>CM064504.1:51808117-52348160 GCA_032716605.1 Paralithodes platypus
ACGAATCATGCTAAAATGTTAAAGTTTATGCACGACACAAATATATTGTTAACAGGATTAGAAGCCTAATGCAAAACAATTAACGCCAAAATACAAAGTTTCAGTCCATTTTCATAAATACTAGATCTGGCACGGTTCATGTAAAGTAATCGATAGGTTTTGCACTTGGTAGAGCAAGGTAATAATCTGATTATTATCATACGAATTGTGACACAATTTGCTATAAGTCTACCCAACATGTCACGTTTAACAAATAAGTAAAAAGGAAAACACGCAACAACGAACATATACTGATCCCATATCACGCTGGCTTGGAAATATGATTGCCAAACGGCAGATCCACATATAACATGATATGAGTAAAATAAGTCCACAGACTAACGTCATTATCAACCATATAAGGCATTGTTTTATGGGATTTCTGTGTTAGACACATTATACTTGCGATGACCCACATCAGCATGTCGTCATAGTTGATAACTTGCATCTACTATTGCGCCTATAAAATTATATACCTGTTTTTAAAATCCATATTATAATTTGGTGATCATATCAAGAAGTCGTGGGGATAAATATGCTATAATAAATGATAAGTAGTATAGATTTTTCCGCCTAACTCTTATGACTTCAGAAAGCTACCTTACATTTGTTAGTTTTTAAAATGTACTATTTCTTTCATAAACCCTAATACAGTATGTGAGTCCTTTTCTTTTATATGCAGTGCCAATCTCGGGCAACTAATAACAATATTCATCAGTACAATTGACAACATTGATTGTCATTGATCGACCATCATACTCTAACCTCGGAAACACAAACTACTTCCAACTAAATCATTACTCTTGGCATATCGGTAATACACACACAGACACACACACCAGGCACTCACGCACGCACACACAACCACACACGGTCAGCGGTGGCCGAGCTTGCTTAGTACTCTGTATTGGGAGTGGCTAGCCCTTGTGTCGGGGAGTTCGATCCCACGCACCGTCAGGGGAGGTTCTCCTCAAAAACTTGCCCTGGCCGTGAATGCAAGGTTCTGGAATACGGACCAGTCCCTCGTGGGACCCACCAAGTCTCCTGCCCACTTCCTACCCCCTCGGGGTATGTAGGCGCTCTCGTTAGCAGCCAGGATCAGTCTGTTGATCACTTAGGTTAAGATATAGGTTAAGCCTGTGTATTTTCAGCCCCATTGGCTGCCCGCTTAAAATGAACCGCTGATTATTATTATTATTATTACACCTACCTACCTGTGGTTCCTGTGGTGAGTAGTTTCAGGCAGTAGTTGCTGCCCGTGGCCACTAGTATAACCCGTCTGCTCGTCTCTTCGCCATCTGGTCTATGATGCTGTTGCTGGCAGGCAGAGGTGGTAATGTGGCAGCTTGGGTTGATCGGGTATTCTCCGTAGGAATTTATCTAGTTGGTTCTTGAAACGTTTAAGGTTATGTTCCGTTGAGTCACGCAGGTGTCTGGGCAGTGCATTGCAGAGGAGTGGCCCTCTTATAGCGAAAGCGTTTTCTTTGAGCGTCTTGACTCTTGCACTTGCTCTGGGGCATATCCTTTCAATATGGCAGAGCCCACCCCATCGTTTTGTGGATGCTAAACCGTATATTCAAGTTATTTACAGATTTTTCGGTCAATATTTTGTGGATGTTATGGTTTATTTAGATAAGTGGACTGTATATTAATTGATATTGAAGGAACATTAACCATATAGAATATATTACCCTTTGATGAAGTCAGCTGGTCATTGGAGGATGGCGGAAAATAGGCTAGATGAGTGGAAGTCGTTAGTATAGTAAACAGAGTATGAAAAGCGGCTACAATAGGCTAGGATAGGCTAGATATTTACGTTAAGTTGTGCTAGGTAACAAAGATGATGATGTAGTCAGTATGGACTATCAGATGAACAGTGAAGCCAAAACACCTGGTGAAGTAACTAGGGAAAGAAGGCTTAGCGTGTGTAGCTGGGACGGAGGTTGGTTGTAGAGTGAGCGAGCGCGTTATGTTTGTCTCTGTCGTGACATAACCGCGCACGCGCATAACATATGGAAATGTATGCCATCTTCTTTACAATGAGATACTTGTAAACAATCTTAAATAATACAAATATATATATATATATGGGAATTATAATCCTACAATACTTTCCCATATACAACTATAGAATAATATATTCTACCCAATCATGGAACGTTCGACCAAGGTTATGGAAGCGTTCAACTTAAGACTACGGAATGATACGTAACGCTACATCAACCCAGATTATGTAACATCGAGACTGTTCATACTAGTTTGAGTACACTAAGTATGGACATATTCCCACCAACAGAAAATATACAAAATTTACATGATTAGATTTGCCCGGAGGCAATCTTATCCCGCCAAGCTTGGGAGGATATCTGGGCTGCCTGTCGACGTGGGCGTTCGCCAGACGCATCAAGAGGCTGCGCCGAAGTAGAAGCCAGAGAGGGGACTTCAATGGATAACTGATCCGAGGGGGTGTCCTTGCGAACGAGGTCACCCTCAAGAGGATATAGTGGGACTGTTGGCCGTGTGATTACTCCAGTCCTGGTGCGAACCTTTGCTACCCGAACCTCACCACGACCTGGTAACTCCTCTATCCGACCCAATTTCCAAAATGCGCGCGGGCCCTCCTCATGGATGGTTACCCCGTCCCCTACCCTAGGCCAATGACCTTTTAATGGTGTTAGTTTATTCTTTTGCGCTTCCCTTAAAGTCACCAGATATTCTGTTGACCAGCGATGCCAAATATCTCGCGATAATTTACGAATGTATTTGTAGCGGGCCGATATCACTTCCTTACTTATGTAGTCTGGATCTTCCATAGTATCCTCGTCATGCTCTTCAGGAAGATCCCGCAGTCTGTATCCACGTACCAGTACTGAGGGTGTAATTGGGGTAAGGTCTTCCAAATCACCAGAAGCATAGTATAGAGGGCGATCATTTACGGTGGCTTCAATCTCCAAGAGTAATGGTGTTGAGTTCCTCAATCGAGATGAGAGCTCTACCCAACACCTTCTTCCGACCCGCCTTCACGATGCCTATGGCTCTCTCCCATATTGCGCCAAACCAAGGCGCTCTGGCGGGAATGAACGCCATTCGCATTTTACATCCGCTAGGCAGGTCTGAATCCTTAGGATTGTTTGCTCACTTCTTTAAGATATGTAGATGCCCCTATGAAAGTCTTTGCATTGTCACTCAGCATGATACACGGATATCCCTGTCTACTGCAAAAATCTTCGGAAGGCATGTAGGAAGCTATCACAAGTGAGGTTGGTGACCAGTTCCAGGTGAATTGCCCTGGTAACAGCACAAGTGAAAAGTATCATATACACCTTACGATTGGGTGAATCTTTCACTGTGATTGCTCCACTGTAGTCAACCCCGGTAACTTTGTACGGGTCACCTGGGGTAGTTCGCAGGTTTGGTAAGGGAGAAATTCCGACGGGATCATAATGTGTTCCCTGTACTCTTCTACACTTTAAGCATTTGCGAAGGACTTTCTTGACCACCTGCCTGATTCTAGGCACCCACCATCGTTGTCTTACATAGGTGACTATATGACCAACCCCATAATGACAACAGAGTCGGCGACACCTATCGATGATAAGATGGGTGAGGGGATGATTGGGGGGCAGTAGTATTGGATACTTACTTGCCTCAGAGAGGGCTGCCAATCGTAATCTGCCTCCGCAATGTATCAAGTCCCCCTTCAAGTGTAAGCCCAACTGGTTGATCAGGTTATTCCTAGACTTTGTTTCCTTAACCAGTAATTTATATTCCTGCGTATATATTTCTTGTTGACAGAGCTTATGTAATAATTTATCTGCAATTCTGATCTCCTTCACTTTGAGGTAAGCACTACCTGTGGGCAGTGTGCCTTTAATTTTTGCTTTTACATTTTCTACAAATCGTATCACCCATGCTGTAACACGTTGTAACTTCTCATAGCTGCTGAATCTATCCCAGTCCCATAACCGTGTGTCTTCGTCAGGCACCGAGTCAATTACCGTGCCACAATAGCAGTGTGTTGCTCGCTCAAATCTATATTCTCTAGCCATTCGTTGGGATCATTAAGCCAGCATGGGCCATTCCACCACAACGCAGAAGATTTGAGAAATTTAGCAGAGACACCACGAGTAATGCAGTCACTTGGATTCTCTTTGGTAGACACATACCGGTACTGTGCGGTTGGGAGCAGGGTACGAATTTCGTCGACACGGTTGGTGACGTACACTGGTAGCTTCATTCGGCTATGTAACCAGTAGAGCGTAATTTGGCATGTCACTCCATATAACTGTCTCCGAGATATTTAGCAAATTTGTAAAGTTTCCTCTACAAAGTGAACGAGTCTAGCAGCCAACAGAAACTGCAGTCAGCTCTAATTTTGGGATGGAAAGGGATTTGATCGGGGCGACTTTCGCCTTCGCCATGACTAGACTGCTGCCACTTGTGTCAACAAAGTATATGGCGGTGCCGTACGCGACCTTGCTAGCGTCTGAGAAGGCATGAATGGAAACAGGATGGTCCTTGACAACTCTCCGAGGAAAATTAAAACCCTTACAGAGACGAAGATCCGAAATAATGTCCTCCCATTCCTGAACCAGATCGCCAGTCAAACCTCATCCCAACCTAATTTTATCCTCCATAATTGCTGAAGGAATAATCTCGATTTGATCGACACCGGTAGAACTATCCCCAAGGGGTCAAAAAGTTTAGCCGTCATACTCACGCAAATTCGTTTTGTAATCTGCGAATATTGCGCGTACTGAACACCGAATGAGAGGGTATCGGTGTCCGTTTTCCAAAACAACCCTAGCACTCTAACATGTTCCTGCTGTACAGCCGCCACACCATCCCGTTGCAGTACAGTCCGCAAAACAGAATTATTAGTCGCCCATTCACGCAAATGTAGATTGGCGTCATTCATATCTCTCGGACTACAGCGTAGGTATCAACCAGGAAATCTTCTTCATTTCCTGTACCCAGTAAATTGTCTATGTACAACCCTGACCGAATCTGATGAATAATCTGCGGATATGCACTGACATAAGACAAATGTTTCAAAATGGTGGTGTTTAAAAGGAATTGGGAACAAGTCGCTCCAAATAAAACTGCCCGGAACCAGTAACATATTAGGGGGGAATCCAGTTGCCTTGGATATTTAGGCCACATAAATCCGCGTATAGTCCTGGTCGTCTTCATGGAGTCTTAACATCAGAAATGCCTTCCTCAATATCAGACACCCAGGCATACTTACCAAATCGAAACCGAAGCAAAACCTGCGCCAATTCTGGCACCAGTGAGGGTCCAGTGTACAGGCAGTCATTAAGACTAGAATGACGTTCACTCATCTTGGCGGAACAGTCGAAGACAATACGCACTGCTTGCGTAGTTTTGCTCTCCTTGACTACACCATGATGAGCCAAGTAATGCCCGGTATCGATGTATCAAAAGGCACCTCTTCTATAAAACCCCGGGACACCTGTTCCTTTATGACTTTTGAGTATTCCTCGCAAAGTCAGGCTCCTTGAGGAATCTTTTCTGAAGTCCCCGAAGGCGGCCTATGGCCAAACCCTTGTTAGATGGCAGCTGATCCTTGGAATCGTTCCAGGGCAGTCTCACATTATACTGCTGGCTGTCGGGATCGTAGGTAACGGTATCCTCATACGACGATAGTGCTTGCCGCTCAACCATTGTGAGTATTCCTTATGGGTTATCCCGATTTGTTAGTAGTCTTGGCAAATCCAACGTCAAGGCTATTAACCTAATTGCAATGACGACTTGTCTATTTTGACTGCTATGTCGTCATTCCAACCACGGTTAAAAAGAAAACGTCTAGAGTCTACTCCTTATCTTGCTCTAGGAGACGTTGTACATTAACCAAAACTACCACCGAAGGTGAAAAAAAAAAGCATAGAAGAGAAGAAAAAGGGGTTTACCTTAGTTACCGCTCAAGGCCCATCCCGTATTCCGTCATGCGCAGATCCCTGTCGAACGTGCGCATGAGCGACCCTCTCTTGTCATAATTTTTTCATTCACGCGTCGCCATTGTTGAGTCCCGCTTTTGGTGTGCTCCTTCAATTCACCCTGTTTTAGGTTCGTTTCGGCTTTTATGGCCTTCTTTTTGTTAGACAGATGTTACGTGATCTAGGGCACACGTAAATGGGCTCCTCAGTGTGTTTAATGGAGACGCGTGTGGAAATAGCTACCGAAGGTACGGGGGCGCCTGGCGTTCCTCGTGTGTGTTTTTCATTCCTTTCTCTTTTCATATTCTTTTTTCCTGTTAGTCTGGGCATAGTTTAGCTTTTAGCTTATTTTAGCCTAGCTTGTTTCTCATTCAGGAATTTGCTATGCCCCTATGAGTTTTCATATTTTCATAGCCTAGGTGTACGTTGGTTCACGATCTGAGATTTCCTGGTCGCGGTCCTGTTTGTAGGGTTTGTGTCGGCCGCATTATTAGCGTTATTCCCGAGTCCCCCCTTTCGAGCCTTCACTGTGTCTCAAGGGCCTGGGCGCTTGGTGGTTCGTGATATCCATACCCCACGGGGGCCCCTCCCTCACACCACAGGGTTTTTCGCCCCTGACACATTCTCTCCTCACGGCTAGGCCACCCTTTTTCTCGCCAGTTTCATTTACTGGTTTTTGTGTTCCCTTACTGTTTTCACCTCCATCCTTTCATACCCTTTTGCCCAATCCTGGGGTACCCTACGGGGGCCCCTGTTTGTGCCAAACCACCCTTCCTGCCACTTCTCCTCATGGGCTTTGCTCTATCTCTGTGGATTTGGGTGGTTCCTGGGGGATGTGCCTCCTCTCCCCTGGTGTGTCTTCCTTGCCTCTCCCTTGACCGGTTGAGTCAGGATATTATCAAGGAAGACACTGCTCAGCTTGATGGCCATCGTCGCTTGGAGTTCATACGGAGATGACAGCTTTTTCTGGGCCTCTTTTGGTATTCCCTAGACGCTCCTCTCGCTTTTTCGGCGCCGGACCATCTCGGCCGGTCCCGCAAATTTGCGGGGTGCTCGATTCGGTCCACGGACGTTTCGGCTCCCCGCAATTTGCGGAGATCGCTGGGGGGTCTCGCGGTGAGGCGGGAGGGTTGTGTCGGTACGGTTATGCCTCCATTGGCCCGCAAATTTGCGGTTATAGTTGGCTTTCACTGTGACCCTTTTTTGTGTCGTCTTGTTGCCTGATACTTTATTTGTGTATGCACTTTCCTGGTGTTATGGACCCTGCATGTGAGGTGTTGAGTGGTGGTTAACACTTTCTCCATCTTTGCAGGTTCTGCTTGTGCTCTTCCGCCTCACCCGCCCTCCTCACCTCCATCGGTGCTCCCGGTTTAGAGTGAGTACAACTTCCAGTTTGCATGTGTGTTCCTGTTTACCCATGCTCATTCCCTGGTTTTTATTGGACTTTATCTTCACTTACTCCGTCAACGTGCTGCTTATGGTGTGTGTTCTTCCGTTGCAGGTGGGATGCCTTGCTTTCGCCAGGGCTGTGGCTCCCTGTGCTTGGAATGCCACAGGTCCTGCTTACGCCACTCTCAATGTGTGTCCTCTACGGCCTACCTCCCTGCTTTGTGTGGCCCGTGTATGGACCTGGTGGATGTGGTGGACCATCACCCTGGTTCCTCTGATGCGGCAGTGGCCTCTGCATCCCTTCAGTCTGTGTGGGCGGTGGTCTTCCACCACATTAGGACTGTGGGCCACCGTTCCCCGGCCCTTTGTTGACGACCGGATCGCGTTGCCCTGGGCATCCCTGACCCGTCTGGAGGCCGTTTACCTGGCCCTCTCCCTGCTCGGGCCCTCCTCCCTGAGTCCCGTGGTCGGTCGTCACATCGTCGGGTGGATCCCCAGCTCCGTCCACGCTCTCGCTCTCCTCGTCGCCCGTCCTCTACTGCCCCTCCTCGTCCTCCTGATCACCTTGACTCCGCCGTTCGCCCTCGTCATGGTTCTCGCCCTGAGGCCGGGTTAGCGTCTCTGCCCCTGTACGCCCTCCCCTGGCCTCTCCGGATAGGGGCTCTACTACCTTCCGCCCGCTTCCCCTGCACAAAAGACGTCCTCTTCATTTGTCCTCTACGCGCGCGGATGTTCATGCTGTAGCTGGCCCTCTCCTCCCTCCTTCTACTCTGTCCAGGGGGGTCCGCCAGGATGTAGTTGCTTCTCCTCCTACTTCTCCTGCTTCGGTGCCTCTTCTTCCTTCACGGTCTCGTCCCCAGGTGGAGGTCCCTCCCTCCCTCCGCCTCGGTGTCGGGCCGCCCTGTTCTCTCAGCCCCGGGGATCCTTGCTCTGTTCCCCCCGCGGCTCCTTCTGACCTCCTTTCCACCCGGCCAGCCTTCCCACTCCCGTCATCCTGCTCCTCTTCCTTCTTCTATCCCTGATCTTCGATTACCGGCTCCCCGAGGGGGTACCCCGCCGCTTGACCTCGGTAGAGTATAGCGAGGTTTCGGGTCCCCTTTCTCGGGGGCTGACGTGTCGCTGGAAGAGGGGGATGGTGATGTTTCCCCCTCGGGCGTTAGTGATCGGGGACGAGACCCTCAGGACCGCCACGGCCGTCGTCGCTCGCCTTCTTTGGGCCGCGACGCTGCTGTTTCGTGTCGTGGGTCTCGCTCTCGCTCACGCTCGCCCCTGCGGGCCGAACTATCTTCCGGGGGGTCGCCTCTCTCGGATCGATTTTCGGCTATGCAGGGGTGGGTTGTGTCACACTTCGACGCGCGCTTGGAGGCGATGCAAGAATCCCTCTTATCGCGCTTCTTGGCGGTGACACAACCTCAGCGCCTCACCCAACCTACCTCTGCTTTGGTCCCCCTCCCCTCTGCGGTGGACAACATTCCTTCTCGACCTGCTTCTCCGCCTGCCCGGTCGTCGGCTAGTACTGCTCCTGCCCTGGCTCAGGTGGTTGCCCCTACTGTCTCCCATGCGGGGGTTCTCCGTCTGCTAGGGCAGGGTCCGCGCTTGCCCCCCATCCAGAAGGCCAAGGTCCCGTCGCGGACTATGCCGCTCCTCTATGGCTCCTTGGCTGTTTGGAAGGGGGTGCAGGCCTCCCACCCGGAGCGTGCTACCGACTTCCCGTCAGGTGAGAGAGCCCTACCTTCGGACTGGTCGGTCCAAATTAATGATAAGATGCAGTTCAGGGCGATCAGGGTGGATGGTCAGGTGGCCGACGTGGAGGTGCGGGCTTACCCGACGAGGACTGATCTTCAGTACTTTTCGGTGAAGCCCAAGCCCCCGTCTGCTCCTCGGACTACGCTCTGGTCAGACTTCAGCCGCCAGGACATCCTTCAGGATGTTCAGTCCCTGGCTGTGTTGACGGGACTGTCCTCCTATGGGACGGGTTTGTGCGAGGACGGTAAGCCTGGCTTAGCCGTCGTGCTCGATAATCCTCTCCCATTGGAGGCCTGGTTTGCTGAGGCCTTAGACTTCGCCAACCGTTCCGTCGACAGATCTGTTTCAGTCCCTCCCCCAGAGTCGTCACTGCTTTTGCCTCCTCTTGTATCTGTCGGCGGATTGGATGGCAAGTTCTGGTCCTGGATCAGCGTGCCCAAACTTGAAATTTGTGCTATTGCTAACCCGTTCTTCTCCCACCGAGATAAGTCCTCTGTCGACAGGGATTTTACCTTGCGGCAGAGGGTGGCGAACTTATTGTCTTGTCTTTTAGGTTCCCTCCAGACGTCTGTTCACCACCTGAGGCTTATCGAGGCGACTGCACCTGGCGATCTTCGCGAGGGTTTGGACCACGTTCGGCGGATCCACCTTCAGCTCGCGGTGTCTTTGGTTCCCGAGCTGAAGGCGGTTTTGTGCGAGGCAACTCGACAACGCCAGACGGTAAGGTCCTCGTTCTGCCGGAAGGCCCCCTTGGATATTCGTCAGGGTTTGTTATACTCTGAGCTATATACATCGGGGCTTTTTGCGCAGGATGCTTGGGAACGCTACGCTTCTCTGTCAGCGGACCCTGCTTACGACACGCAAAGACGCGCTGTGTCGCGACCAGGGTCTTCGCAGTCCCGTCCTTCTGCCGGTCCTCTTCGGGGTGCTGCCGCCAATGCTGCCGCCAAGAAAGGGCGCAGCAAAGGGAAGTTGCCAGCCAGAGCGTCGGTTCCGCCTCGCACTTCTGCTCCTGCTCCCTTTCATCCCCGCCGTGAAGGGGCTGGCCAGCCTTCCACTTCAGGCCGCACTTCGACGGGGTCCGACACACGACGGACAGGGGATGGGTGACCCGCCCTTTTCGGCGAGGTGGGGGGGGTAGAGGTGGTCAACGTGGCTCTTATGACCGCAGGGACCGTACCGGGGGACCCTCCACGTCAAAAAATTTGTAGGTTCTCCAGGTCGGTCTCCTCCTTGTTCTCCTTCTCGCCTCGCAGAAAGGGTCGCTCACCTCATCTCGGGGGCTCCCACAGGTTGTTTTCGCCCTTGCGCCCCTCGGTGGCCGCGAGGGACATTGGGGCGGAAGATTGCACGGAGGGGTCTCACCTGGAGATGGAAGTCCATACCCCCACTCAGCTCTTGTCAACGAAGCCGGCCTGTCTCTTCGGAGGTGGCCGACGTGATTATGTCCATGCACGAGCAGGGTAATCGTCAAGGAGGTGGAAGCCGGTCAACCGGTTTTCCTCTCCCGTGTTTTTCTGGTACCAAAGAAGGACTGCGACGCGATGCGACCGGTGGTGGATCTGTCGGCCCTCAACGGGCACATCGTGAACACACGGTTTCGGATGCTGACGGTGCACCAGTTACGACTGGCCCTGCGACCTCTGTCGTGGGTGGTGTCGCTGGACCTCAAGGATGCGTATTGGCACGTTCCTATCCTTCCTCGTTTCCAGCGATTCTTGGCCGTTCAGACTTCCGATCGTGTGTTCATGTTCGACAGACTTCCCTTCGGTCTCAACATCGCGCCGTGGATCTTCTCGAAACTGGTGAAGCAGGCTCTGGATCCTCTCCTCAGGAGCGGCCTCCAGATCCTGTTTTACTTGGACGACTGGTTGATAGTTTCAGACACCCTAGAACAGTGCGTCCGCGACACCCTCACAGTAGTTCAACACATCACACAGTTAGGGTTCAAAGTCAATATTCCCAAGTCCCGCCTGACCCCGTCGAGTGTCGTGACGTGGGTAGGTCTCGAATGGGATCTGTCCAACGCTACGGTAAACCCAGAGTCAGCCAAACGCGTGCAACTTCGCAGGAAGGTCTTCGCCGTGTTGCACTCGGTCTCCCTCACGAGGAGGATCTGGGACTCGTTAGTGGGGTTCACTGAATTGGGCTGCTCTGACCATTCCCTTAGGGAGGCTCAGGCTGCGCCGCCTAATCCTCATGGGCAACAAGGTGTTTCCGTTGGCCCCTATGGATCGGCTCATGCCGATCCCGCGTACCATTCACAGACACTTAGGACACTGGGTTGCTCGGGGCACGCTCTCTGCAGCTGTGCCCTGGACCGCCCCCCCGCCGACGATCTGGGTGGATACAGATGCGTCGAGCGAGGTAGGGTGGGGTTACCAATCCAACCTGGGACATCAACATCACGGCAGATGGGTGGGACACACACACCTACACATCAATGCCCTAGAACTGTTGGTTCCCCTGTTCTTCCTGCGGGACCACGCGCTGGCCCTTCGGGGCAGTCGGTGGCCTTCCTGATGGACAATCAGACAGCTGTCCACTGTATCCAAAAGCAGGGTCCTCCAGGTCTTTGACTCTGTTGGGGATCTCCGAGAAGTTGTTCTTCCTCGCGAACCGACACAACATCTCCCTGCACGTCTCCTACCTGCCCGGGACTGCCAACCTATGGGCGGACGCCCTGTCGAGAGGACAGGGCGTTCTTGTAGAATGGGCAATAAAACAGACTGTATTCGACGACCTCGCGGCTTCCTGGGGTGTTCCGGAGGTCGACTTGTTCGCATCGAAGGAGACGCGCAAGTTGCCTCGGTACCTATCCCTCCGGACTCGTACTCCGGAGGGGGTCCGGACGCTTTCATGGAAGACTGGAGCAGGTGGCAGTCGATATACATATTTCCGCCACCAGACGCACTGTTGATGTGCAAAGTCCTCGCGAGGCTGCGGCTGTACCGCGGCAGAGTCTGGCTAATAGCTCCTCTGTGGCCGGCCCAGGCTTGGTACTCCCAGTTGAAGCGGTGGTGCCCGAGTCCGGTCCCTCTCCCTCTCTCACACTTCCACTTGAGCCAGGTTGGAGACCTACGGACCTCGTTGGCCTTCGCATCGTGGATGTTCGTGAGGCACGGTGGCTCCCAGTCCACGGACGGGACCTGACTGACTTCCTGAAGCGTTCATGGACGTCTTCGACTTGGGGGACTTACGAGTCCCACTGGAGGTCTTTTACTAGGTGGATACAGGACACTCGCCAGACTGTTAGCTCTCCTTCCCTCGTCCTACACTACTTGTTTCACCTCTTCCGTACACGTCGCTTTCAAGTCAACACTATACGTAACCACTTGTCTGCCATCCGGGAGGTCTTTGAGTCCGTCACTGGGCTGGTCGTTCCCCCGAAGGAGCTGGATTCCTTCATGAAGGCTGCCTTCAGGGAGCGCCCGCCTCCACGCCAGATCCCTCCTCAGTGGGATCTGGGGCGTGCTCTGGACCTTCTGGCTTCACACACATATACACGGGACACTACACCGGTTCAGTTGCTCAAGCGTACACTCTTCCTTGTCGCTCTGGCCACTGGGAATAGGGTGTCTGAACTAGCTGCCATGTCACGGTCCCAGGAATGCATGCGATTCTCCCCGTCCTTGAATGTCGTCACGTTAGCCCCCTCCCCTCATTTTGTTGCCAAGAATGAGAGAGACCCACGTTTTCAAGCCTTTCACCATCCAGGCTTTAAAGCGTGGGCATACTCACCATGTGTTGTGCCCGGTGCAGGCCTTGCACTCCTATGTTGAGTCTGTGGCGCCGACTTCGGGTACTGCTGTGTGGGTGTCTCCTCGGACTGGTGGGAGGCTCTCGAAGGTACAGATAGGACGCCACATTTGTCGGGTCATTCGTGCCAGTAACCCTGCTTGTCGGGGTTCTGCGCACGATGTGCGGTCCTTTGCTGCCTCCTTACGGTTCCTGCAGACTCGTTCGTTGCCTGACGTCGCCCCGGCGGGTTTGTGGTCTTCTGTCCATACCTTCGTCTCCTCCTACCTCTCCATGTCCATTGTTAGACCCCCTCGGCCTGTGATAGCTCTCGGGAGTCGTGTTTCCTAGAGCTCTAGCGAAGTTGCCTGGTCTTCCCCCCTTGTCACTCTTTCTTTTACTTTGTTTTCTTTGAAAAGGGGGGGGGGGGGGAGTACGGGTTTGCAACACTGGATTGCAAGTTTGGGATTATGTTATATGTATACAGTACATAAGTGTTTTTGCCAAATTGAAAATTGTGTTTTATTTTTGTGTTCCATGTTTTTGTTCGTTTTGGAAGAAAAGGGATTTTGTGTACAGTACTTTTGGTTTAAGACGAGTCTATGGTTTTGCATTACTATGAATGACGGGCACGTGTTAAAACTGCTCTTTTTAGCTACTCCTCAGTTTTTCACTCTTTTATTAAACTCTCTTGTTTAAATTGTGTTTCTTTGTCATTCATAATTTTGTCTTATGCATTGTTTTTTTTGGTATGTTGGGCTTGGATGTCCTCCTCCTATTTGTTATGCAGCCTTGACGTTGGATTTGCCAAGACTACTAACAAATTGGGAGGTTTGACGTACCTCCCAACCTACCAAATAGGAAAACCTACTATTTGGTAGTTTAGTCTTGGAAAATCCTACGTACATAATACCCTCCCTCACGCCGGACCCCTGCCCATCCGCGTTCTTCTGCTGACGTGAGATGTGATGACAAGAGAGGGTCGCCCATGCGCACGTTCGACAGGGATCTGCGCATGACGGAATACGGGATGGGCCTTGAGCGGTAACTAAGGTAAACCCCTTTTTCTTCTCTTCTATGCTTTTTTTCACCTTCGGTGGTAGTTTTGGTTAATGTACAACGTCTCCTAGAGCAAGATAAGGAGTAGACTCTAGACGTTTTCTTTTTAACCGCGGTTGGAATGACGACATAGCAGTCAAAATAGACAAGTCGTCATTGCAATTAGGTTAATAGCCTTGACGTTGGATTTTCCAAGACTACTACCAAATAGTAGGTTTTCCTATTTGGTAGGTTGGGAGGTACATCAAACCTCCCAATATGATCTAATTCCCACAAAACATTTAAGTCATTTTTGCATGGTGGAATATTACCAGTGGACATGTATTCGTCCATTGGTGTTACTGCTACTTTCAATACAGTAATTACTTCTGTGCTGGAGCTGGTAGGCTGTGTCACATATGAACCACTGATGGCGTACCCGTACTTGGTAGGAAGCAGAATTAGGCTACCTGACCTTTTATACCCAGGTCGCACTATATCGTAGTAGTGATCCGCACCGATGAGCAGCTCCAGCTGATCTGTGTCCGTTGCGTGAGGATCGGCTAATTTTATGCCTTTACTTTGTAAACTAACCAGTTTAGACTTTAGGTTAAGTTCACCTTTATGTTCTGGCAATTCATCTACTACTATTGCGTCTAGATGATGAAATTTACCTCTGTGTTTGTATTGCAGTGCCACATTATATTCCCTAGAGGCCTGTTTCCCGGTAAATCCGTGAAGACATAACTCCTCAGTTCCTTTAGAAATGTAGGAAAGGGAGGATAGAACAGAAGACTTCACAAAGGTCCTCTGAGAACATTGGTCAAGTAGCGATCTAATTTTAACACAATTATTATCCTTACCCTTTACCGGCAGCTATACGGTGGACAAGATTACTGTATTTTACCTGTGGCAACGGACATTGTAGTTGAAGTAGCAGCAGTATGCTCTCTCTTGGTGTTATCGTCCGCTGGTCTACTTTCTTTCCCTTGTTTTTGTGTACACAGGGAATGAAAGTGTTTGCCCTTACAAAACTTGCAGCTTCTTATGTTAGGATTAGTACAACCCGAATGGCCATGGTCTTTTGACAAGCACCCAGTGCAGAGACGTAGTTGACGGGCTCTTTTAACTTTAAGAGTCTTATACTTCATACACTTGTACCATAAATGATTGGTGCCACTACACAGAACACAGTTGAATTTCCTGTACTCACTTTGGGCGGTAAATTTTGCCGTAGCCATGGGTGTACCCCCTACTCTATCTTGACCCGCCATATTGTACACTTCAGCCTGGAGGCAATGAGTGAATTTCTTATAATCCAGGCTCGAGTCTCCCATTTCCCGTTTTATGGTTTCTTTTAGTGGTGATGGTAACTTATTGACAAGAGTCACCACACAAAATTCCTCCAGACAAATACCATGGCTAATGATTGACCTCATCACACTCTCTGTATTGGCATAGAAGTCCTTCAGGTCAGCTGTTTGGTGTTTGGGTGACACTAATTGATTGAATTTGGTAACATAAGCTGCCTTGATTCGATCTGGATGCCCATATGTCTCTTGCAGGAGCTCAATTGCTGGGGCATAGCTTGCACTTTCGATAATGAATCCTTCGACTAGCTTATGTGCATCACCCTAAAGCTGACCCTTTAGATAGGTGAAGCGTTGTATGTCTGTGAGGTCGGGATTGTCATGGATGGTACACTTGAACATCTCCCAAAATCCCGACCACATGGTGGCATCACCTTCAAATTTTGGAAGAGTAAGATGTGGTAATTTGACTGCGGATTTCTTTGGCTCTTTCTTGACCTCCTTCTTGACCTCTGTAATCAAGATCCCCTTCAGTGTGGCAACGATTACTTGTATGCCCTCCATATATAAGGTATCCTCTCTTATCACCTCGATATACTCGGCGTCCTCGTAAGTGTCAGCCAGGTCCTCCTGTGTGACCTCATACTTGTCAAGTTGCTTTTGAATACTGAGCAACCTGGCCTCCACCTCTACTCTAGATGCCGAATCAAGGAATTCGTCAATATCAGAGGTCAAGACCGTCAAAGAGCCCTTAAGCCCAGCCCGACGCTTTTGTACACTTTTAGCCATGATTATACGGGAAGGAAATCTATTGACGTTAAATCAAACTATCAATGCCAGACCGAATAAGTTGCGGACAACAATACAGTACTCCGAGAAATCAAATTAAATCGCGAGCCGAAAATAAAACACCCTCACGAAATGCGGAATAAGAATTGTGCACAATGTAGACTAGCAATCTGGAGCTTTTCAATTTAACTCCTTACATAATAGTTATGAAATTATAGAATCATTACACCATAAGTTAAGAAAAGCCGGGAGGGAAATTTAGTACAATACAGTAGCCTATAGGCCAAAAATCTCTAGATGTCAAAAAAGAGGTACCATTAAAGTTATAATAAATTCAAGAATTTTAAGAGAGAGAGAGCCTATAGGGTAATTTAAACAGGCTAAACTCAATGGGTACCGCTAATTTTATATTATGAAATTTAATAAATGTGAAAATTGTACACAAGAAAAGTTCATCTCAAGAAGTCACAAGGAAAAAAGTTTTGAGTTGGATTAACACACACTCAGCCTATCAGCTATCATATACCCCGCCTCCAGGGCACACGACGAGAGAAGATTTTAGAAAGACATGTGAATCAATAAAGAAGTTATTGGACAGTATAAATTTGATATAGAATGAATAACCTTAACTTTTGTATTTATTATACAGTACAGTATGGATGATTTTAATCTTAGTGCCAATCAATTGTTATATAATTTGGGCCTAAAGGGTTTACAATCAAAATTTAATTAATATACTGTACCGATTTGAAGGATTATTAATCTAGGCTATACTGATTTTGTTGATCAACTCTAACGTCATGGTGGGCAAACATCTCGTCGTATGACCTAGCGACCATGGCATATTCGTCTTGCCCAAAGCACCGACGACAGGTGGCCAGGATCTCCGAATAGAGACGCTTTGATGCCTTGTGCGTGAGGTGTACCCCGTCGGGACTGAAGTCAGCCTCAGAGGTATTCATGGACTGATAGCGCTCCCGGGTGAATGGGATATGGCTCTTTAGCCATCGGTTAACTGCATTTCTAATGCGGTTAAACTCGTCCGTAGAGACCCCTCGTGGAGCCTGCCGCTTCTCTACCCCAATCACCCGGACTTCTCCCCCCGAGAGCCGCACCACCTACTCAGCTAGGACCTCGATCCCCTCCGCAATCCCTCTCGGACTGACCCCGCTCCTTATCTCGTTTCCTCCTATCACCAAGAAGGTCAAGTTGGGCTTCAGCTCTAAAAACTGACCCCAGGCTTCTGTTGACCTCAAGGTGCTGACGCGGGCACCTGGGGCGGCCAGAGGAGTCACGAAAAAGAAAGGCCTGTGGACGGCTTGGTCCACGTACAAATCCCTGACGTAGGAGTGGCCCAAAATTGCCACCTTCCTAATCGGGCCTGGGTACGCAGGCCTATCAACCACCGCAGGATAATCTTCCCCTACCCCACCACCCGCGGCACCATGACACCAAAAGCCGTGGGCCATGAGGGACAGACGAAATATGGCACAATACGTAGGCTAGGCCACCACCAACCACAAAAAAAGGGGGGGGGGGGGCAAACTAGTGAAAGGTTTAAGGACCAATTATATGGTTAATTTAGATAAGTGGACTGTATATTAATTGATATTAAAGGAACATTAACCATATAGAATATATTACCCTTTGATGAACTCAGCTGGTGATTGGAGGATGGCGGAAAATAGGCTAGATGACTGGAAGTGGTTAGTATAGTAAACAGAGTATGAAAAGAGGCTACAATAGGCTAGGATAGGCTTGATATTTACGTTAAGTTGTGCTAAGTAACAAAGATGATGATGTAGTGACTATGGAGTATGAGATGAAAAGTGAAGCGAAAATACATGGTGAAGTAACTAGGAGTACAAAGGAGTACAAAGGAGTACAAAGGAGTACAAAGGAAATCAAGCAACAACAGATCTAGTGACCCTTCTAGGTTGCTTGTCCTCCAAAACACTGAGGATCAAGTGTCCAAACAGTGGTTTAGAGTGGGTAAGGGAACATTGGAAAGGGAATTACTGCCCTGGAACTAATGTCCGTGGCAGGATTAGGAAGTTAGTAGGGGACAGATGGGTTAGTAACTGAGGGGGGGATAAAATAAAGTTATTCATTTACAAACGCATTCAGTCGCGGGTTTGATGCGAGATATTTGTCTAGGCGGAGTTTAAATGAATCAACGGTGATGCAGTCTATAACGTTTCGGGGAAGCCCATTCCACAAGTTGACAACTCGATTGAAGAAGAAATTCTTAGATTCGTGTGAGTTAAAAGATTTACCAATAATTTTGCAACCGTTTTCCCCGCGTGTAATTAGATTGGTCAATAGTGAAGTACTTACTACAGTTCATATTGTCGATGCCTTTGATGATTTTGAACACTTGAATTAAGTCACCTCTTAATCTGCGCTGGGTTAAAGGAAATAGATTTAATTCTCTAAGACGCTCTTCGTATGGTTTGTTCTTTAGGCTAGGTATCATTTTGGTAACTCTACGTTGAACTCGTTCTAGCTTGTTTATATCTTTTTGGTAATAAGGGCACCAGGATTGAACGCAGTATTCCAGAAGAGGGCGGACTAATGAATTGTAAAGGGTTAGGATAACTTCTTTGGATTTATGCTCAAATGACCTGCCTATAAAGCCAATTATTTTGTTTGCCTTCTTAACCCGGGAGCTGCGGGGAGACTCTTAAGAGTTCCCCCGGCGCACTGCGGGAAGACTCTTAAGAGTCAGAGAAAATAAAAATCAACTTTTGACATCGAAAAAAAAAAAAAATTTTATATTTTTTTTTTTTATTTTTTTATTTTTTTTGGCCCCTGGGCCATGCAAAATCTCAGTCCTCTACCTCCCCTCCTTCCCCACTTTCCTCCTCTCCTTCAGTTATCACCTATTTTCCCTGTTATTCCCTTATTCTGAGGTATATTTTCGTGCTAACATTAGAAATCCGATTGGAGGGTGTGGTCATCACTGATAGCAAGCGAGTGCAAGAGAGAGAGAGAGAGTATCGATCGACTGTGTCTCAGTGGCCTTGGGGGAAATTGGCGGGAAAGCAGATTGCCTCACCCATACATTATACAACTCGCGGGCTATCTCCGATTTTGACCATCCAAACGCTGTTTTCACTCGTTTTATTGTTGTTTCAGGTTATACCTTTATAATCAACCATATAGGCGCATATGGATTAATATTAATGCTATTAATGGCACAATGAATATTTTAGTGACGGAAACACCTCAAATACGTCAGCACAGGGGGACGTTTCCAATTACCCCCATGCGCACTTCAGAGGTTAACAACTTCTGAACATTGTTGACTCGGTTTTAGGTTACTCGATATTGTTACTCCCAGATCGGTTTCTCTGTTTACATTCTTAAGCTGAGTGCCATTCATCGAATAGTTTGCTTTCTCATTTAGGTATCCGATATGTAGTACTTTACATTTATCCGCATTGAAACTCATTTGCCAAATTTGGGCCCAACATGACAATTTATCTAGATTGTGTTGCATATCGTCAACTTGTTCTTTTGAGAGTACGCTATTTGCAATTTTTGTATCGTCAGCAAATTTTGAGATTGTACAGGTGAGACCCTCATCTATGTCGTTGATGTAAATTAGAAAGAGAATTGGTCCTAGTACCGATCCCTGGGGTACCCCGCTACTTACATTGGTCCATTTTGATGCCTTACCGTTTATGACTACTCTTTGCTTTCTGTCGCTGAGCCAATTTTCTATCCATTTCAACACACCGTCTTGTATTCCATGCGCTTTTAGTTTTAGCAGTAAACGTTTGTGGGGAACTTTGTCAAAGGCCTTTTGAAAATCAAGGTATATAATATCTACAGCTTTACTCTCATCGTAGAGGTTGAGGATATCGTGGAAGAAGTCTAAGAGGTTTGTTAAACAGGAACGTTTTTTACGAAAGCCGTGTTGAGTATCTTTAAGTATGTTATTTTCCTCTAAGTGATTTACGAGTCTGTCTCGTATGACCGTTTCTAGCATTTTACATACAACTGAGGTTAAGCTAATTGGACGATAGTTACTGGGTAGGGATTTGCTGCCTTTTTTGAATATCGGTGTTACGTTAGCTAGCTTCCACTGATCGGGCATAGTTCCAGACTGCAAGGATTTATTGAATAGTAATGTCAGTGGTTTAGAGAGCTCATCCTTAGCTTCCTTTAGAACTCTAGGCGAGATTGTATCAGGTCCAGGCGTTTTATTTACCTTGAGTTTATCTAAACAATTCAATACTTCTCTCTCTGTAACGGTGATATTGCTTAGAACATCTGAATTATCAATCTGAATCGGCGATGGTGTAGGGATATCACTGAGGTCTTCTGTTGTAAAAACTGATGCAAAGAAGGTATTGAGGGCATTACTCATTTGTTCTTCGTCTTTGGTGTATTCTCCATTTTCATCGACTAACGGTCCAACAGTTGAAGTAACAACTTTTTTCTTTCTGATATAACTATAGAATTCTTTCGGGTTTGTTTTACTTTGATTCGCAATATGTAACTCTAAGGTCTTTTTACTTTGCTTAATTAACTTTTTGGCTTTGCGTCGTAGCTCTACAAATTTCAGCCGTTCTTCGTCATTTTGTGAGGATTTTAATCTATCATTAGCAAATTTTTTAGCAAGCAGGCAGTTTGAAATATCTTTATTCCACCATTTGGGCTTATTATTATGGCCTGGACGCCGAGTTTTCGATGGTATGCAGTCTTGCACTGCTTTTAGGTAAGTGGCTTCGAATAACTTCCAAGATGTATTTATGTCGTTATTGTGAATTAAAAAGCTCCAGTCAGTTTCTTTAAACATAGCTCTAAGTTTATGGAAGTTTGCTTTCTTGAAATTAGGGACTTTTTCGATGCTACTATTTGGTTCGTTACTAGTAAACTTTAAAGTGAAAGTTATCGTACGATGGTCGCTGTTACTGAATTCATCACCAACATTCAAATTCTCTATTAATTCTTCTTTTGTTGCAAGTACAATGTCAAGAACGTTATTACCACGGGTCGGCGTTCCAACAAATTGATAAAGCGAACTCTCTTGCAAGTTCGTATACAAGTCATGTCCGGAGTGTGAAGTAAGAGTATCGCCCCACTTGGTCACAGGTAAATTAAAGTCACCAAAAATTACGGTATCTTGCGAGTTACTTACATCTGCAATTTGTTCGTAAATATCTCGGTCAGTTTGCACTGATTGAGCTGGAGGTCTGTATATTAATGCAAGTATTATTTTGGTACCTTTATTATTCTTTATTAGCACAAAAGATGCGTCGACGTTCACAATTTGAGGTTTTGACAAGAGGGTAGGGTTAAGACTTTCTTTGATATAAAGTAAAACGCCACCTCCATTTCGATTTATTCGGCTTTTCTCAAACATTACATAACCGGGAAGTGAATACTCTGCTAAAAAGTCTCTATCTTCTGTATTGAGCCAAGATTCTGTTATGCCAATCACATCATAATTTTCTGTAAACACTAGCTCCTCTAAATCTGAAAATTTATTGCGTATGCTACGAGCGTTTGCATAGAAAACCTTTAAATTTGTTATTTTAGAACTCACGGAACGCTCTTTAATAATATTTTTGGTTCTTGTCGGATCTACATTTATGTTGATGGCTGTCCTCGGTCCTCGCTGTCTTCGGTCCTTATCGCTGGTGGTCCTCGGTTGCCTCTGTTTTTTTCTTGGCGTTGGATGATTTATGTCACTGCTGCTTCTTCTCGGATGGCGTTTTTTGATCCATGGCTGCGGACTGCTTCGTGTAGGAGACGACCCATGCGTGCTGAACCCACAGGGTTTAGATGAGTGCCATCCTTGCGGAACAGAGTAGGCTGGTTGTAGAAGTTGTCCCAGAGGTTGATGAATTCAACTTCTTCCCTCAGACACAAATGTTTTAGTCGGCTATTTGTGCTGAAAGCCTTGTCGTAGAATTTGTCAGGTGCGTCAATCTTGGGGAGAATGCCTGAGATGATGATATTCCTTGACTTGTTTTTGTAGTGCTGGATCATCTTGCGATATTTCTCCATCAACTCTTCGGATCTGGTGCGCATGACGTCATTTGAACCAGCATGGATGACAAAAAGGGTATTTTCATTTGCATCCTTTGTGGTATCTTCGAAGGCTTCCACAATGTCGTCCAGTCCAGCTCCTGGGATGCAAAATCTTTTTCGTTGATTTGGGACTCTGTCGCAGAACTCTTCGACCTGTCCTCATAGGATGGAGTCCCCAACGAGCCTGGTCTCTTCTGGTTCGTCTTCCATCTCTACCAATATCTCAAATCTGTTGGACATTGTGACTGGTAGATGAGACCTTTTCTGCGTTGGCAGAAAGAAAGAAGGCTTAGCGTGTGTAGCTGGGACGGAGGTTGGTTGGAGAGTGAGCGAGCGCGTTATGTTTGTCTCTGTCGTGACATACCGCGCACGCGCATAACATATGGAAAATGTATCCCATCTTCTTTACAATGAGATACTTGTAAACAATCTTAAATAATACAAATATATATATATGGGAATTATAATCCTAAAATACTTTCCCATATACAACTATAGAATAATATATTCTACCCAATCATGGAACGTTCGACCAAGGTTATGGAAGCGTTCAACTTAAGACTACGGAATGATACGTAACGCTACATCAACCCAGATTACGTAACATCGAGACTGTTCATACTAGTTTGAGTACACTAAGTATGGACAGATGTATAATATAGCATACCTTTCCCTACGCCTTTCTAGTGAGTAAAGGTCGAGTTCACGTAACCTTGCCCAACAGTCTAAATGTCGGACGTCAGATATTCTATCGGTGAAAGATCGTTGTACTGTTTCAAGTGACTGCTTCTCTCCTGCTCGCCACGGACTCCACAGCTGACAACAGTACTCTAGCAATGGTATCACGAGGGACTTGTATAACGTCAGCATAGGAAGCCTTTCACATGTCCGGAAAATGCGAAGGATCCAGCCAGCCTGGCTTCGTGCCTTCTTTAACACATTTTGTATATGTTGGGTAAAGTTTCCGTCACAACTGAGGGTAATTCCTAGGTCTCTTATATACTCCTTGGTGTCTATATGTGAACCGTCCGGTGCTGCAAACGTGTGTGCATTGTAGTTGATTCCCCCTGAGCTGTAATGTATATGCTCAAATTTGTTGTCGTTGAAGAACATGTTATTATGCTCTGCCCACGAGTAAAGTGATGCCAGATCAGTTTGTAATTGTTCGGCATCAGATACTGAAGAAACTTCCTTCAGTAACCTGGTGTCATCGGCAAAAGAATCTACAGACGAGTGTAAGACGTGTCTGTTGATGTCTCGGAGATGTGGATCAGAAATAGCAGAGGTCCAAGGACCGATCCCTGTGGCACCCCACTGTTGACCACCGACGGCCGAGACACTGCACCGCTAGCCGCTACACACTGCTCCCTGTCAGTAAGAAACGAGTGCAGCCACATCCCGAGCTTTTCAGTAATGCCCATTTGTCTTATCTTGTGTAACAAAATGCTGTGGTCTACCTTGTCAAAGGCTTTCGCGAAATCAAGATAGACCACATCAACATTTTTTTTATATTCCAGCTTTTCTAAAATGGTTTCATAGTGGGCGAGCAGTTGGGAGAGGCATGAACGCCCAGTGAGAAAACCATGTTGGTCTTGGTTCATTTTGTTGTTTTGTTCGAGATATTGAGCCATGTTCTTAACCATTATTCTCTCCAAGACTTTAATAATGTGGGAAGTTAAGGCAACTGGTCGATACATTTTTGCCTCTGTCTTCGACCCTCCCTTGTGGATTGGTGTGATGTTGGCACTTTTTAATTGCTTTGGTATTATACCAGATGCTAATGAAGTTCTATAAAGAAAGAGCAAAGGAACGCTCAGCTCTTTAGCACAACGTTTAAGGAGTACAGCAGGGAAATGGTCGGGACCATACTTGTAAAAGTATTTAGGATTGGTTTTAATGCATGCCACGGCTTGTATTTCTTTCCGGTCATCTCCTAATTTAACTGACCTTTTAAGTTTTTCTTCTATAATGGTAATTTTGTTTTCGGTTTGCGTCAGTATTTCACTGTTGTTGGTGTTCTTGAGTTTTTTTCTTAGTTTTGTTCTCTTTCGCATCAGAACTTTTCGGTCCCTTGGTATGTTACCCTTATAAGGAGAGGTCTTACTAGGCGATCTCCTCAACGGTACATATTTCTCTGATATTTCCAAGCATTTCGTCGTCAGTATGTCGTATTGGGCCTAAGGATCGCAGTCTTTCATGAGTGAATCCCAGTTTACTTCACCGAGGTCTCTCTTTAAACTTTCCCAGCAGACTGACTCGCTGTGAAAGTTCATTCGGCTGAAATTTGGTGCTTGTTGTGCTGCACTGGGAATTCTAGTTTGCATTGTAGATAAGCTGGTCATCAGGGTTATGATGTTATGATTTGAGAGATTAGTTTTGTTTACAGTAATATTATGTAAAAGGTCATCATTGTTTGTCATCACAATGTCCAGTATGTTGTCACCTTTTGTGGGAGTGTTGATGGCTTGATGTAAACAGAAATCCTCTGCAAAGTTCAGGACAGCTTCTGCCTGAGTCCACATGTCCCCTGCTCCTCCATAATTATACACTCTCCAACTCCCAGTCTATGAGCGGGAAGTTTAGATCACCAGTGAGCATAATGGTAGGCATGGGTGGTGGTAGTGAGTTAATTACTTCTCTAATCTTTGTTAGTGGTCATTAAATTTATTTGTTGGGCACGCTGGTGGCCTGTATATATTTATATATACCCAATCAAGGTTTTTAATGTATAGTACCAGGGATTCTGTGTACAAGTTTGATTCTGAGTGGAGAACTTGTGTCCTAGCTGCAAAGTGGCCATCCACGTAGGTGATGACACCGCCTTTTTTCATAATATTGTGTGCCTCAATAAGCATTATCGGAGTGAATATGCTTTTTATAGAGAATTATTTTCGGTTGCAGCATTGAACACTTAGCAAAGTCATTATTTAGCAACAGTACTAAATCTATGCTACGCAATTGATATATATATCATAATCATATATTTCGTGACACCTCATGTAATGCCCCTTTCCCACTGATACAATTTCATACGATTTTCGTCGCCGAGTACGTAGTTTTGTCAATTCGCAACGAATTTGTGCGACGTCAACGATTTTGACCGTTAAAAACCGTTGACAAGTTTACACTCGGCGACGATGTCGCCGATGAATACAACGTAATCGGCGACATTATGCGACGTCATCGGCAAATTGAGCGATGGTTCGCCGATGACCTCGGCGAGAACTGTCACATTTGAATAAAATATTGCGAAATAATGCGAAGGATGAACGAATCCTCGGCGTATGTTCTGCGACGTGTTCGGCGAAGGCCCACACAAGGCAGATCCCTGTCACACCCAACCCCAATTACAAGGCCTAATTATAGACCCAACTCACTAATGCCTTGAGGACTGACCTCATCAAAACGGTCAGAGATCAACACAAGATTACGGGGGTCCGCAGAGCGCCGATTGGCCCACACCAAGCAGATTCCCCCTAATACCCAACCCATCTCATCGAAAATGTACAAATTTATCTTGAAGGGGGGTCTAGAGTGTTTTGTTTTAAGTTTGATGGAGGTCTAGTGAGGAAACTAAGAAATAAAGGAATGAATGACCAAACAAACGGTCCGTTTCCCCTTAACCCGGCAAGCGCGATAGGCCTCACGGAAGGCTTCCTATAGGGAACGCGATAGGCCTCACGGAAGCAGGACCATAAAAAAAGCCTTCCAAAAAAAAAAAGGGCCTATCAAAACAAAGGATTTTGTCTCTAGGTGAGATAATTCCCCTCTAGTACTCATCCATGTGTTTCTCACCCCTCCCCCTCCCCTCCTTCCCCACCTTATTCCCCCCTCCCCCCCCTCCTCAATTATCACCTATTTATCCACTTATTATCATCATTTATCGGTTATTTTTCTCTCCCGCGATAATGTAGCACAAGTGGGTTGCATAAAAGATCGTTATGCAACACCCAGACACCGGCACACACCGCCCCGCTCGTCTCAGTTGACTCCCAGACAGCGAGAGGGGAGGGCTGCCTGTGGCTCTCTCTCGCCTGAGATTATGACCGGGTGGCCAATATCTTCGTTTTTCACCACCCAAATGCTTTTCCCACTTATTTTAACACTCTTGAAGGTTCATATATACATCATATATGTAAAATAAAAGCATACCGAAAACAAATAATGGTTTATATTGTAAATATAACGAATTCTGTCAGAATCCAGGGCTAGAAATGCACAAATAACTACCCTAGCACCTAGGTCTATATCGCGCTTGTCAGGTTAAGCCCCCCTTAACCTGACAAGCGCGATATAGACCTAGGTGCTAGGGTAGTTATTTGTGCATTTCTAGCCCTGGATTCTGACAGAATTCGTTATATTTACAATATAAACCATTATTTGTTTTCGGTATGCTTTTATTTTTTTATGGGCGTAATATTTGCTCATTTGTTTATGATTTATTTAGTTTCATCCCTAGACCTCCATCAAGCATATAAAGCACCCCCCAACACCCTCCTTCAAGATCAATTTGTACATTTTTTGATAGAAAAATATCCTGGCCGAAGGCCGGTTCCTCAAAAAGTACAGGCTCGCTATCGCTAGCCAGGAAAAACTCGACGCCTAAATGACACGAAAAGTCTTAATATTGACAACAAAATGGGGTGAAATGTCTTAAAATCGCCAAACTAATGGGTCGAAGGTCATAAAATATGAAAACTAATGGGGTTAACCATGAGGAAGAAAGGGGACCAGAAAAACGACCCATCTCCCCTTAATTCGGAGTTTGGCAATGTCCTAGCTTCCCGTATGTTTACGTTACGGCTTAATTGAGCCCACCTCGCTTTTTTTGTTTTCTCTTTCTCTCCCTCTCTCTTTGCCTTGTATCCGTTGGGCACCATTCAGCCTACTGTTTTAAGACGTTTACCTACATCCAGGTTTCAATATTTTGCTGGTGAGCGGTAGCGAGCCAACATATATATATTTTTGTTTTGAGAGCAAGCTAAATTTGTACATTCTTCGATAGAAAAATTTCTCCGGCGAAGCCGGATTTCTCCGTACAATGCTGGCTCGCTATCGCTCGCCAGGAAGATATCGATACATGGATGGGAATAAACGTCTTAAAACAGTTGGCTGAATTGGGCCGAATGGATACAAGCCAGAGAAAGAGAGAAAAGGAGAGAAAGAGAAAAAAAAACAGGTGAACCCCCTTACGAGAGGTGCATAGAAAAAAGGGCTGACAGGTTCACTATAGGCCTAATCATTTTTTTTTACCCACCTTGCCGAAGGTGCTCTTTGGCCTCGGCGAGGTGTCTTCCGAGCATTCATCTACGTCGCACAGCCCTTCGCACGCCTCTGCGAAGTATACCCGTGGCGGGTATACTCTCGGCGACGCTTATTTGTGCGACACCCTCGTCGATGTCTCGCCGATATCGCCGAGGATCTCCGAGGGCCTCGCCGATCCCTCGGCAATGTTCGACGATGCTTGCGAGGGTTCGGACCCCTCGCAAGTCCTCGTCCCAAATTTTGAACAATCCGAACATTTACGATGACCCGCGAGGGCCCTTGCGAGGCCTTGCGAGTCAAACGATTATCATGCGAGGGTTCAAGATTTTGTTACGACATGTCACGAATGTGCCCATTTCTTGGTGTCTGCGATGAAAATCGTATGAAATCGCATCAGTGGGAAAGGGGCATAATAGTGAGTGGAAATAATTATGTGCATTTGCATATGCGTGCGTGTGTGCATGCCTGTTTGTTTGCATATGCTTTTGGCGTGTTATAGTGTAGTAATTTTAGTTCAGAAATATATACATATAAGTATATGTTGTAAGAACAGAAATATTAAGTCTTTAAGGTATATATCTTTGAATATAGTATTTATTCAAGTTCTATATTTAACAATTATACATTACACTGTATATTGTTACGGCCCTACAATGCTGAACCCAAGAGATTAATATTCAAGCAAGGGCAACTAGCATGCTGTTGCATTTCAGAAGGCCAAAAGGGTTATTGTCTCAAATATAATCACGAATCAATGAAGAAGGATGATATTAAACACTTTTAATTTTCGTATTAATTATAATTACTATTAACTAGGGAAACGAACAGGTTGATAAGCATGATAATTCAGTTGATCACGGCATAGAATAATAATGGGCTAAGCGCCGAGTGAAGGCCTCGAGTAAATGTACTCGTTACAAGGAATGAACACTACACAAAAAGAACATTTGAAGACAACAGTTAATCAACACCTAGCGCACTGAACAGTAAACTGAATCACACTCAATCACAGACCGATATATGATACCATATAATATCACCAGTTAACACGCTCGGACAACGTGTACACTCTAGAACACTAATCAGTGTTCGTTACACACCAGACAACACTACATGAAACTCAGAGCTCCTCACAACACTAGGGCTCGTTACACATACACAATAATACACCAATGCTGTCTCATCTCCCCTTCATAGGACAAAACAGTGCACTACCTACTTGTCTTAACGCACAAACCAGCAGACAACATGTCACGCATGTCCAGGGGCGTACCCAGACCAGCGTGAACAGGAGCACTTCTCCCACCTCTGCCTCGTCGGGCTCTCCAACCGGTACTAACTCTCCACTCTTCCCTCCCTACATACATCTCTTCCCTAAGCCCTAACTTTCGGCAAGAAATGTGGTGTCACACTAGTCTACATAACAGAGTCACACGAAGTATCAGATATAGGCCTTCATGTTTGTCGTGGAGCTGGACTTTCCCACGGCTCCACACCACGTGTACAGGTGGGTTGAGGGCTCCCACGGCTCGCTGGGTGTTTTCGTCATTCGACACCTGCTGCTATCAAGGGTAGATTAACTTCGGTCGCCTTCCACCCTGCTCCGCTTACACCCTCCCCCTTAAAAAT
Source organism: Paralithodes platypus (assembly GCA_032716605.1). NCBI lineage: Eukaryota > Metazoa > Arthropoda > Malacostraca > Decapoda > Lithodidae > Paralithodes > Paralithodes platypus. Next base: position 51,837,063 of record CM064504.1, read on the forward strand.
AAATTTGTGGTGACAAATTTAAGCATTCACAAACGTTTTTTACATACGGGACAGGTGGTCAGCAATGACATTACATTTCCCTGGAATATGAATGATATTGAGGTGGTACTCCGGCAAGAACAAACTCCACCTCGCAAGTATTATGAACAAAGTTAATACTCTTGCTGTCACCAGACACAGGATGTTTTACTACCTAGCAACAAGACTGCACCTGTCCCCAAATCACTTGCATCCACAACCAGTTTGAACTTGGCACACCCCACATGCTTAATACATTCCTTAAGTCTAGGCAAATGGTAAGTGTCACTCTTGGTGATATCATTGACTTTCTTAACATCAATGCAAAACCCTGCTGCCCCACCTGGCTTATCTATGAGAGTGACAGTGGAGGAGCATTCACTCTGGCGTGGCTCTCTGATGTCTCGTTACAACTCGTCGTCGACCTCCTGGCGCGTCACCTTGGCTCTCTCGGGGTTGACTCGGCACGGCCGCAGCTTGATAGGCTCCACATCCGCCACGCCCACGTCACATTCCATCACCATTGTCCGGCTTGAAGCATTCCGGGGGACACTCCCCAACACTGTCTCTGCTATGTCATTAAGAGGATAATTTTTGTGCATAGGCAATTCATTGATTACACCATACATCGAATCATTTCCTGCAGCCTCCTTCACTCTCGGCTGCTCTATCTCCTTGTGATTAGTAAATGGGCCAACACCGGGCAGATACTTTTCACCTGAGACCCCACCACTCTCTCTCACACCATCATTTAGCGAGAATAATTCATCTAGCCCCACCTCATCAGGGCCCTCAAACACGTTTTGCACCCTCGCAACATCACTCTTTGCCGGCGAGAAAAATTTCCCTAGTCCCCATTCATTAGGGCCATCTAGCCCACCTGGTACATCACACTTTGCTGGCGAGAACAACTTCTCTAATCCCACCTCATTAGGGCCATCCAGCACACCTTGCACACCACTCTCTTTCGCCATTGCCACACTCATCCCATTATTTTTATGAGACATGGGCCGGGTTACAGCACAAGCAGGGAATAAATCTGGCATCTCCTTCTCCAGCTCTCGCGTTGCAGCACAATCAGTAGGCCTGGAAACAATTATGGCAGAATTATTCATCTTCCTCCCTGCCAAATCATTCCCTAACAAAAGGTCAATTCCAGGCACTGACAATTCATTTATCAGTCCCACCGTTACCATGCCATTCACGAGCTCACTTCTCAGCTCAACAGTCACGAGAGGCACAACCATAATGCGCCTCACACCACGAATGATGGTGCTTTTTCCCTCGTGCACAAACTTATCCAGCACCTTCGTCCTCATGAGCGTTTGTGCAGCACCTGTATCTCTCAAGATTTTCACAGGCTTAACTTTATCATTCTTATGAACAGATCCACATGACACAAAGGCAGCAAACATATCATCTCTCTTTCTCCTCTCCTTCTCCTCCTCTTCCCCATTCACACAGATTTTTTCCAGGATGGACATCAGAGCTACGGATTTAAAGTCTCTCATGTACTCAGCTTTACTGTTATTCGCCATAGGCCTCTCCCACGCGCCCTTACGCCTCTGTTGTTGTTGTTGTTGTTGTTCCCCAAGCTGCCTGGCCGAACAGCCCCAAGCAAGGCCAAGGCCATAACTGAGTGCCCCCACAGAACCCTCCCTGCCGACCACAATAAAGCCTGGGTGACCGAAGCCACTCCATGGCGGGGAACTGAGGAGGGTGCGGAAACGCCTGGGAAACCAAAGCCCCACCCAGGGCCCTGTGCCCCTCAGCAATTATGAAGAGAAAGTTGAGGGGCAAAGGAAAAATGTGACGCTTTGGCTTCCAGTCTTGGTAGATTGGGAGGTCAATCCACGGAAGAGACGTCGTCACTTGAGATCTAGAAAATATGTAAGTAAAAGGAACAGTCAGAGTAAGCTATGGGTATGGTAGAGATCGCTCAGTTCTCACTCTGATAGACCAGGCCATCACGCCTCTGTTTACGGAAACAGTCACATTCCACGTGACCAGCTCTGTCACAGTAGGAACACGCTACTTCCCTCTTACTTCCGCCAGTGGCAGGAGAAGCAGGGGGCTGCCATGGCTTTTCATTCCACTTTTGAGGTGGAATTTTTGGCGCCTGGGTGGTAACACTGTCATTGGTCGGTGACCTTGGTGACTCAGAGTGGTGGTAGTAATTGCTTCCTCTACCGCCGCCCGCTCTACTGTCCTGACCTACCTTGCGTGTTAAGACATATTCATCGGCGAGTGTGGCAGCCTTCTCGGGATTCAGGGTACCTTTCTCTAGGATATGTGAAGCTACGTCTCTGTGTATTGTTCTACAGAAATCCTCCAAAAGAAAGAGCTCAAAAATGTTCTCATAGTTACCCTGAATATCCCGAGAACGCAGCCACCTGTTTAGTTCCTTTTTCTTCTCATAAATGAACTCCACATGCGTCAAATGACCAGGTTTATAGTGATTCCTAAACAGCAAACGGTAAGCTTCAGGCACTAATTCGTAGGCACGTAGAATGGTCCCTTTTACAGTCTCATAATTGCCACTTTGAGACACGGTAAGAGCTGTGTAGGCGGCAAGAGCCTTTCCCTTTAACCCACTTTGCAATAAGAGAGCCCATTTATCCCCAGGCCAGTCCATGTTACTCGAGACTTTCTCAAAAGCCAAAAAATACCCAGTTGTATCTGCCTCGTTAAACGTCGGCACCATGCGAACATGTTTAGTGACATCAAACACCTTGCCGCCCCCTGGCACGTGCCGTGTCTCGCCAGTCCCGTTATCACACTTGAGTTTCCTCTCCTCTAGTTTCAGCCTCGCCTGTTCTACTTGAAGTCTCGCCCGTTCTGTCTGTTGTGTTTCCTGTTCTGTTTGTTGTTTTGCTTGTTCTGTTTGTTGTTTCGCCTGTTCTGTCTGTTGTTTGGCTAACTCCAGTTGCATTCTGAGCAACTCTACCGGGTTGTCTGTGTTCTGTACCGATTGTGATTGTTGTGTGTCTGTCACAGTCTGCACCCCATCTGCAACTGACCCATCCCTGGTGGCAGAAACTAGCTCCAATCTCTCTAACACCCACTCCAATAACTCCGCCTTAGTGTCAGAGATTGCGTTATCAATATCCAACTTGTCCGCCACTAGTTTAAGCTCCTGCTTAGACAGACTAGAGACATTTTCATAAGTGGGATATGAGCGAAGAAACCCTTCTACGTCCTCATCGCTCATAAGAAACATCTTGGCCTGGTTTAATTGATCCGATTAAAGCAAAAACAAAATCGCAGTCATGTACCAGAAACGAGAGATGAGTAGCAATACAGTGCACCAATAAATCGTCTGAGTGTGATTCCAGTGAAAAACAAAGATACACAGATTTAAAAAATGCTTAAGTTCGATTCCCGGTGAACAAAAAGACAGGTCCCTAGTGTGGGTACAAGTTCGTTAAATCCTGGCAAGGTCGCCAAATTCTTGTTACGGTCCTACAATGCTGAACCCAAGAGATTAAAATTCAAGCAAGGGCAACTAGCATGCTGTTGCGTTTCAGAAGGCCAAAAGGGTTATTGTCTCAAATATAATCACGAATCAATGAAGAAGGATGATATTAAACACTTTTAATTTTCGTATTAATTATAATTACTATTAACTAGGGAAACGAACAGGTTGATAAGCATGATACTTCAGTTGATCACGGCAAAGAATAATAATGGGCTAAGCGCCGAGTGAAGGCCTCGAGTAAATGCACTCGTTACAAGGAATGACACTACACAAAAAGAACATTTGAAGACAACAGTTAATCAACACCTAGCGCACTGAACAGTAAACTGAATCACACTCAATCACAGACCGATATTATATGATACCATATAATATCACCAGTTAACACGCTTGGACAACGTGTACACTCTAGAACACTAATCAGTGTTCGTTACACACCACACAACACTACATGAAACTCAGAGCTCCTCACAACACTAGGGCTCGTTACACATACACAATAATACACCAATGCTGTCTCATCTCCCCTTCAAAGGACAAAAAAGTGCACTACCTACTTGTCTTAACGCACAAACCAGCAGACAACATGTCACGCATGTCCAGGGGCGTACCCAGACCAGCGTGAACAGGAGCACTTCTCCCACCTCTGCCTCGTCGGGCTCTCCAACCGGTACTAACTCTCCACTCTTCCCTCCCTACATACATCTCTTCCCTAAGCCCTAACTTTCGGCAAGAAATGTGGTGTCACACTAGTCTACATAACAGAGTCACACGAAGTATCAGATATAGGCCTCCATGTTTGTCGTGGAGCTGGACTTTCCCACGGCTCCACACCACGTGTACAGGTGGGTTGAGGGCTCCCACGGCTCGCTGGGTGTTTTCGTCATTCGACACCTGCTGCTATCGAGGGTAGATTAACTTCGGTCGCCTTCCACCCTGCTCCTCTCCTCACAGTCCATCTGCCTCCTCTTACAATATACAGAATATTATGCAACATGGCATTTAACAAATGCCGTATGCGTTACATTTTTTGTCTATGTGTATGAGGGAGACAAACGGCAGATTGCCTGTAAAGAGTGTCTCCCCATAAGCCAACAGAGTGACAGAGCCAAATTCAAGGGACGTTGTGGTAAAAGAAATACCAGGACACACAAAATTTAAAATACCTTAAGTCATAGGATAAGTGAAAAAATTATTAAGGGAGAAGTTCCAGAGTTCACCTGTTGAGTAGAAGAAAGACTAAGAATGCTTTGAGAGCTGGACAGAATAGGAGTGGGACTGTGTTGCAAGGCGGGTGCCTGGCACTCACCGGAAGGGACTGATATGATCCAAATGATTTCTCATGTATTCACCCATGCATTGGACAAGTCTAAATAACAATATATTCATTGTAATGAATCATAGACATTACTAATGCAAACCAAAACTCCTATATTATCATTGCTGCTGTTCCGTTCTCCGCTTAAACTGTTTCTTAGCCCACCGTTCTAAACACGTGTAAGAAAATATATATGGAGAGCTTAAGTCTAATGTTAATAACGTTAATATTAGCACACCCATATGTATAATTTACCTTTATATATCAATATTTTGTGTCATGTATAGATGACTGTCAACATGGTTTCCATGGAAACGAGAGCTTATTGGTAGTTTGGGAATATAATCACAGTAAAGGTCAAACTACCATTACACCAAAGTAAACGTCTACAAACACATTGTTCTCTACAATGATATTTTTCGTATATTAATTGTCAAATCAAATTACCACAGTAATCCTTTGTATTCTAATTAGTATAACTAGCCTATAATAATGGTTTCCAATGCAAGTCACGAGGATATATTGTCTCCAGGCATACCAACAGTTATATTCTGCACATTATTCTAATCAAAAAACTTCACAGGAAGCACCTGTTATTTTTAGCATTGAAAGATAACGCAAGTGGGTCAAAACCATTATATTGTTAACCCTTAATTAGCGGCTCACCACATAAGTCGAGTTAAATAAAGCTGGACTATGTGGCGGCGCTCGACATAACTCGAGTGGCAATTTCAGCACGTAATGTTGCTGAGAGAGAGAGACAAGTGGTGGCAGGAGAGTAGCGAGCGTATGATTGCTCCAGACCACCGCGGCGAACCTACTGACACGAATCTCACCTCCCTCCTACCTCTCTCACTCGCTATATAAGGAATTGTATGGGGAAAGTGCCTAATTACATGCTTTTTGCACTCGCGTTGCACGGTTATTGCAAGAAAACTAGCCATCATAAAAGGATCGTTATGGTGTCATTCGAAAGCTCTGTTTATGCCCTTTCAGGTATAGATACTTGTTTTACGTTCTGGGTCTTATTTAGGCATGAAAATGATCACGTAAACAGCCCTATTTTGGCTAAAAACACCCCGCTGGGCGGTACATATAAATAAACCGCATAGGCCGCTCTTAAGGTGTTAAGGACAGTAAAGATAGAGGGTATATATTGATATCGTGACACATGTTGGCATGCCTGAACAGCTGTAAGTGTGGCATTTTCAGAGGTGTTAGGTTGGCGAGGAATTGAACCAAACCTTTTTCAACTTTCTGTCATGAGACAATAGAGGTCAAAATAGCATAAACATCTACAGTGAGGTAATGGAAGTTTGATGATGCAGGGTATTTCAGTCCTTATCTAGCTGTGCAATAGATCGTTAATACAATCAATCATAAAATACGGTTGCCAGCTTCACTTTAATTATTGACATACCAATTTTCCTGAATGGCATAGAATACATAGACATTTGTATTATTATATATACCTACGGTAGTTGTTCATCAACTAATTTACTTTCAGAATACGATTATAGGCATAGGCCAAATAAAAAACAGTTCATGGCCAGTAAATGTTTGTAAACTGCTTTGTAAAAAGTTAAATGATAGTAAAATACTGTATATCAAATAAGATTAATATGTAAATCGCCCATGATCAAATTGTACAAAAGGCTAATAAACTATTTTTGTTTGTTTGTTTGTTTGTTTTGTATAACATTGTTGAGAACATTGTGTTCGACTTTTGGTGTAATGGTAGTTTGACCTTTACTGTGATTATATTCCCAAATTACCAACAAGCTCGTGTTTCCATGGAAACCATGTTGACAGTCATCTATACACGAAACATAATATTGATATATAAAGATCAAGTATACATATGGGTGTGCTAATATTAACGTTATTAACCCAGGAACTGCGGGGAGACTCTTAAGAGTTCCCCCGGCGGACTGCGGGGAGACTCTTATGAGTGAGTGAAAAAAAAAAATCAACTTTTGACATCGAAAAAAAAAAAAAAAAAAAAAAAATTGGCCCCTGGGCCATGCAAAATCTCAGTCCTCTACCTCCCCTCCTTCCCCACTTTCCTCCTCTCCTTCAGTTATCACCTATTTTCCCTGTTATTCCCTTATTCTGAGGTATATTTTCGTGCTAACATTAGAAATCCGGTTGGAGGGTGTGGTCATCACTGATGGCAAGCGAGTGCAAGAGAGAGAGAGAGAGTATCGATCGACTGTGTCTCAGTGGCCTTGGGGGAAATTGGCGGGAAAGTAGCTTGCCTCACCCATACATTATACAACTCGCGGGCTATATCTCCGATTTTGACCATCCAAACGCTGTTTTCACTCGTTTTATTGTTGTTTCAGGTTAATACCTTTATAATCAACCCATAATAGGCGCATATGGATAAGTATTAATGCTATTAATGGCACAATGAATATTTTAGTGACGGAAACACCTCAAATACGTCAGCACAGGGGGACGTTTCCAATTACCCCCATGCGCACTTCAGAGGTTAACAATAGATTCTCTCCATATATATTATCTAACACGTGTTTAGAGCAGTGGGTCAAGCAACAGCTTAAGCGGAGAACGGAACTGTAGCAATGATTGCAAAAAATAATAATACATATTCTAATATTTCCTAACCCGGGAACTGCGGGAAGACTCTTAAGAGTTCCCCCGGCGGACTGCGGGAAGACTCTTAACCTCTGAAGTGCGCATGGGGGTAATTGGAAACGTCCCCCCGAAATTGGCGGGAAAGCAGGTTGCCTCACCCATACATTATATAACTCGCGGCCTGTATCTCCGATTTTGACCATCCAAACGCTGTTTTCACTCGTTTTATTGTTGTTTCAGGTTAATACCTTTATAATCAACCCATAATAGGTGCGTTAGGATAAGTATGTTGTTGTTGTTGTTGTTCCCCAAGCTGCCTGGCCGAGCAGCCCCAAGGCCCAGAGCACGGCCAAGGCCATAACCGAGCGCCCCCACAGACCCCCTCCTGCCGACCACAATAAAGCCTGGGTGACCGAAGCCATTCCATGGCGGGGAGCTGAGGAGGGTGCAGAAACGCCCGGGAAACCAAAGCTCCACCCAGGGCCCTGTGCCCCTCAGCAATTATGAAGAGAAAGTTGAGGGGCAAGGGAAAAACGTGACGCTTTGGCTTCCAATCTTGGTAGATTTGGTATTGATAAATACGTTCAATGTATTTATGGTAAAATGAATATTTTAGTGATGGACACAGCTCAAATACGTTAGCACAGGGAGAGGTGTCTAATTACCCCCATGCGCACTTCTTAGGTTAAAGGTAGATTTCACTAAAAATAGCTGTTCAATAATTGTAATTAATATCATGAGATAAAACGGTAACCATAAACCTGGTGAAATAATTCACTTAACATCCCCACCCTACACACTTTCAACCTTTCCTACACAATAATACCCCCCCCCCCCTTACTCCCTATAGCCCATCCCTCTCCTTCCCAGCAAATCTAACCACGCCATGCAACAGATTCAGGGTGGGGGGAGTGAGCGATCTTACTAATATCAGAGCGAAAGACTCCCAGCGAAATTACCATTAGGTGGCCCAGTCGGAAAGGTGACCGACTGTACCAGCCTTGCATAATGCCAACTAAGAATAGCCCAATAAGGTCGTTAGGCGTATTTCCATTGGGGTCCTTGTGGGATTAGGTTAGCTGGGGAAAAAGGGGAGGATAAAAAATGTAGATACTTTAGAGAAAGTATTTCTAGGGGGCTATATTAAGATACCTTACATTCTATAGTTGGACTGGTCAACAAATTTCAGTAATCATTTCAGTTTGTTTTGCCTATCTCTTATGTCATATTTAGTAGTAGACATAAGCTTGGTGCTCCCTTCTCGCAGCTGTTCGGTTCAGGTGCTCCTTCAAGCTACGTCTGAAGGAATACAGTGTTCTCTTTTCACGGACTGACTGGGGTAGGTTGTTCCAGTATTTGATGGCAGTGAAGAAGAATGTTAGCTTATCCTGTCCTTGGATTCTCGGGACCGTAAAATTATACATCCTATTCCTTGTATTGTGTCCAATCCTCTCATTTGTTTAACAAAATTACTCTTTAAATACTCTGGAGCCCTATCATAAAATATCTTGAAGGCATTTATGAGTCTGATTTGTTTTGCCCTGTCAGAGACATTGAGCATACCAAGTGACTGAAGTTGTTCCTGGCCAATATGCGAACTGGGTCCTAGGTTCAGCATGAACCTAACAATTTTATTTTGAGTGACCTGAAGTTTGTGCTTTGCTGATTTAGATGATGCAGAGTACCAGGACGACACAGAATAGTCAAAATGACATTGAACAAGCGCTTGGAATAGGGTCTTTTTGGTCGCCGCTGGCAAGCATCCCACCTGTCTATACAGGTATTTAATATGTGCTCTACATTTACTCAGGATCGATTCCAAGATTGTTTCACCTGACAGAGTTGAGTCCAGTTTTAGTCAGAGATATTTCACTTGTGACACTGTTGTTATGGCAATATCATTACAGTTGACCGAGAAGCCCTCAATGTCTTTCAATTTGCGCTTTGTTCCACATAAGATGGCTTCTGTCTTGCCCAGGTCTATTGTCCACTAGCCAATCACTACACGATTCTAGTTCTTTGGAAAGTGAGGCGGCAATATTTATTGGGTCTTTTCCTGAAACCAGAAGTACACTGTCCTCAGCATACAATAATAATTTACACGATCGGCATATCGTCAAAGATGGAGGGGCCACTAATAAATTATAGGTTTGAGTCCCGGAGGGAAGAATGAAAACCTAATATTTAGTAGTGGCCCCGAAATCATTGACGATGTAGGGCCCTCCCTTCCATCCCCTTCCCATTCGTTGATGTCTTGAGTTTAGTCTTGATATATCATTGAAGAAGGAATGGCGTCGCTTGGTTCAGCGTCTCGGGTAGAATCCACAAAAGACATCCACGAGTTGGAAAGTTAATTTTTCTTTTTTCTTTTTTACGAAGTTTATTCGTAGTGAGTACCCAATCATAAAGACGATTCCATAAGAGAATTAGCGTTGCACTTATGATGTTTAGTACTCTTTCCCCTGCGGCGGGTGTTTCAAACAGGCTGACCGCGGGTGTTTGAAAGAGAGCTATTATTTAATAGGCATATCGTCAATGATTTCGGGGCCACTACTAAATATTAGGTTTTCATTCTTCCCTCCGGGATTCAAACCTATAGTTTGTGATTTTGTATAGCATTTGTTGTCTGTGTATTTGTCTTCTTGTTGCAAGTGTGTCTAATTTAATGTATTGTTTAAGCAAAGTGACCGATTTAGTGTGATATGTCTAGTGCAATAGGTCTCACCGAAGTCCCGGAAGGAGGATGACCAAGAGTTAGTAAGATATGAAAGGAGATCACCAGTAGAGCGACCCTTAAGGAATCCATACTGGCGATCTGAGAGTAGATTATGAGAAGATAAATGCTTAAGAAATTTTGAAGTAAGAATAGTTTCAAAAACTTTGGAGATGCAAGAGATGAGAGCAATTGGACGATAGTTGGAGGGTTGAGAGCGGTCACCCTTCTTTGGGACAGGTTGAATGAGAGCAAACTTCCAGCATGAAGGAAAGACGTTAGAGGAGAGACAGAGACGAAAGAGTTTGTCTAGGCAGGGAGTCAGCACGGAAGCACAGTTTTTGAGAACAGGCGGAACACCGTCCGGACCGTACGCCTTCTTAGTATTAAGCCCAGAGAGGGTAGAAAGTACATCTTTAGAAGAGATTATGATATTAGGCATGTGTAAGTGAGAGGGGGGTGGAGAGGAAGTGACGGTGGTGCCGTCAGTGTGGAAAAGGGGAGGGAAAGACGAGGAAGAAAAATTGTTGGAGAGAATTTTGGCTAGATGCCAGAAAGCTTGGGAAGAGCTAGAGTTGGATAGTTCAGTGCATTTATTATTGATGAAAGAATGTTTGGCGAGTCGAAGAACAGATTTGGCTTGATTCCTAGCAGAAACATAGGAAGTATGAGATTCTTGAGTTTTAAGGCGACGGTGTCGTTTGAATGCTTCCTCCTTGTTGCGGATAGCAGTAGAACAAGCGTGAGTAAACCAAGATTTGTTAGCATTAGACTGAGAGAAAGAAAATGGAATGTATGCCTCCATACCCGAGAGGATTACCTCGGTAATGCGTTCAGCACTCTCCGAGGGTTCCCGGCCATGGAAGCAAAAGTCATTCCATGGGATATCAAAGAAGTACTGCTGGAGAGCCTCCCAGTCGGTAGTGCCAAAGTGTCACAAGCGCCGCCGGCTGGGAGGATAGGGTGGCCGTACCGGAGAGATAGGACAGGTGACAGAGATAAGTTTATGGTCGGAGGAGTTCAAAGGAGAGGAAAGATATATAGTATAAGCAGAGGGGTTAGAAGTTAGAAATAAGTAAAAAATGTTGGGCCGATCTTCGAAGCGATCCGGGATACGGGTGGGTTGCTGGACTAACTACTTTAGGTCATTTAGGATAGAAAAGATGTAGGCTTGTTCACCAGGATGGTCAGTGGAAAAAGAGGAGGCCTAGCAAATGAGAAGGGAGGTCTGTTGCACAGCCTTCAACTAGCTAATTCTTTGTTCTAGAAATCGTGGTCCAACATCTACTGTTCTGCATCTGGCTCGTCCCTGCAGTGGCTCAACGTCAGGTTCGGTAGTGGTCCTCCATTGACATCTTCCGGCTGGTCTCAACACACTGTTGCGAGCTTAAATTTTCAAAGTTCTATGCTGGAGCAATCTTAAGGAGAAATGCACTGACCAGTGTACTGGCAGCTCTCATTAACACTAACCCAGGTTACAAACAATCGGAACTACCCGTGAAGGTAGAACAGTTTGTTGTCTGTGGCTGCTATAGGGTTTTGACACCCATCAGGTTACCAGTTCCACGGGTTGAGCCAAGCTCGTCTAATTGTTACATCAAAATGATGGGTCTCGTTCCCACCACTTGGCTTACACAACCAGTGTGCACCTCTTTGCTATAGCAGGCAGGCCTGTTAACAGAGAGGGTTGATAATCTCTAACACAGGTTACCTATTACCTGGACTCTTTGCTATCCAGAAATAGGTAAGGAGGGTCAGAGAACTTACTAGACGATATGGACCAGTGTACTGGCAACCTAGCAATTTCCCTGCTCGAGTCAAGGTGTTGTTGTTGTAGTTGTTGTTGTTCCCCAAGCTGCCTGGCCGAACAGCCCCAAGGCCCCGAGCAAGGCCAAGGCCATAACCGAGCGCCCCCACAGAACCCTCCCTGCCGACCACAATAAAGCCTGGGTGACTGAAGCCACTCCATGGCGGGGAGCTGAGGAGGGTGCAGAAACGCCCGGGAAACCAAAGCCCCACCCAGGGCCCTGTGCCCCTCAGCAATTATGAAGAGAAAGTTGAGGGGCAAAGGAAAAATGTGACGCTTTGGCTTCCAATCTTGGTAGATTGGGAGGTCAATCCACGGAAGAGACGCCGTCACTTGAGATCTAGAAAATATATAAGTAAAAGGAACAGTCAGAGTAAGCTATGGGTATGGCAGAGATCGCTCAGTTCTCACTCTGATAGACCAGCCCATCACCACATAACTAGAACCCAATCCTCTCAGCATTAGGTAGGAAAGGCCCTAGAAAGCCGCCTTTGGCGGGGGTATAGCTCCCCTATTTCAACCCCTTTTGGGGTTGGGCACCCGCCGGAGTCTAGGTGTTGAACAGACCAGTGTACTGGCAGTAGGTTAATACCCAGATTCTGTAAGGTAACTAAATTACATTGACCAGTGTTCTCGCAACTTTCATTACTTCATAGTTCTTCCTTGCTATCCTTAGCTATGGGATAGGTCAGGAAGCTCTCCGTCTTTATACCTGCCTGCACTGACCAGTGTACTCACAGTTAGGTTAAGACCAAGAGGTTGGTTAGGGCTTGATCTATAGCAGATTGCACTAACCTGTGTACTCACAGTCCTGGTCACACCTCGGAATCGGCAGCTACTCCAATCACACTCTGTCTGCCTTCCTCTGATTTTGGTAACATAGTCACACCTTCGTCATTGTTGTTGAGTGTGAGTTGTTTGGAGGCAAGAAGGGCATGGTTGGTAGGGTACTCATTTGAAGAGCATGAGGTCGACCCCGGCCGCGCGAGCACAACCCGGGTAGCTGCGCTGAGAGCGAGAGGGGTTTGGCATCTCGGTTTTAAACTCGGTGGGCACTTGGAGTGAGGCTAGTTGGGACTCGCTTCTTCTTCTTTCTTCTGAGCTTTGATGTTTCTTCTCGGCTTTGTTGTGTTCGTTCTCTCTCTTTTTATCTCTCCGACATATGACGCAAATTTGAGCCTATTAGGGATATTTTAAAGCCTTTGTTACCATCAGGGGTATTTAGAAACCTTTAGTTTAGTTACTTCAACCTCTGCAGTTGTCTTTGAGTTAGCTGTGGGCAGAAAACTAATTTTGGAGAGGTAATTATAAGAGTGAGAGAACTCTATTTCTTATTGCTAATCTGGCAACCTCTGCGTCATATGTGCGTGAAAGGGTTAACTTGTTCCCTAATATATTCTTGTTCTTTACGATTCTCTGACTTCTGGACTTCGATTTCTCTTGTTTTTCTTTGATCTTCTGTTTCTCCCTCATTTCCTGTTTTGTCTTCTATCTTCTTTGCTTCTTTCTTCCTGTCTCTTGCGTCCTTCTTCTTACTACTCCTTCGTCTGTCATCTTCCCGTTTTCGTATTTTTCGGTGGATCATATATACTTTAATTAATTTCATTGGGGGTGTTTGGTGTTGTGGTGAAATTAATAAAATATAGATTATATCTCTCGTCGAGGTAGGAGCCACGGTCCTGTGGCTGGAGGTCGTATTGGATGGAAGTAGGCGTCGTCCAGGAGGGGGTGATACAGGGGAAGGTGAGGGAGCAGAAGGTGGAGTTACATCTCAAGGTGGAGCTGCTGGAGAAATAGAAACAGGAGAGGGTACAGGAGAAGTGGAAGGGCGGATAGTGATGGGAATAGGAGTGGAAGATTTTCTGGTTAGAGGTGGGCTAGGTTGACTGGACGGATAAGGTCTAAAGGGTGGACGTCTAGATGAGTAGGAAGAGGAGGTTGGGATATGGGAAGGTTAGAAGGTTGAGAAGGATGGGCAGGGGTAGAAGTAGAAGAGGAAGAAGAGGTGATGAAGGTGGTTTTCGCCGGCAGGGGTAGAGGAGGTATGAAGGGGAAGGGTGAATTGTTGACGGACAGATTTGGACGGGTTTGGTTTTGGGGGATTTATGTCTGAGAGGAATTTTTGACTTAGTTCTGTAAATGAGCGAAGGATGTTTGCTAGAAGTAGAAGGCTTAGGTAAGTGTTGCAATAATTTAGGAAGAGTGGGAGGGTGAGGGGATTTAGGTTTAGTGGAGGTGGAAAAAGAGGAAGGAGGAGAGTGAAAGGGGGAAGAGTGAGGTGACAGGTGGAGGGCGGTTAGTTTCTAATGAGACATGAGGGTGAAGCTGGGAGAGAGGGGGGTGTAATAGAGGTTGATGGCGAGTGCTTGCGAACTGGAGATGCTTTTGTGACATGATCGGGTTGAACATTGCGGCGGTCAGTTTGAGATGATTGATCGTGCGTTAGAGTATCTGGTTTAATGACAGGGTCAGAGGAAAAGGTTTATATATTCTGACATAGCGGTTACGATATATTCTAGATTCGCCATGATATTTAACTATGACCTGGGCCCAAGTTTATTGGTAATGGGGAATTTAGCTACCATTACTTGATCCCCAATTGCAAAAGGATTTTCTGGTGATGATGCGTCCTTTTGCAGGTCTTGACAGGTCTGGGCATGGTGTAGACGATTCTTGACATTTTGCAGAGGGTCTGTAGCGAGGTGTTGGAGATTGAGCAAGGTGACGGAGGGGCATCAACAAAGGCGCTTCTCCAAATACTCTTTCATTGGGTGTAATGCCGTCGTCTCTCGGGCAAGTATTCATACCCCACTGTATGATCTTCACTTGTGCTGGCCAGTCGTCTGTGTTGAGAGCAATTAGTCTGGTGTGAAGTTGGTTGGCGATGCTCTTGTGACTGTGTTCACAAATCGCATTCCCTTAAGGCCAAAATGGTGAGGAGTGCGAGAGTTGGCATCCGAAAATGGTGGACAGCCGTGTCCAAATTTGACCAGAGAACTCCGGAGTGCAAAGCTTGAGGGAGACTGTGATATGGAAAACCATCATTGATGAGGGCTTCAGCTACCGTCATCGCAGTAAGTTCTTCAGCGAGGCAGGAGATTACAACTTTGGAATATGTGTCAACAAAGGTGATGATAATTATATTTCTTTGCGGACTTGGTGGGAATGGGACCCAGTACATCAACGGACAGTAGTTGCCAGGGCTTGATAGCTACGATTTACCAGCTGGTCCTGGGGTCTTGGTCCTGTCTTTACCTTGGCAACATGGATGACAGGTTTCTGTTACTCTTTTGGTAATGACGGATGGGTTGGATGTCAAGTAAACATCATTGAAGATTTGCACCATTTATGTCTGACTCAAGTGAATTTCCTTTGCCTTCGTGAATTATGATGAATAAATCTTGGTCGGGAGCTACAACCAAGTGCCTCGATTCTGTGTACAGCTGGTCCCCGATGCATTGCAAGTTGTTGAATATCTTTTGGGAAATCTAGGTAGGTTTGACTTTATTTACTCATGATTGAAGTAGGGTTTGTGGACTGTTTTCTGTGCCGCGAACGTTTTCTTTAATTTATCGGAGTGCTCCGAGGAGACTATGCTATTCAGCTCATGGGATGTTATCGGCAATCTTGATAGGGCATCTGCGTTGGTATGCAATTTACCCGACCTGCAGAGAATATTACAATTTCCACGACCTGTAGAGGATGTAAAAATCTAATTCCTCTAGTGTCTCTCGCCATCGAACGATGAGGGTGTTGGTGGTCTCTGGTCTTCGCAGCCATTGCAGAGATTGATGGTCTGTCACGATGGAAACTCAGCTGCCTAACAGAAAGGAGCGAAAGCAGTTGAGGGCCCAAACTACTCCCAGACAATCACGTTTAGCGGCAGCATAGTTCTTTTGTGCCTCGTTTTAATGTTGAACTGGCACAGGCGATGATATGCTCCCGTCGGTCCTGGACATGAGCGAGGAAGGCTCCAATAGCTCTGAGGGAGACGTTGGTGTAGAGATGGAAAGGTTGAGTGTAATCAGGAAACACAACTGTTGGAGCTTGCATTAGTTTGTCTGTTAAGGGGACCGACCGGTTAATTTAGGCTTAAAAAACTCGAAATCCTGAAAATACCAATAGGTGTTTACTCAACAAGAGTCAACATCCCTTCATAAGCCAGTGAAATGTTATTAGTGAAAACACATTGGAAATATATTTTTTTTTTATGTTTTCCAAACTTTTCCTGTAATTCTAAAAACGTTATATAGCGAACTTTGAAATTAACATGCTCAGTAACTACTGGTCGTACGAGAAGCATACCTATATAAATCGAAAGAGCGTAAGCTACTCTACAACCTCCCATACGCTTTATCTTCTACTTTGCCATGTTCCTGCGTAAAATATTGTAAATCTAAAAAACAAAAGTAAAAATGTTCACCTAATTACCTTAGACTTTCACCTGTTTTTCTCAGAACCTATATTGCCGCGCTATTGGATGTTATTCTACAGTTATTATTGGACCTATAGGAATGGTGTATATACCATTGGAAAGGTAATTGAAAACACCAAAAGGCCTATAAAGCCAATTTACTCTATTTTTTTTTTTTTTTTTCACAATATGTAGTCAAAGTTGTAATTTTCTATAAATATATTCGCCTGAATCCGTAATCACCTAAATCGAACAAATACACAAAATATATAAAATGTTTTTTATAGAAACTACAGATACACCTTTTGTGAGTTGTTTGATCACATACATGTGCTATGGGGATTTCTGTAGTTTATCATTTTCTGCAGTGCTATGATTTTCAACGTTTTTTTTACCTAAATTGCAAGAAAAAAGCAAAAAAAAAAAAAGCAAAAAAATTTTTTTTTTTTATCTAGTTTTATGGTCATATACACCTGTGCCAAATTTCATTTAAATTGAAAGTAAGACCTGGAAGTTTGTAATTAACCGGTCGGTCCCCTTAATGTTTGGAAAGCTAGATGTCGTTCTGAAGTCCATCAAAACGGCTCGTCTTTCTTGATTAACTTGTGTGACGGTTTGGCAATGGCAGCAAAATTCTTGACAAAGCGTCGGTAATATGTTGCCAGGCCTAGGAAAGACTAAACTCCTTTGACATCTTTCGGTGGTGGCTGAGCAGATATGGCAGATAGATTCTTAGGGTCAGGAGATATGCCGTTTTTGGAGATGATGAGGCCCAAAAATCCCACAGATTCCCGAGCCACCCCTCTGAAGGTAAGGGGTTAGAATATGGCTCACGTGCCTCCTGTGTGTCGTAAAAGGCGACTAAAGAGGTTAGGTCGGTTGGGCTTGTGACCCTCCACCCGGAAAAAATCTGCAGCAACAAAAAACAAACAATCGGCCTTGGACACGGACGGACCTACTGCTGACGAACTTCGACCGGACAAGGACTGCTTAAGGATTGCCATATTTTTTTATTTTTTTTCTATATTCCAACTACTCCCTCTCGGGCATAGGCTGAGAGCCTTTACACTCTACCGCTGAACACGGAGAGGCCTGTGAGGTCTTGCTCCAGTCTAGGGAGTGAGACATGTGAAGCTTCACGGCTCAAAGCAACTCCATCTCTGAAGCTGCTCCGCCTCTGTGCTTCACAGTCTCATCCCC
Source organism: Paralithodes platypus (assembly GCA_032716605.1). Lineage (NCBI taxonomy): Eukaryota > Metazoa > Arthropoda > Malacostraca > Decapoda > Lithodidae > Paralithodes > Paralithodes platypus. Next base: position 51,854,609 of record CM064504.1, read on the forward strand.
CAGGCTCGGACCCTCACTCTCAGTCTCAGAGGAGTGAATAATGACACAAAAGAAAGAGAGGTTCTGGAAGTGTTAGCGAATGCCAGGCTGGATGTATGCGGAATGACCGAGACTAAATGGAAGGGTACATGTGTGAAAGAATGGGAATGTGGAATAGGTGTGTGTGTTGGAGTGAATGAGAATGAGGGAGCGAAAGAAGGTGCATGTTTGTTTGTAAGTAACAAATGGAACAAGTGTGTAAGGGACTATGATTGTGTGGTTAAGAATGAAAGTAGGAATACAAACATGGGTGGATGTGTGTGTGCATGCTCCGACAGAGAATAAACCTGAAAGAGAGAAAGAGGAGTTCTGGGTGAATGTTGAGGCGTGCCTGGATAAGTTTGGTAAGAGCGAAAGAATATTTAATAGTGGCCCCTCCATCATTGACGATATCGCCTATTAGTATAATAGTCTCCATTCAACATCCCGCGTCAGCATTATGAATATCCCGTGCGGAAGGTTCAAGGAGTACTCATCATAAGTGCACGCTTAATTCCCTCATGGGATCGTCATTTTGATTGGGTACCCTACAGAAAAAACTCTGTAAAAAATAAAAAAATAAAATTAACTTAATAATTGTTATCATATGACTTTTCATATGTGGATTTCTTGTGGTTTGCTACCCCGACACCAGGCCCTCTAGCGGCCAACTTCGACCTTCCTCCTTCCGCGGCCATACCAGCCACACGGGTCTCGCCGTGCGCCGCTCCATTCTACGTTCCAGCGCTTTCTAGTGAGTCCTTGCTCATTTGTATACACCTGCGTTGTAGTAACAAGGTTTAGACTAGCTAGCAACAGCTACCACATTGGTATGTCCGCAGGAAGTGTGTAATAATAGGGTACTTTTGTAACAGGCGCCTACGTATCCCAGGATCATCGCGCCACGTGTGTTTATATTATGTCGTGTGTGCGCCTTTAGCTTTTGATATCATAGCTAGGAGGCTACCATTCTACAACGTCATGCTGCAGACCGTCAATATTGAGGCAGTGGCATATGTTTTATTAATATTTAGCAGATGCTCTGGTCTAAGGGTGACTGCACGTGGTGCTCCACCTTCCAGAGTCCAGAGTCCTCGTCTGTGCTGTTGCTGCGTCGTCGGAGCGTCGTCTGCTGGGATGTTTCGTCGGACCGCATGGTCAGCCTGGTTAGGGGTCTCCGGTGTAGGCTACAGGTAATTTAGGATTCTGAATTTTCTGTATGTATTTTTGCCTATGTGTGCCCCTAGTGTTAACATGTGTGCGAGCATGTTTGGGGGTTGGGAGACGTCCCTATATGTTTATATATATTTAAGTTTAAGGAGGGTTTTGAAGTGGGGAGCTGTGCTTTTGTCTCTCCTCTCCATAATTTTGGTTGTTTTTCTCCGGCGGCCCCTTGCAGCAGGGCCCAGGTTACCCGTCTTCAAAACGGGTAGGAAACAACCAAATGTCCCGGCGTGGTATAGCTGAACCACATCCCTTCCGGCGGAAGTGCAGATTCCTACGGGAGCTTAGAACTCGGCCCGCTGAGTTTTTACCTCGCCCCAACCGTAATAGTTACACGACAACGACTTCATCGCACTGCGGCGCCAAGGTCAAGTGTACAAGTGTTAAGATTCGTTACGCAACCTCGTTTCATTATCTCTCTAGTGCTTTAGTAATAGATAATCAGACACAATTGGTCAATGGCAGTTGAAATCAGCTTATACGAAAAAAACCCAGGTTTTTTCACGGCGAGTCCAGCGGAAGGTTAGAGTAGTTGTGGAACTATAGCTAATTTTCCGGCGGACTCAAGGTGGGATGTATTAACACCTCGCAGGTTATCCTTATGAGCATTGATTCCTGGACATTTTCTATTTCCAGAATACCCGGCTCTTTATTGACTGCGGACCCGGCGGCGGTGGGTGGCTGATTCCGGCGGGGGGGGGGGGGGGGGTCCTTTATCCATCATGCCTCGGTTTGATTTGTGCGCTACGCCTACCTGTTCATTGTTGCCCATTTTCGCTCATAAATTATGTTTGAAGTGCGTAAAATGTTTAGACCGCTCTAGAGGCTTGTGGGTGTCGCGGCGTTGCTCTGTTTGCTCTGACCTAAAGAACGCCCTATTCACAAAGAAAGACTTATCGTGTTTGGCAGCACTACAAGAGATTAAAGCCACATTTAATTCCTATGCTAAAGACACAGCCCATAAGGCGCTTCATTGCGACGACGAGGCTCTCTGGGAGAAATTAATTATCAAGTCACCTCTAGTTAAGCCCGCCTCCTGTAAATCTGTTAGGCCTAAAGTAAAGTCGAAAGCCCTCGTGAAAGAGGTAGTGAGTAGCAGTAGCAGCACTGACACTGAATTTACCGAGGTTTCCCCCCCCCCCCCCCCCGACCGTCCAAAGCAGAGGCGTTCACCTTCTCCTAAGCGGAAATCTAGGTCCAGGTCTAGATCCCCCAGGAGACATGCACAGCACTCTTCAGTGGAGTCTTCCCGGTCCCTCAAGCGCCGGAAAGAAGACTCGGTGTCGTCAGCTGGTACGCCGCGTAGTGGGAGCCGGAAAGAGACCCCGCAACCGCCTCCCTCTACACCTATGTCTGATATGACTCATGTAGATTCTGGCGACTCGGAATTAGGGGCCAGAGGGTTCACTACTAGTCGTGAACAATCTCTTAGTGTGCCTTCCAATGTTACCTTTGCAATACCTAAGTTAAATTATGTGCCACGTAGTGTCCATTCCGCCGGACCAAGAAGGGTCCTGGCTGAACAATATAAAGGTTTTCCGTCAGAGTCACAGGCGGTGGATAGCTCACAGATTATTCAGGATTCTCAGCCACCCGCAGTAGGGGGATGCTGGCGTCAGTCAGAACCCTCTCAGAGTAACACTAGGGTGTTCCAGGAACTAGGGGATGAGGGTATTATGGACATGTTACCTTTGTCAGTCCCGGATTTAATGTGGCCGCCGGCGGAACAGGCGCCGGAGACACAACAGGAAAGTTCTGAGTTAAGTAGGGAGCCGGAGGAAGAGCCTTTAGCCCCGGCTCAATCAACTTTTACAGGTGAAGAGTATGAGGGAAGCTCCCAATCTTCGAGGGGCTCTCATAGTAAGTGTGTTACATCGGATGAAATTAGTGATCTCTTACATGCAGCAATATAACCTTCCTGTCTCCTCTGATCCTCCTGCCTGTCAACCGTTAGTTGCCCCTGGTCACTCACTGATAAGACCTCTAGAGCCTCCGGGTTTTCTTCCCACTCTTACTATGACCCCGGCGGCATCCGCGGTTCCAGGCATTACAGTGCCGGCCACGCTTACTACCACTAATGTGAGGGTAATTGCAGACATCACTCCTCCCCCGTTAAATAAGGTACCACAGAAGAAAGGCCCCATGCCTCTCCTCTATGGCCCTGACTGTTCTTGGGTCCAAGTGACACCGCTGAATCCACAATTAGCACAACCCACCATATCGGGGGACCTTACGGTCCCAAATGAATGGAAGATTGAAATTAACAAAAGCAGGAAATTTAGGGCCAAGGATGAGGCACGAAGGTTGCTGGATGTATTGATTAAGGCTATTCCCAGTTCATATAATCCAGACGTTTTTGTATATACTGCTGCCCCGGCGGTCCCTGCCTCCTCATCTGCACGACTGTTTGCTGACTGGTCCAAAACTGACGGCGTCAATGATGTCAAAGCCCTAAATGCTCTCACGCCGGAAATGGATACATTTCCGGTGCTTGATCAAATGCATACACCAGTCCTGCAGATGGGGCGGATAGGGTTAGGTCCCTGGGTAGATTGGGAGGTAGAGGCCCAAGTATTTGCTTCAACAATTACGTCTAAGTCCTCACATCAGGTTCCACAGGAAACTCATCCTTATTTTTCGTTGCCTGTCGCTAAGGCGGATGGGGTGTCACCAGCATTGTTTGCCTTCCTAGCGGCCCCCAAAGTAGCCCTTAACTCTCTGGATGAACTTTTTGTAACCCTCCGGCGGCTCACCTTGAAAGGGATTTTAAACTAAGAAATAAGGCCTACCGGATGTTCTCTCAGTATCTAGTAAGTCGCCAGGTTGCAGTCTCCCTTAACAGAACTATCTCGGCCATTGCGGACCCCCAGGTTAGAAAGGCCACTGATTTATCTAGACGTATTTTATTGCAAAATTCTATTCAAACATTAGGAGACATCAGAATAGCGATCATGGAAGCGGTTCGAGCCCGTCAAGATCTGAGAGTACACATAGTGAAGAAGTTACCGGATGACATTGGTCGCCGGGTAACTCTCTCGCCGGTCCTTACTGCCACCCTTCTTAACTCAGAAACTTGGAGCATAGTTTTTAATTTGGTCAATGGGTGGAAACAAGTTACCTCCCACACTAAGAAGGAGCCTGCTAAGAAACCTTTTCACAAGCCAAAGAGCGGAGGTAAGCCTAACCAACCGCATGCTAAAACAATCCTTTCGAGATCCCAGAACCCCTCCTCAGCAGGGAGGTAATCTGTCCAAGCCCAAACAAGGTAAATACTCAGGATATAAAGTTAAGCCCCATCAGAAACCAAATCAAGGACAGACATCAGCCAAGACTAGTCAGCCGTCTGATACCAACCCACCTCCCACTCCAAAAAACTAGCCACCCAAACTCTCAGTCTCCCAGTGCCGTGATTAGGCGTGCCGGATTCGAGAGTTGCTTTGCCGAACAGGCCCGGTCCACAGACCGGGTCGTTCCGGTCATTCCGCTTAGCCTGGCCCAGGAAAACATGGGCCAGGAAGGTAGTGAGCAAAGGATTCACCTGGCAGTGGCTCCGGCGGCCTCGACTGCGTCAGGCGCTGGAATACAACAATGTATCTCAGGAGGTGGAGGCCCTTGTTCAAGAAAAGTTCTCAAAAGATGTCCTTGTCACAGTCAAACCAAATTGCCCAGTTTTCACCTCCAGACTTTTCTTAGAGCCAAAAAGGGACAGTGTGCAGATGCTACCAGTTTTAGATCTCTTGCGTTTGAACACGTTTATCAGAAATTCACCCTTCAGGATGCTTACGGTCAATCAGATCAGGCTCTCCCTTCTGCCGCGAGGCTGGATGTGCTCGGTAGACCTCAAAGACGCCTATTGGCATGTCCCTATAAACAAAAGGTTCCAAAACTTCCTCGCTCTGAGGATCAGGCAAGAGACTTATGTCTTTCAAAGAATGCCTTTTTGGGTTGAACCTGGCACCAAGAATTTTCACAAAGATAGTCCGGCAAGCCCTTTTACCATTGTTAGTTCAGGGCATACAGGTGTTTTGGTATCTAGACGACTGGCTGGTGGTGGCGGAGTCAGAGGAGTTATGTCTCAACCATGTAAACCAAGTATTAAGTCATGTGCACAACCTAGGGTTCAAGGTGAACTTGGCGAAGTCTCTCCTTGTTCCCACAAGGACTATTCAGTGGATAGGGCTGGTCTGGGACACCATCAATCTGACTCTTACGCAGAGTGTGGACAATCGGGGCAGATTTCGCCGGAAACTGTTCCGTTTTCTCCACAGTCTGAATACGACCAGGAAAACGTGGGATTCCCTGATCGGCTCTCTCAACTGGATCCAATTAACTGTGAAGTTGGGCCGGTTGAAAGTCAAACGATTAATCCTGGAAGGCAACAAAGTTTTTCCTCTCTCGCCGGAGAAGAAATTATGGCCAATTCCTCCATTAATCCACAGCTTACAATTGGTCTGGGCCACGCCGGAAACACATTACTCAATAACAACTTGGGTTTCTCCCCCGCCTACAGTATGGATAGATAGCGGCTCGCTTGGTGTAGTGACTAGCGTCTCGGACTTCCACCCAGAAGGCCCGGGTTCGCGCCCACGCTCGGCGCATTAAAGATTTTTCACAAGCACTGAGTCGTTACCATCCCTCATGAGCAAAGGGATGGGGTAGTAGTACAGGACCCCAATGGAAATACGCCTAATCGGCCTTATTGAGCTATCCTTAGCTAGCTTAGCATGCGCTAGCTTTAAGAACTATTATTATTATTATTATTATTATTATTATTATTATACAGATGCTTCAGGGACCCTCGGGTGGGGCTATCAGTCGAATCTAGGCCACCAGGGGCAAGGCACTTGGCCCAAGAACACTACTTATCACATCAACAAGCAAGAGCTTTTAGTTCCTCTCTTTTTTCTCCAAGATCACAGGATGTCTTTGCAAGGAAAATCAATAGTGTTCCTATGGACAACCTAACTGCAGTCCATTGTATTCAGAAGCAGGGTTCAGTGAGGTCTCGAGAGTTGCTAATATTGTCAGAACAGATTTTTGCCCTGGCCGAATCGCTGGGCATTCATCTGCATGCAGCGTATCTCCCCGATGTGTCGAACGTCTGGGCAGACGCTCTGTCTCGGAGGCGGAGCACCCTAGTAGAATGGGCTGTCAAACAAACCATCTTCGATCAGATGATTGCAAAGCCTTACCGTCCACAAGTGGATCTCTTCGCATCCGAGGAGAATCACAGACTCCCTTTCTTCCTAACTCGCCGGAGGGTGACCCCGGCGGGGGGACCAGATGCATTGTTGGAGGACTGGAACAAGTGGACTTCAATTTATCTTTTTCCTCCACCAGATTCTGTACTAATGTGCAAGGTGCTTCACAAACTAAGGGATTACCAGGGCTTAGTCTCGATGATCGCGCCGTTATGGCCGGCTCAGGCGTGGTATCATCAATTGCAGGAATGGTGCAAGAACCCGGTGTCGCTCCCGGTCTCCGCATTCCACTTAGAGATGATTGGCAACCTTCGGACTTCGCTCAGTTTTGCCTTATGGACATTTACAAGGGAAAATGGTTAGCTCAATTTGGTGAAAGTGTCACAAATAAACTATTGAACCAATATACTATGTCTACCAGGAGACAATATCAGTCACATTGGAAAACTTTTCCAACCTCGATTGTATAGTCAGGGCAAACGGTTGCCTCGGGTGCCTTGATTTTCAAATACCTAGATTATCTATTTGAGCAGAAACGATTTTCAGCAGTTACATTAAAAAATCACTGATGTGCCATCAGAACTCCCTTTTTTGATCTTACGAGCCTTTCCATACCGCAGGCGGAGGAGAAAGGTTTTATGAAGGCGTGTTTCAAGCTGCGCCCACCACCCCGTCAGCTCATGCCCACCTGGTCACTAGACAAAGCCTTATCATTACTTCAGTCACGTAAATATAATAATGCGCCGGATTTTGATTAACTCTTGAAAAAGGCTGTATTCCTCATGGCTCTCACCACAAGAAATAGAGTGTCTGAGCTGGCGGCGATGAGCAACAAACCTAATTGCCTTAGGTTTGGGAGGGTACACGAGCATGTACAAATCGCGCCGTCTCCCATCTTTATTGCAAAGAACGAGCATTCCGATCATGTGTCCCAGCGCTGAAGCGGGGACACACTCATCATATCTTATGACCAGTGCAGGCCTTAACTAATTTTATGAGGGCTGCGCATCCTCGCCAACAAGGTGCTCTGTCGGTGAATCAGGCAGGTAAGCGTGTTACGAGACGGAAGTTAGCTTCCTTACTAGTAGATGTCATTTAAGGAAAGTAACCCAGGCGTAGTGGGCAGAGCTCACGACATACGGAAATGGGCAGTCTCTCTTAGATTCCTTCAAAAATGTTCTATAGACGACATTGCTAATACTCAACTCTGGGCTTCCAATCATACGTTCCTAACACGTTACCTGTCTGTCGCTCTCGATAAACCAAAGCGTGCCTGTGTAGCTTTACGGCAACGGGTCCAGTAGGTTATGTTCTATTATATAAGTTTTGTTTTAAAAAGAAAGGGGGAGGGGGGGGGGAATAGCCCATACCCCACTAGTCGCCTTCCGCCGAAAACTGTGATAAATTACGAGCTGTGATCGAACTGGTTTCACAGTTCAATTTATTTATTTTTATGTTATATTTAAGAAAGAAATCTAGTATAGTTGCAACTATGCAATATTATCAACTTGTACAAACATATTTATACTGTACAAATAGTGTTAAGGTGAGAATGAGATTCTACAGAATTATTGTTCTACGTTTAAGGAAACACATGCGTATCTCCACAAAGTATCATGCATAGATCTTGAAGTAAGATCTGGTCATGAGTAAGCAGATTTTCTTGATGCCACGCACTGTTTACAATCTTTTGTATTTTTTTATATATATTGTTTGCATACAATAAAACTTAAAAAAATGTATACAGATTATTTGTCCCCTGAGGTTAGGATATTGTCGCGAATGTCCCTCCTCCAGTCTTGGGATTCAGGCGATATCGTCAATGATGGAGGGGCCAGTATTAAATTATAGGTTTGATTCCCGAAGGGAAGTAGAGAAAACCTAATATTTAGTAGGGCCCCATAATCATTGATGATAAATTTCCCTCCCAGCCATCCCACTTCCCATTCGTTGATTTCTATAGTTCTTGGTATATCAATGAAGGTCGAAGATGGCCGCTAGAGGGCCTGGTGTTGGGGTAGCAAACCACAAGAAATCCACATATGGAAAGTCATATGATAACAATTATTAAGTTAATTTTTATTTTTTATTTTTTACAGAGTTTTTTCTGTAGGGTACCCAATCAAAATGACGATCCCATGAGGGAATTAAGCGTGCACTTATGATGAGTACTCTTTGAACCTTCCGCACGGGATATTCAAAATGCTGACACGGGATGTTGAATGGAGACTATTATACTAATAGGCGATATCGTCAATGATTATGGGGCCCTACTAAATGTTAGGTTTTCTCTACTTCCCTTCGGGAATCAAATCTATAATTTTTGATTGGGGTGATGGGAGGGTGGGGTATACCGTCAGAGGTAAATGGGAATGGCAGTGCACTTGTGGACGTATGTGTGGGGAGGAGGCTGTTGATAGCCAACACTTTCTTCCGACACAGAATGATACACAGGTACACATGGAAAGTGGAGTGGAGGAGGGAGAGAGAGACAGTGGAACGAAAGGCACTGATTGATTACTGTATATATGTGTGGATGAACGGATGAAGAATACTGTGCTAGATGCTAGGGTATTGAGGGGGGTGGGTTTGTCTGACCATTATGTAGTAGAAGCTAAAATTAGGATACAGAAGAAGTGGGTGAAGAGAGCTAGAGGGAGGCGGGAGGGAGGTGGAATGGTGATGAGGGTGGAGATCAGGGAGGAGGAGCTCAGGGAAGAGTTCAAGAGAGCAGTAGAAAGACGACTAGGTAGGTTTGACTTGAAGGGTATGGAGGAAATGGAAGAGGCGAACAAAGTTTTTAAGGAAGAAATGTGTGCAGTTTGTGAGGAGGTATGTGGAGTTGGAAAAGAGGGAGGGGAGCGAAGAGTACAGCATGGTGGACTGAAGAGGTAAAACTAGCTGTTGAAGAGAAGAAGAAAGCGTATAGAGAGTGGTTGGGCAGTAGAGGGAATGAAGATTTGGCGAGACAGAAAAGTGAGAGGTTCATGAAGAAAAAGAGAGTGGTTAAAAGAGTAGTGAAAGAAAGTAAGAGAAGAGTAGATGAGATATTTGGAAGGAATCTAAGTGTAATTGAGGGAGTGTAAGAAACTGATCTGGAAAGAGGTCAAGAAAGTTAGGGAGGGTAGTAAGGGTGTGAAAGATAAGAATGGGCAAGTGTTAGCTGAGAAGCAGGAGAGAGTCAAGAGATGGAGGGAGTACTTCAACGAATTGTTAAACATTAGGAATGAAACGCCAGCAAAAATAGTTGGATGAGGTATAGGAGGGAGAAGAAGAGAAGTAGTGGAGGAGGAGGTGAGAAGCAGGAGAGAGTCAAGAGATGGAGGGAATACTTCATCGAATTGTTAAACATTAGGAATGAAACGCCAGCAAAAATAGTTGGATGAGGTATAGGAGGAGGAGGTAGGGATCAGGAGGTCAGAAGTGTGTGAAGCCATGAAAAGAGTGAAGATGGGGTGTGTGGGGAAATGCTGAGGTATGGTGGTGAGATAGTGATAGAATGGGTATGGAAAATGTGTAAACTAGCATGGGAGAAGGGAAGTGCGCCTGATGACTGAAAGACAGGCATAATAGTCCCCTTGCATAAAGGTAAAGGGGAAAGAGGAGTGTGTGGTAATCACCGGGGGATATGTCTTCGAAGCGTAGTAGAAAAGATGTACAGTAGGGTAGTGATCGAGAGAGTGAGAGTGAGAATGGAGAAATGGATAGGTGACGAGTAGGGCAGATTTAGGACGGGAAGAGGATGTGTAGACCAGATTTTTGCCTTGAAATGTGTTGTGGAGAAGTATCTGGAGAATGGACCAAAGTTGGGCTTAGAGAAGGCCTATGACAGAGGTGATAGAGAAGGTCTGTGGAAAGTACTGAGAATATACAATTATTACGGAGTAGATGGCAAGTTGTAATTTAATACTCAAGCCGCGGGGCCCGACATATGTCGAGTGAGAGAATCATGGCCACCCCTGCGGGGCCCGACATATGTCGCAAGGGATGTTGAGCACATTATCGGCTCTGAGAGAGAGTCCACGCGTTGGGAGGACGATAGGCGGGCTCTGACCGCTCGGCACGGACCGAGTACCGCGACTGAGGTCCCCACCACAACATTACACATCCACTGCCTCGCCAGACAAGGAAATTACCGTATTTTAGGGTTTTTGCACTCGTGTTGCAACATCGTTGCAAGAGAACCCATGGTCGTACAAGGGTGATTCAGGTGTCATTGGAAAGCTCTATTATAGCCCTTTCACGGAAACATAATTGTATTACGCTCTGGCTCTTGTTTATGCATGGAAAAGAGCATGGAATAAAGCTCGTTTAGGGTAAATATGCCCGCCAGGCAGGTAGTAGAAGCTACAAACATCCCCGTTTGACAGGGGTTAAAGACCGAGTATTCCACACAAAGCGCGGTTCCGGTCTCACGTCCTAATGACGGCGTTCCAGGCAACCCTGTTAAGAGCTGCCTCACTTGTCAGGTTCTTTAATTTAAGATCAGACTGCAAAGTCCGATCCCACATCTTTCTTGGTCCTCCCCTTGGTGCAGCTCCCTCCACATTCAAGGACTTGCATCTTTTCACCCAACTTTGTTCATCCATCCTCTCCGCATGTCCAAACCATCCAAGCCTGATAGTACGCATCACATCACTGATTCTCTTGATACCTAACCTTCTCCTTTGCTCATTAGATAACCTATCTTTCAGTTTGGCACCAGACATCCATCTCACCATTCTCATTTCATTGTGTTCCATTCTGTTGATATCATCCGCTTTGACAGGCCACGTTTCTGAAATATATGTCATTGTTCTTCTAACACATGAAGAGTAAACCTTTCCCTTCAAGGGGAGAGGGAGTCTTCTCATGGTGAGTAGTGGCAAAAGTTCTCTAAACTTTCCCCAGCCACATCTTATCCTGGCGATAGTGGCAGCCTCAGCCCCACCACCGGCAGAGATGGTATCACCCAAGTAGCAGAACTTGTCCACCATTTAAAGTGCCGAAGGAAAGAGAAGGAAATGAGTGGAAGTTGCCTGTACTGCTGTTTGCCGACGATACAGTTCTGATGAGTGATAGTGAATGGGAGTTGCATGGTCTGGTAAATATGTTTGGAACAGTGAGTGAATAACGGAATCTGAAGGTAAATGAGGGGAAAAGTAAGGTTATGATCATTGAAAGTGGTGTAGCCACAGAGTATGAGGTGAAGTTGAACAGTCAGGCTATGGAGTTAGCTCATTTAAGTATTTGGGCACTGGGTTGAGTATGAAGAAGTGCGGGTGAGGGTGCAACAGGGGAAGAGGGTTGTAGGAATGCTGAAAGTAGTAACAAGAAATAGGCATGAAAATAAAGACGTCCTTGCATGACAGTGTGGTAATCCCGACATTGATTTACGGGAGCGAAGCATGGATCTTGTTGGAGAGACACTAACCAAGAGCGAGAGAGGTGGAAATGAGTTACTTGAGAAGTGCGTGCAGAGTTACATGGAGGGATAGAAAGACGAATGAGGATGTATGAGAGCGGTGGGGTGTGGAAGTAGATATGCTGTAAAGTGTGAAAAGGAACACCTTGAGATGGTTCGGCCATGTGGAACGTATAGGAAGCGAGAAAATTACTAAGAGAGTGTATGAGAGTGAGGTGGAAGGACAGAGAGGGAGAGGTGGACAGAGAGAGAGGTGGAAGGATGAATATAAGTAGTATATGTGTGAAAGTGGGCTGGATGGGAGGAGAGGCATCAACTGACTGGGGACAGAGGTGCATGGGAGCATTTAGTTCGTGGCCACCCCTTCGGGGATTACAGCATCCTGCAATAGATATATAGATTCCCGAGCCAAGGTGCATTTAGTGGGCTTCAGTCGCAGTGTCACTTGACGGATCTTGTCGAGCACAATTTGTAGTCATTGAAGGTGTTCTGCCCAAGTTCTGTCATACATGATTATTACATCATTCAAATACGCTAGGCAAATTTCCCAGGTAAACCCGTTTAGGATTTTTTTTTCTATGAGATTGAGGGAGACAAAAAGCAGAAATGCCTGTATCGAGTGCCTCCCCCAGAGTTGAAAGAGTGACATGGCCAAAATCAAGAGACGTTCGAGCCAAAATATCTGGACACACGGAGTTTGAAACAATTTAAGTCATAGGAAGAGGGAAAGACTGATTCTGGGAGAGAGTTCCAGAGCTCAGCTGTTGAATAGAAGAAAGACAGAGTAATGTTTCACTCTTGGGTTGGAGAGTTGCACAGAGTAGGAGTGGGATTGTGTTGCAAGACGGGTACTACGTACCCTACGTAGAGGAGGTTGTATACACTAGGAAAGCTCTGAGGAACATTGATTATTATAATAGCGAAAGAATAGCGAGAGAGATGCAACATTGTGGCAAAGAGAGAAAAATTGCAGAGAGTTGGTGAGTGGGCGTGAGTTAATGATACGAAAGTCTTTTCTTTCTACTTTGTCTATTAGTGCGGTGTGAGAGGATCCTCCCCACACATGTGAACAATACTCAATACAAGGACGCACTGTGCCCCTGTACAGAGCAAGATGCTGTGCAGGGTTAAAGAACCCCTTGAGGCGGTTGAGCACACCCAGCTTCTGGGAGGCTGCCTTAGCAAGAGTGGTAATATGGTCCTTCCAAGTAAGAGCTTGAAGAGAGACACCGAGAATATTGAGAGAAGATGAAGGATTGATTATTGTATTGTTGAAGCGTAAGGGTAGTCCTCTGGGAGTTCTGAATGGGTAGTAAGATGAAGAAATTGGGTTTTGGAAGCATTAAAGGTAACAAGGTTTTCTCTGCCCCAACTGGAAATAGTAGTTAGATCTAAAGATAAGTGTTGCATGGCTTCATTACGTTTGTTTTTGAGGAATTGCTGGCTGGGGCATTCAGGAAATCTAATTGAGTAGTGTAAGGTAGAGTCGTCTGCGTATGAATGGATGGGACTGGAGGTACAGTTGAGAAGATCATTTATGAAAATTAGAAAGAGAATGAGAGATAGGACAGAGCCCTGAGGAACACCGGAGTTGATAGGATGAGGAAGTGAGCGATGGCCGTCCACAACCGCAGCTATGGAATGGCCGGAAAGGAAATTAGAGACAAAGGCACAGATGGAGGGATAGAAACCGAAGGAGGATAGTTTAGAAATTAAAGATTTGTGCCAGACTCTATCGAAGGCCTTCGATATGTCTAGTGCAATAGAAAAGGTCTTACCAAAGTCCCAAAAGGAGGATGACCAAGAGTTAGTAAGATATGAAAGAAGATCACCAGTAGAGCGACCTTTAAGGAAGCCATACTGGCGATCTGAGAGTAGATTATGAGAAGAGAAATGTTTAAGAAATTTGGAAGCAAGAATAGTTTCAAAAACTTTAGAGATACAAGAGATAAGAGCAATTGGACGATAGTTGGAGGATTGAGAGCGGTCACCCTTCTTTGGGACAGGTTGAATGAGAGCAAACTTCCAGCAAAAAGGGAAGACGTTAGAGGAGAGACAGAGACGAAAGAGTTTGCCTATGCAGGGAGTTAGCACAGAAGCACAGTTTTTTAGTACAACAGGAGGAACACAGTCCGGACCGTACGCCCTCTTAGTATTAAGCCCAAAGAGGGTAGAAAATACATATTTAGAAGATGTACCTATGATGGAGGAAAAAAAAGGATATGCCTCTCGCATCATACTGCGTGTCGTACAAGGCGACTAATAGGAGGGATGGCATTAGACTTGCGGACACAGCCATTACTATACAATGAAGCCTTATTATTGGTGCTGGCATTGTTCATATGACAGTGCTGTGACAGGGCTTCATTGTTCTTGTTCCAAGTTGCCTAATGGCGGCACACTGGCGGTGGGTGTCGCTCCCTCTGGACCCGGACCTGGCGCCTTGGGCCCAACCTGGACGAAATGGATCCAGGGGGTACAGTACGTAGTGTTTCCCCGGACTGGCACTTTCTGCCCAATAGTATAGGGGCCCGAACCTGGTGGTAGCACTCCAGGAGGCTGCCCTGTTATTGGGCGAAAAATACCAGGCCAGTCGTATGCCGTGTACGCACACGGAGTGCGTCCCTGCGGCTGGTTCTGGTGGGGCGTACCGAGGCCACTGGATCCTACCCGCTTGTAATCTCTTGGGGGAAGGTGCTGGGAATGGTCCTCGGGGTAGACTGGAGCCGAAGTTCTGGTGGGGGGGGGTGCCCATCTGCCAGCCAATTTACCGAATATGACTAAAACTAAAGAGAAAAAACGTAAGTCCGATGATCCAAAACCGCACAGGATAAGGACAAATGCCCCCCACAATCTCAGACTTGCTAGTGTGAATGTTGGTAGTTTGAATCTGCGTGCAAATGAAGTGGCTGAGATGTGTGAGAGGAGGCGAGTGGACGTCTGCTGTGCCCAGGAAACACTCTGGAAAGGGCCTGAGGTAAAGTGGATTGTTGGAAGAAAGAAAAGATATAGGATCTACTGGATGGGGGTGGAGACTGATAAAGCAAAAGGAGGAGTGGGTGTTCTGGTGGCTGAAGAGCTGGCGGAAAGTGTGCTTCAGATTACGAGAGTTAGTGAAAGGCTGATTGTTTTGAAGTTGAAAGTTGGTGAAAGAATTCTGAATGTGATATCTGCATATGCCCCACAGGCTGGTCTACAGAAAGAGATAAAAGAGGACTTCTGGAATGACACCGTCAGTGTCATTTCAGGCCTCTCGGAGAATGAAATAACAATCGTGGGAGGGGACCTGAATGGTCACGTGGGAGCATCTGAAGATGGATACGAGGGGGTACATGGAGGAAATGGTTACGGAAGGAGGAATCTGGAAGGCGAATATATACTGGAGTCCTGCGTTGCACTCAACATGGTTGTGTGTAACACGAAGTTCAAGAAAAGACAGAGCCATCTGATCACATATAACTCTGGGGTCTCCAGTAGCCAGATAGATTACTTCTTGGTTAACAGGAAAGACTGGAAACTGGTTCGGGATGTAAAGGTCATCCCGAGCGAAGAATGTATTCCCCAGCATAAGCTACTTGTGCGCGACATGAGCTTATATAGAGATCCTAAGCTCAAGAAAGTATACATGCCCAAAAGGAAAGTGTGGCTGCTGAAGAACAAGGAAGTTAGGGATAGGCTTCATAGTGAACTGGAGGAAATGAATAGAAATAAGGAAGCTAGGCCTAACGATGTAAATAGTCAATGGAATTTTCTTAAGCCTTATCGCTGCCACTGACAAAGTCTGTGGGAAAACAAAGGGTCACCCCAGGAATAAGACCTCCTGGTGTTGGAACGATGAGGTAGAGCATGCTGTGAAAGAGAAAAGGAGATGCTTCAAAGCATGGAAGAAGGGAGGCAGCAAGGAGGAATACCAGGCAGCTAAACAAACTGTCAAAAGAGTTATTTACAATGCTTAAAAAGGCATTAAGGCCCTGGTCCTCGAACAAGTGTGTAACACTGACAATCCCAATGGGATCTTCAACCTAGCTAGGCGAGTTAAAAATGACACTAGGGATATTATACTTGAACAGTGTGTTGTTGTTGTTGTTGTTGTTCCCCAAGCTGCCTGGCCGAACAGCCCCAAGGCCCCGAGCAAGGCCAAGGCCATAACCGAGCGCCCCTACAGAACCCTCCCTGCCGACCACAATAAAGCCTGGGTGACCGAAGCCACTCCATGGCGGGGAGCTGAGGAGGGTGCAGAAATGCCCGGGAAACCAAAGCCACACCCAGGGCCCTGAGCCCCTCAGCAATTATGAAGAGAAAGTTGAGGGGCAAAGGAAAAATGTGACGCTTTGGCTTCCAATCTTGGTAGATTGGGAGGTCAATCCACGGAAGAGGCGCCGTCACTCGAGATCTAGAAAATATATAAGTAAAAGGAACAGTCAGAGTAAGCTATGGGTATGGCAGAGATCGCTCAGTTCTCACTCTGATAGACCAGCCCATCACCACTGAACAGTGTGTTAGAAACAATAATGGGAAGATTGTGTATGCAGAAAATTAAATCAGAGAAGCATGGAAGGCACACTATGAACGATTGCTAAATGTAGAGTTTGAATGGGATAAGGAACACCTTAGTATCGAAAACCAATATTTATTAGTGGCCCCTTCATCATTGAGGATGCGCCTTACGTAGGTAATGGCCAATCTTTGAACTCTAGCTTGCTGCTCAAACTTCCCGCCCTGGGAGAACTCAAAATACGATTGCCTTACATCGTGAGCGAAACGCTCTTAATAACCACTCATAGACTCATCCTTATGATGTGAGTCGACTACTAGAAAAAACTAGTAAAATAAATAAAGAATAAAATTTTAAATTAAACTTGACCTAGCTTTGCGCTTTCCATGCGTCTGCTCTTGGGTACAGCTCGCCATCTTGTTCACAGCGAGTGCTCACTCTTATACTCCTAGGGCCCGCATCGATAGGACGTGTGTCCCCGACACTCCTGCCCGCACCTCGTTCGTCACCTTACTTGATCATATAGTGAGTCCTTGCTCATTTGTCCATGACAGTGCTGAAGTTAGGTTAGATTATCGACTAGGTGTAGGCTGAAGTGTTACATACGGGCCCTGGAGACTGTTTTTCTGGGTCTAAGCATTCGTGTTAAGGGGTGTTTCTTGTTGTGATAAGGCAAGTCGCCCCTAGTGTGTTGTTTCTTTATCCTAGCCCCCTATTAGTTCACTTATTAGTCATGAGGCTTCTTTTAGGGTAAACTGGAGCCTGTTGCTCGGTCCCTTCAGGGTGTGCAACAAGTATGCTTCGGGGCTAGTACCATTGGATTTTCTCACTTGGATGAAGGATCCGACACGGAGCCATTCTACTCTGCAATCGTATCATCATGTGTTCTACAGGTAGCGGGGTCGACGCTGGATCGCAGGTTTGAGCCATTGACGAACTCATCACCAAGGGCTCCCATCTAGTTGGCCTCATTAGGTTGCATATATATAAGGTTAGGGAGTGTTATCACTGATTATTGATTGTTTATGATGTATAACCATGCCATGTATGTACACATTGTTCATCCCTATATATATACTGAAAGATCGCCCCTTCCGGCGGGATTTTTTATGGTTCAAGTGCGACTGAACATTAAATAACGTGTCTCAGGGTGTTCCGTGGGGTCCCCCGCCGGGAAACACTCCGAGCTATATTAAAATTCATTATTCACCGCCACGTACGGGTCTACAATGAATTCAGTTTGCATTATTTAAGGCATATAGTATAATTCTGGAGGACCCGGCATGTTACTAAAAAGAATTCAAGTTTCGAAGGGTAACGGCGAGGCCTCCCCTCGTAATCACGTCTTCCGCCGCCAACAAAATAACACAAACAACAAATCGTTCTTCTGGCCTAAGACAGACAAATTCAATATTCCACGACTGGCACAGTTTGCAAATTAATTTGATTTGGGTTATTCAAGGCATATAGTGCCAGCATGTCACTAAAGATAATTAGAGTTTCGAGTGGAACAAATGGAGCTCCATTTATCTGTTTCCACCTCCAGACGCATCCTTAATGTGCAAAGTAGTTCAAAAACTACGGGATTATCGGGGCATGGTCTCGATGATCGCTCCCTTGTGGCCGGCTCAAGTGTGGTACAACCAATTGAAGATGTGGTGCGAGAACCCGGTGTCGCTCCCGATCTCGTACTTCCACTTAAGAGACAATTGGAAACCTCAAGACCTCGCTGACTTTCGCCTTGTGGATATTCAGAAGGCCAAGTGGCTAGGCCAGTTTGGGGAAACCGTGACTCACAAGTTGATTAATCAGAATGCTCCATCAACCCGACGGCAGTACCAATCACACTGGAAGTCATTTACTACATGGATTGTAGAAACTGGTCAACAACAGTCCTCAGTGGCTCTGGTGTTTAAGTATTTAAATTGCCTATTCGATGTTCAAAAGTTGTCAGTTGTCACATTAAGGAATCACCTCACAGCAATTAGGACACCATTTTTAGATTTAACTGGTCTGTCTGTACCGGAGGCGGAGGAAAATGGTTTCATGAGGTCGTGCTTCAAGCTTCGCCCTCCTCCTCGTCAACTCACACCCACCTGGTCTCTTGATCTGGCCCTTGAGATGCTTCAGTCCCGTAAATATTGCAAGGATCCTCCCTTTGACCTAATACTTAAAAAGGCAATTTTTCTAATGGCACTGGCTACGGGTGACAGGGTGTCTGAGTTGGCAGTGATGAGTTCGGAGCCAAACTGTCTAAGATTTTCAAGGCGCAACATGGGTGTACATATTGCTCCTGCTCAAGTGGATATCTCCCCTTAAGTTATTTATGCGGGCTTACCGGCCATCACAGGCGGGAGCCCTCTGGGTTTCACGGACAGGTGTTCGATTACAAAAACGCCGGATAGCTGCGTTATTAGTGGAAGTCATTCGAGAGAGTAATCCGGGCGTGTTGGCAAGATCACACGATATCCGTAAATGGGCGGCATCACTTCGATTCCTCCATAATTACTCCCTAGAAGATATTCAGCAGACCCAATTGTGGTCATCAAATCATACTTTTCTCACACGTTACCTGTCTGTCAATCTCATGAAACCTTCTCGTACATGTGTAGCATTAAGGCAGAAAGTCTAGTTTTAAGCTGATTTTGTGATGTAAAAAAAAAGGGGGGGGGGGAGTATCCTACCTAAGGACTCTACCTGCCTCTGAAGTGAGACAAAATGTAACGAGTATTAAGGTCATGTGATAATCCGTTCCTTAGGGTAAAGTAAGCCTACTCAGGAACATTTATTAATTTTTAGGTGAAACACTATGGAGGCAATAGCATTTCCAATATACTCAATAATCTCAGGGATTAGATTTAGAGTAAGAGTACAAATATTTTGGTAATACAGTACCCGAGGCCATGAATATGTAGGCCTACATATTAACAAATTGGGGTGACAATGAGTATTCAATTAACCTTTTTTTTTTTTTTTTTTTTTTTTTTTTTTCTATATTCCAACTTACTACCTCTCGGGCATAGGCTGAGAGCCTTAACATTCACCGCTTTACAATGAACAGTGAAGCCCGTGAGGTCTTGTTCCAGTCTAGGGAGTGAGACATGTGAAGCACGTAGAGTACAACGAGCACCTGCCATCTTGCCTTCACATTAGGCATGGTGCTCACTCATGGCCCGAAACGACCCCATCTCTGAAGCCACCTCGTTCCCGTGCTTCACTGTCTCACCGCCTACACTCGGACTCTCACACTTACACACACACAACGCCACCTGTTGAGCAGATAACTCACCAGGCATTGCACCCCTGTAGCATATTTTGAATATGGGAATATTCATACAGTGCTATTTAATCAGGGAACAATGAGGGTATTTTATTGACGTTTCGGTGGGCTTGTGGTAATGCACTGATACTAGGTACAGCACAAATTCCATCCCAATAATATCTTCCCATTGATACATCGGGATTTGAACCCGGGACCTTTGGATTACCAGGCCAGTGGCAAGACCACTCCACCACACCTCCCCTAAAGCTAATAAGGGATATATAAGCTAAATGAATAGTTTATTCTTGTGTTACACCAACTGTTCTATCAAACTTAAAGGTGTTAACACCACAGGCTTCCTTTAAGAAACGCCACCTGTAACCCTCTTTTATATTTTCTTTGATATTAAACTGACCTGATTAGTACATGTTTACTTGGACCTTACCTGATTTATTAGTGGTATGCGATGTTTATGATGAATGTCCCCCTCCAGTCTTGAGAATTCAGGCGCATCGTCAATGATGAAGGGGGTTCAAGGGGCCACTAATAAATTATAGGTTTGAGTCCCGAAGGGAAGAAGGAAAACCTAATATTTAGTTGACGATTTTGGCCCTCCCTTCCATCCCCTTCCCATTCATCTGCTACATTTTTGAGAGTCTCGATATGTCAGATTAAGAGTAGGCACTCGCTGTGAACAAGATGGCGAGCTGTACCCAAGAGCAGACGCATGGAAAGCGCAAAGCTAGGTCAAGTTTAATTTTTACTTTTATTCTTTATTTATTTTACTGGTTTTTTCTAGTAGTGGACCCACATCGATCATAAGGACGAGTCCGTGAGTGGTTATTAAGAGCGTTTTGCTCACGATGTAAGGCAATCGTATTTTGAGTTCTCCCAGGGCGGGAAGTTTGAACAGCAAGCTAGAGTTCAAAGATTGGCCATTACCTACGTAAGGCGCATCGTCAATGATTCCGGGGCCACTACTAAATATTAGGTTTTCCTTTTTCCCTTCGGGACTCAAACCTATAATCTGGACCCCCTTCTTTAATAGCACCATCTGTAGTGAGCGACGCAATCAATAAAATGAAGGACGGTAAAATTCCAGGGTGCTCTGACATTGTCGCTGAGATGATAAAAGCCTCAGGGGAGACTGGTGTCAACTTAGTCACCGATCAGTTGATAAACACCATTATCAAAGATGAGAAAATCCCAGAGGATTGGCACAAAAGTGTAATAGTAAATACTGTATATTGTAACATCCGTACCGACCGGATGTCATGTGACCAGACCAACCTGTTGAACGTGACTTTACAACTACAACCTCGTGGCAACGACTCAACCCTGCTTACGTGACTAGAGAGAGAGAGAGAGAGAGAGAGAGAGAGAGAGAGAGAAAGAGAGAGAGAGAGAGGGAGAGAGCGGCCCGGCTACATTCTGCATTCTTGGCATTCCTCGCTTCCCGCCAAAACTGCGTGTGAAGGGCGGGGCGCTGTGACGTAGTGAGCAGCCCCCCTTCCACCCACCTACTGCACACCTCATTGGACCACCACACCTGCTTCTCACCTGTAATTGGTCGACGTGAGCTGCCTGGCCTCTATTGGATTAGGCACGTGTTTCCTGACTTCTGATTGGATTAGCTTGGTCAGGGAAAGGTATATAAGCCTGAGATTTGATAGTTCAAACTAGACACATTCGGAGTTGGGAAGCGTATAGAGCGGCATGGAGAACAGGCTTGTATAGATAGGTTTCTATTTTAGTTCAGTGCGTCCCCGTACCACTCGTGATCTCGTGATCATTAATTAACCAGAGGTATGTCGAAAACATACTCTCCTTTGATTTAGGATTTTGTGATTGGAGAATCATATAGGTTGGATTGGAGAGATATATATTTTGAATTACTGTTTACTTTTGGTGATTAGAATTAAGGTTTGATTCAGAGATGATTTGTGATTGAATATTGACTACTTTACTTGTTAATACTTAACTGACTTGATGTAAAGCTATTGTCATTCATAATTAATAATTAAGCATTGTAGAAGTTTAATACTTACCTGACTTTATGTAAAGCTATTTGTTATTTGTAATAGGCATTGTAAAAGTCCTATAAATTATATTGTCTACTTAAGCCTACTAAGCTTTAATGTTTACTTTAGTGAAATCAGAACGTATGCAAAACGATCCTGAAATCTATATCTTTCATTGATTATTATTTTGATTAATTGTAAAATACCTTATTTACATTTATAAATACAATTCCATTTTATATGTGACTTTGTAATATTCCTTTCCATCTTTTATTAAGTCAAGAATAAATAAGATAAAATATTAAAGAGAGAATAATAATAAAATAAGAGAATAACGAGATAAGAAGAGTAAAACAATCTTTAAAGGGTTAACACACTTAAATTGATTATATAAAAAGATCTTAATACATTATTGATAATCAAGATTAATTGCTTCATTCTATAATTATATAGTGACTTAAAAACCCTTGCTTACATACCAAGCTTTTTATATTCTTACTTAATAGCCTACTTCATATTAAACATTCAATGTAACTTTAAATAGCTTACTGATTAAATATAATTAAAGTGTATCAGAGTATAAAGGATAACTGTCCCAACAACTGAAGGAAAGCAAGTAACAACAGAACAAACTTTAATATTTTACGTTCTATTGGCCTTCAGCTGTTTGCTACATTTTCATATTAATTGTTCTATCTTTATTTATTTAGTTAACCACTTCTAAGTCAAGATACGTAATAGATTAACTGGCGACCTTGCCAAGATACGTTTTGTATAAGTTTCACTAAGTTCATATCATATCATAATCATGCCTGAAATTATTAATAAGGAAGATGTTAAGATTTTCTTAGAATCGACACCCGTTGCCGATGACATCGATCTCTTGTCCAAGGCAGAGTTAACAGTACTAGCCTCGTATCTTGAGTTAACGGTCTCAGACATGACAAAACCTGAAATAGCACAGACCATAAAGTCCGAATTATTTGGGATTCATGGAAACGAGGGCGGTGAGCAAAGTGGAGACGAGGGCGGTGAGCAAAACGGAGCGGTTGGTGGAGGACTCGGTAATGAGATACAGATGCGGTTTGGTGAGCATTTGCCAGAGGGATTTACCCCTAAGCAATATTTGGATTTGGCTAGATTAAATGCTGCCCAGGCAGACTCTCAGCTGCAAGCACAGTCACAGTCACAACAAGCCCAAATGCAGGCAAAGGCACAACAGCTAGATCATGAATATCGCATGGCCCAATTAACTGCTCAAACCGAGTCCAAAAACAAGGTGCTTGCTCCCCCTCCGGGATTAACCATGACGAGTGTAATTCCCCCATTCACCGAGGACAATGTTCAGGACTTTTTTGTGTTGTTCGAGGAGGTTGCTACAGGTATGGGGTGGACAAGAGATCGGTGGCCATTTATGTTGCAAACGGTGTTGACAGGACAAGGTCGGGAAACTTACATTTCAGTAGAGTCTGAGGTTCGGCAAGACTATGACCGTCTCAAAGCAGCCATTCTAAAAACCTACAAACTGCTGCCTGAAGCATATAGACAGACTTTCAGAAAGACTCATAACAAATTCGAGGAAACTCATACGGTGTTTGCCAGGACCATGAACAAAGCTTTAAATAACTGGCTAATAAGTAAAAATGTCACTGATTTTAAGGGTCTGAAAGAGTTAATCTTCCTTGAGAACTTCCTATGAAAGGTAGATTCATCAGTAGCCTATCATTTGAGAGGGAAAAAGGTAGAAACTCTTGCCGAAGCTGCAGACATGGCTGATACGTATGTACTAAACAACAAATTTTGTGGGAAAAATCCCTATGATAAGTTCTCCAATCACAAATCTGATAAATCTAGTCACTGCAAGCCAAACTAAAAATGCTTCCCCAACTAAGAATGTGACTCCTGGTAATGGTAACAGAGGTGGGGCCCAAACCAATAATAATAATGCTTACAAGGGGAATGTATCCCAGAAAGTGTGTACCTATTGTGGCAAGAGAGGCCACTTAGCTTATCAATGTTGGGCCAAGGAGAGAGCCGAGAGATCGGGGCCAACAGTAGCCGCAGTAACTGCCTCCCCAAATAACCAAAACCACCCAAATGTGCCTTTGATGCAGGACTCCCGACCGCAGGAGTACCTAGCTAACGTAAATCAGACAGGAAATGGAGTAGTAGCGTGTGTGGTACAACCCGCAAGGGTTAAGCCTGTCTTTGTATCCCCATCAGTTCAGGATAGCTACCGTCCCTTTATTTCATCTGGATGTGTGAAAATAAATGGTTGTGTACATGAGGTAAACATCTTGAGAGATACTGGTTCTACTAGCACCCTCATGGTGAATCCTTATTCTGAATGCCTAACTAGCGAATCAGTAATAATGAGAGGTGCTGGAGGTCAATTTTCTGCTAACTTGGTGAATGGTGAGATTGAGTGTGATTTGCTGAAGGGTGAAGCCTGTATAGCTTTGTGTAGGCCTCAGGACATCCCTGTGCCTGGGGTAACACTCCTTTTGGGGAATGATGTGGCTGGTGAGAGGGTCCGACCAGACCCAGTTTTGTCACTTTCCCCTGTTGACGAGCCACTGACCGGTGAGCTCGAGAAGGAGGTGCCAAAGGTTTTCCCAGTGTGTGCTGTCACTCGATCTATGGCCCAAGTAGCAGTTCCCTCAGATATAATTGCACCAACTGTGAAGGTAGATAAACGGGATGAAAGAGTAGTGAATGATGCTCTAACTGTGCCTGATGTGGAGACTGAAGTAGATCTGTCTGAAACTTTTATGGCTAACCTTGAGCCAAATGATCATGAAACCCCTCCTAATTGTTCTAGTGCCCTGGTAGAGTTGCAGCGAGATGACAATGAGTGTAAGGAGTTAGCTGCCAGTGCCGTGAGTGAAGAGGAGAGTGAGAAGGAGAAGGGTGAATGTTTTTATATGAAGAATGGATTTTTGTGGCGTAGGTGGAGACCGCCACATAGACCTATTGATGACGGGGCATGGGATGTACATCAGGTAGTAGTTCCTAAACCTTGTCGTAGAGATATACTAGAAATGGCCCATAGTATACCCTTAGCAGGGCACCTAGGTGTGAGGAAAACCTTAGATCGCATTAGAGCCCACTTTCACTGGCCAGGAATGTGTGATGTAGTGGAGTTCTGTAGAGTGTGTGACACCTGCCAGATGACAGGAAAACCTAATCAAAAGGTGCCTGCACACCCTCTGGTGCCCTTACCAGTGTTCGAGAACCCTTTCACTCGGGTGGTAGTGGATATCGTTGGCCCATTGCCAAAGACATCCCAGGGACATATATATTTGTTAACTATAATGGACATGGCAACTCGATACCCAGAAGCTATACCGTTAAGAAATACTTCAGCCCAAACAGTAATTAAAGAACTGCTCAAATTCTGCACCCCATGAGGTGCAGAGTGATCAAGGTACTAATTTCACTTCCAATATATTTCAGCAATCCCTGAAGGAATTGGGTATCGACCATGTTAAGTCCAGCTCCTACCATCCAGAGAGTCAAGGGGTCCTCGAACGATACCATCAAACTCTAAAATCTATGTTAAAATGGGGAGACTCCAGGATTATTTTTATCTCAGCTTCTATAAGAGACTCATTGCTGGCCTTTTGCCACATGTACCGTCATGGTGTAACGTTGACTCGATGAAAAAATCAGCTCTCTATGTACGTGCGCGCGCGCGCGTGAGCGCAGAATTTCACAAACCAGTATTAACTCACTGAATTTTTTCCAAATTTCCCCCAATTTTGGCATGGCGTATCCTACCAGCATCCCCTACAAAGTAGCGTCAGCTTTCTCCCCTATAAATAATAGAAGGTGGTGAAATTTTTTTTTTTATACCATTAGTTTGGGGTAGAGCTGAAATGTGACTTTCAAGGGGTCATATCTCCTAAGTTTGAGGGAAATAGCCGAAAAAACGACGAGAGAATGTTCTTTTATATTCCAATTTGCTGTGGTTAGATGGGGAATGCATTTGGGCAATACCAAATCCAGTTAATAGACTCGTTAGGGCCAAAAAGTAATTACTAGCAATTTAATTTGTAACTTTTAGAGAAATGTAAATTCATTCTGGTGGTCTAGTTTTGTTACCCCTCTTACATAAATGTTTTCTATGGGGAGCACTACCTATAGAAAATGACCTTTGATGGCTAACTAATTTAAAATTTATTTTACACCCATATTTTAAGAATATATGGACTCTAATTGGACAAAAATCCTTGATATTGGACACCCCAAAGGGGTACCTTAGGGATGTAATAAGGGTGTTTATGCCCTCATATGATCATTTCTATGGCTTACAGAAGCCCTTTAGACTATAGATACATTTTTTTTTTTTTTGTGATTGACTGAATTTTATTCATTTTTTTGGGGGTCCTGGGCGAACCCCCGCCCCTGGGGGTTATGGATGCAAAATGTGTTTTTGTTCCTTCCTATGCTATTCTCATATGTTTAAAGAAGCAGTTTACAGAGAGAACAAAAACTTGAAATTTTGACCAGAGCCAAAAAAAAACCTGGATGAACCCAATGAACTAGTTTTCGGTCACCAGGTACGTGGCCCTTTGCAGTTATTGCAGGACAGCCTAGTTGGTCAGGAAGGGAACCAAAATCTCCTCAAGTATGTGTCAGAGTTCAAAACCCGGCTGAGATCCTCGTGCGAGTTTGCAGCACATAATCTAAGAGTGGCTAAAGACACCATGAAAGTATGGTACGATAAAAGAGCCCGTGTGAGGGAGTTTCAGCCCAGTGATGAGGTCTTGGTTCTCATTCCCCTTTTTGGCCAACCTTTATCAGCAAAATTTAGAGGACCATATCAAGTAGTAAAAAGGGTGAGTGTTACTGACTACTTAGTAGCTACCCCAGACAGGAGGAAGCTTAAGCAAGTATTTCACATAAATATGTTAAAACCCTATCATAGGTCCCCTGACTCCTCTTCTCCAGATTATCCTGCTGTGGCAGTAATAAGGACCTGTGGACATCCTAGTGCGGGTGCCCACAGATCCCGCAGCAGACTGTCCCAGATCCTGAAGGTATCGATTTTTACTTGTCTTGTGGTCTATCCAACTTTAAATATAATTCAGTAGCATGGGGGGAATTACCAACTAAATTATGTCATCTTCCCTCAGAGAAAGCTAACGAACTAATCCATGTTTTATCGCAGTCTCCCAGTGTGTTCCGTGATACTCCAGGGCTCACCTCATTAGCCGTGCATGACATAGATGTCGGGGATGCAGCACCCATCAAATTATTCCCATATCGTGTCTCACCACAGCGCAGGAGTATTCTGCAAGTTGAATTAGATTTCATGTTGTCCAATGCCATAATTACTAGAGCCTTAAGCCAGTGGAGTAGTCCGGTCACACTTGTGCCTAAGCCAGACGGGAGTTATAGATTTTGTATGGACTACAGACAAGTCAATGCCGTAACAAAAAATTATACTTATCCACTGCCACGGATTGATGATTGTATTGACCAGATTGGCACAGCTAGTTATATAAGTAAAATTTACCTTATGAAAGGATATTGGCAGGTACCTCTTACACCCCGAGCAAGGAAGATTTCATGTTTTGTGGTAAATAATCAAGCCTTCTGCTGTCGGGAATAGGGTAATGATCCCGACAGTTTTAGGTCCAATAGGACATTTGAATTTGGCGGTATCGTATCGCTTGTACGATTTCGGCTGGTTCTTTGTGTATTGTAGTTTATTCTTAAGTATAGGTTAAATATTAACTGTAATGTATAAATATCTACATCAGCTCTAGATGTATCATGAAACCAAGTTATGGGTTATAATAATAATAATAATAATAGTTCTTAAAGCTAGCGCATGCTAAGCTAGCTAAGGATAGCTCAATAAGGCTGATTAGGCGTATTTCCATTGGGGTCCTGTACTACTATCCCATCCCTTTGCTCATGAGGGATGGTAACGACTCGGTGCTTGTGAAAAATCTTTAATGCGCCGAGCGTGGGCGCGAACCCGGGCCTTCTGGGTGGAAGTCCGAGACGCTAGTCACTACACCAAGCGAGCCGCTCATAATTATTATGAGCCGGCAGCCATATGTAATTTCGCGAAGCGATCGGACGCCGGCCCTTTAGTCTCTCAATCAACACCATACAGCAAACATCTCCCCCCTCCCCCCCCCCCGGCTCTGATTCAACCCACAGTTCACCATGTGCTACAAATATTAATCTATAACAGTCCTACATCACCAGTCCTCTAAGCTAAGTTCATTGTATCGATATTGTATTATGTGAACATTCCTACATGTCATGCAATTGAATTAGCCGTGTGTGGGGGACTGAATTACACCCATCGACTACGTCGTTGGTAATTATATTATAACTATTTGTTGGGATATTTCATGTACCAGTGATATGTAATTTAACCGCTTTATCTAAATTCCCGGCAAATAATGGTCTTTCGTGCCCTAAGGCTTCCTTACCGTAGTACCGTTTTGTTTGCTTCCTTGACGCTTGTGGGCTTACAAATGGCTGCCGCCTCGACTGCCGTTTCCCTATTGTAGACCCGGCTTATTCCCTCTGTTTTTTTCCAGTTAGGCGCCGTCCCTATCTTTTTGGGGGCTCGTTTCCAGGTTTTTTTGGGCGTGTGATCCTTGGCGTTTTTTGGTGGGATGGCTGGGCTGGATATTGGGGTAGGGGTAATTTCGCGCTCGTAGGCTAGGCTTGGCTAGGCAGGCTAGGCCTGCAGGTGTCTTTGGTAGCTGTTCATTTCGCTTAGGTGGTGGGCCTGTGATGTTCGTTGTGTTTTGTCATTATGAGACTCTTTTCTTAATTTTGCCGGTGGGGAGGGTTCTCATGGGACTCATTTAATTAAATTTTATAGCCTAGTTGCCTAATTACGGTCATGGGGTTCGGTCTCTGTTGATTCCTAAGCGATTGACAGCCAACAGACCTCATGATTGTGGGATGGGCAGCTGGTCTAGGCCTAATACTAGCCTAGTCAGTTCTTTTCATTTACCCTTCTTTCTCTAGCCCTAGTTTGTTTCTGCTACTTGTCAATTTCTTATTCAATTAATTCTTCCTACTGCAGCTAGTAGCCTAATGACCGTTTCCAAATTGGGAGTGGCAATGCTATTGCCACATTTTTTAATCTAAATTAATTTGTGTAATAGTTTGCTTTATAGTTTAGAGAGTTAATAGCCTAATAGACTTAACGATGACAGATTTAAAGAAACTTAAGATTCTTAAGGGAGGGATGAAGGGAAGTTTAAATAGGTGTTTAAGAGATCTTGATACATTTTTATTAAGTGCCACAGCTGATCAGATTAAGGGTAAATTTGCTACTGTAACTAAATCGCTAGCCACTTACGATAGTTATGCTCAGCAGGTATATGGTTTATTGGCAATTACTGACGATGTGGAAGAAGAAATGTCGGCAGATCTTGAGTACTTTGAGGACGTTAATACATCCTTAGCCAGACTATCTTCCACCCAAGAATCAACCCCTGTTAAGGATACCGGTACACCAAAGGTGACTGGTTTTAACCTTCCGAAGCTTACTTTGCCTACCTTTTCCGGGGATTCGGCTACCTGGACTGGATTTTGGGATATCTTTGAGTGTTCCGTCCATCATAATAAAACACTCACATCCATCCAAAGGTTCACATATCTCCGTGGTCAATTGAAAGGGGAGGCATTGAAGTTGATCGGTGGGTACAAGCTAGAAGCTACAAGCTACGAGTCTGCAGTGGAGTTGCTAAAGAGAACTTACGGGAGAGAGGAAGTCATCAAGACCACGTTAATTACTAATTTCTTCACGCTAGATCCTCCATCCTATGATGTGACGGACCTAAAGGAGTACTATGCCTCCTTTGAGAGCCTCCTCCGATCTATGGAGACAATGGCCATCACCAAGGAGGAAATATTTAGTGTTGATATCTTGAATAAGATACCCTCTCCCCTAAGGGAAATCTTAAGACGACAACTAAGTGACTCTCCACTAAACTTGGAAGCGTTGGTGCAGGTGTACCAGACTGAAGTCTTCAATATGGAGAGTACTGGACACTACCGACAAGTGGAGATGTCGCCATCTACTGCAGCTCTCCCGGTACAGACTTCTCCTAAACAGAAAAGGCCAATACCATTAGGTTGCAAGTTGTGCAGTGTCCACGGTCATCTGTGGTACCAGTGTCCTAAGTATCCTAAGGCTACACAGAAGATTGGCCAGGCTAAATCGCTTAAGTTATGTACCAGCTGTCTGGCAAGAGACCACTTCAACAGTACTTGCACCAATTCCTACATCAAACCTTGTAAGTATTGCAAGGGGAAACATTGGTTTTCCCTTTGCACCCAGTCTGATCGGCACGACGGCAAAGAAAAGGGGAGAACCCCCAAAGAGTCACATGAGAAAGGTAAGAGCGAGGGTGATAAAGTATCTGCCATGTCCATTGCTTCTCGAGAATGTCAATTGCTTCCTACTATGATGCTGCCAGTAGTGGGGAGTAATAATAATACTATAATGATGCGCACCTTACTTGACCAGTGCTCACAGAGGTCATTTGTTCTGCGGTCATCATTACCCCAGCTCAAGTGTACCAGCAAGGGTCAAGAGAATTTGCGTCTCCATGGTTTCACTGGTGAAATAGATTCCAGTGACTATGATATAGTGGAGATTTCCTATGTTTATAGAAGAAAGTTATGTCCCATCAAGGCTGTTGTGGTCGACACACTACCCAGTTTCTATATAGCATCAGAGATTCAACCACATTTGAATTATCTCAGAAGCAAGGGTTATAAACTGGCTGATGATCAACTCTCTGCTAACAATGGTATTATGCTACTGGTCGGAGCTGATTATTACTACGACCTGGTTCACCCTGGATATCGGCGGGTAGATAAGCTTATAATGCTCCCCACGATCCAAGGGTATGCCATTTCTGGATCCTATGCCACTTCCTCTCAAGACACACAGGTGGAGGTGGTTACGGTCCTCAAGGTAGCAGTAAGCCCCATAGATAAATATATTAGGCCAAATGTGCCTGATAATACATGTACTGATATAGATAAGCTATGGGACTTGGACAATATTGGAATTGACCCACATGAACTTGATCGTGAGTCCAAGCTAGCGTTAAGCTCGTATGAAGAGACTGTAACGTATGACTCTGGCAGGGGTCAGTATGTGGTAAGGCTCCCTTGGAATGATAACAAGAGTAAATTACCTACTAATTTCCATCTAGCACTTGGTAGGTTACGAGCCCTTCAGAAGCAATTTGTCAAGGATCCAAGTTATTGCGAGACTTATGCGGCAGTTTTAACCGAGCAGGTACAACGTGGATTTGTGGAGAGAGTAGATCTCAGTGAGTATGGGGATAACATCCATTACCTTGCTCACCATGGGATTAAAAAGGACAGTTCCACCACTCCTGTTCGTATTGTGTATGACTGCTCGGCTAAATCCAGTGAACGCTCCTATAGCCTGAATGATTGTTTATACACGGGTCCGTCCCTGGTCTCTGATCTCGCGCAAATTATGTTGCGTTTCAGATGTCATAAGTTTGCATGGGTCGCCGATATTGAGAAGGCCTTCCTGATGCTTCAACTCCATCGTGAATTAAAACAGGGACTCGACAAGATTTTTATGGCCACGGGACCCAATGGATCTAGATTCAGAGTATCTGGTCTACAGGTTCAGAGTCGTCTTATTCGGGGCGACCTGTTCCCAGTTCCTTCTCAACGCTACTATCTTGCGACATCTTGAGGAGGCTGGACTAGATCCTGACTTCAAGAATGAGATCAAGCAGGGGATCTATGTGGACAATCTTCAAGGCACTGGGGACGATGACGACTTATTGCTCGACAGATGCTGGGAGATCCGCGATATATTTGCCAAGGCTCATCTATACTTGAGAGAATGGGCCACTAATAGTGATCTTTTGAAAGGTCAATTTGCTTCTGACGGTGTAGCTACTGAGAATAGTGAGGTGAAGTTTTTAGGCCACAAATGGGACACTACCACAGATTGTATATCCTTCTGTCACACCCCATGCGGCAGTGAGCTTATGACCAAGCGAAACTGCTTAAGCTTGTCAGCGAGGTTGTTTGATCCCCTAGGTTTTTTGCTGCCTGTCACTATCCGTGCTCGTATGTTTTTACAGCAACTGTGGTGGCTAAAACTAGATTGGGACACGCCCCTCCCGACTGAGTTACAAGATACTTGGCGGTTGATACGGTCGGACCTTTCCACATGTTGCAAGGTCCAACTTAATCGTCAGGTTATTAGTGGTCAACAGGTGGATCTACATGCCTTTTCTGATGCTAGTAATAGTGCATACGGTACTGCCATATACATATGCAATGGTAGTGAAGCGACACTGGCTATAGCGAAGGCCAAAGTAGCCCCTATAAAGAAGATTACAGTTCCTAAATTAGAACTTACTGCTTTGCTTCTGTCTGCTCGTCTAATAATGGATGCTTATGCAGACATACTACAGATTAATAACGTCTATGTCTGGAGCGACAGTCAAATAGCGCTTACATGGGTACACAGCCAGAAAGTGTTACCTGTTTATGTCTCTAATCGCACTGATGAGATACATAACTTAGTTCCTACAGCTAAATTTCGCTATGTGAGCACCAGGGATAACCCCAGTGACATAATTTCACGGGGGATCTCGGCGCAACAGTTTATGTCGTCCTCTATTTGGTGGCATGGACCTCCATGGCTTATATCTCCAAAGGGGAGGTGTGGTGGAGTGGTCTTGCCACTGGCCTGGTAATCCAAAGGTCCCGGGTTCAAATCCCGATGTATCAATGGGAAGATATTATTGGGATGGAATTTGTACTGTACCTGGTATCAGTGCATTACCACAAGCCCACCGAAACGTCAATAAAATACCCTCATTGTTCCCCGATTAAATAGCACTGTATGAATATTCCCATATTCAAAATATGCTATAGGGGTGCAATGCCTGGTGAGTTATCTGCTCAACAGGTGGCGTTGTGTGTATGTAAGTGTGAGAGTCCGAGTGTAGGGGATGAGACAGTGAAGCACGGGAACGAGGTGGCTTCAGAGATGGGGTCGTTTCGGGCCATGAGTGAGCACCGTGCCTCATGTGAAGGCAAGATGGCAGGTGCTCGTTGTACTCTACGTGCTTCACATGTCTCACTCCCTAGACTGGAACAAGACCTCACGGGCTTCACTGTTCATTGTAAAGCGGTGAATGTTAAGGCTCTCAGCCTATGCCCGAGAGGAAGTAAGTTGGAATATAGAAAAAAAAAAAAAAAAAAAAAAAAAATGAATGGCCTCAGGATTTCAGGGAATGCATATCTGATCCTTCAAGTCGGCCCCAAGATGATGTGTTAAGTAGTTCGAATGTGAGTACTACACATCAGGATAACAAGTTGGTAGAGTGGGAACGTTACGGCAGCTATGATCAAGTAATACGGGTATTTGCATGGATATACCGTTTCATTAACAACATGAAAAGTCGGGCTCATGGGTCTTTCCTTAGTGGAGATTCGAAGCATAGCAGACTCCATGAATTGAGATCAGCAGAAGCAAAACTAATATGTTTAGTACAAAGGGAATCTTATCCTACTGAACATCAAATCCTGAGCAAGGAGTCAAAGGCCAAACCCTCAAACTTAATGAGGCAGCTAGGATTATATATGGAAGGAGGCATAATTAAGTGTAGAGGCAGGATACAAAAGGCGGACATTATTGATTCTGCGTAATATCCTGTCCTCCTTAGCTCCTCTCATTTGATTACCAAACTGTTGATTCGCCAATGCCATAGGACCTGCCTACATTTTGGCGTAAATTATGCTCTGGCGTATATGCGACAACGTTGGTGGATCCCTAAGATGCGACAAGCAATTAAAGGGATCCACAATAGCTGTACTATCTGTAAAAGATTACAGGGTAAGCCTTACTCCCCAGTTGATCTACCTCCCTTACCTGAGTTCAGGGTACAAAGAACTGAACCATTTCAGGTAACCGGGGTGGACTACACCGGAGCGATTCATGTTAGAGAATCGCCCGGTAATATCATAAAGGTATATGCCGTTCTATTCACATGTGCGGTAACCAGAGCGATTCATATTGAATTGATTGACGACCTGTCCAGTGAGGGGTTTTTGCATACTCTAAGACGCTTTGCAGGCCGCAATGGTTTCCCTCAAATTATTATGAGCGATAATGCGACTTGTTTTGTCGGGGCCTCTAAATATCTCCAGAGTTTAATGGATGACCCGCAGGTTGTGGCTACCCTCACTGGAAAGGGTTGTCAGTGGAGATTTATACCAGCACGTGCACCATGGTTCGGGGCGATTTGGGAGAGAACAATCGGTATCGTCAAATCTGCCATGAAGAAGGTATTAGGAAGGGCACTGGTGACCAGACGGGAGTTGCAAACCATCTTAATAGAAATTGAGATGTCAGTCAACGACAGGCCCTTGACCTATACCTCGGCAGATGTTGATGACCTCTTACCCATTCCGCCTTCTATGCTAACACGTGGACGAACCCTTAATACATTTCCTAGATCGTCCGTAAATGACGAAGATCTGCATGACCCTACGTTCGGCAATGCTGACGCCACACGTCGTCGCTTCCAGTATGTAAACAAGGTGTCCGACGATCTATGGAAACGGTGGACCCAAGAATATTTGCTGTCTCTTCGCGAGCGTCACTCTAATAAGATCAAAGGGACGAATCAACGATGGACTCGTATCGGGGATATCGTCCTGATTCATGATTAGCGTCCTAGGTTATTTTGGAAGCTTGGGAGGATTATCGATTTGTTCCAGGGCATTGATGGTCTTATAAGGGTTGCTAGAATACGAACTTCGACTGGGGTTACTACTCGCCCAGTCGTAAGGTTATATCCCTTGGAGCAGGATGTAGAACTGCCGGATGATCCTGGCGTCTCTACTGATACCCCTCCGCGGGAGAGTGCTGGTGACAGTGCTCCTCAAGGTGGGGCAGCTGATGATGAGAAGGATGATCCTCCTCGGGCTTCAGGTGGCGCTCGTCCCAAAAGGAGGGCGGCTATGAGGTCCGTGGATCTTTGGAGATCAAAGATCAAACAAGGTGATCTTTGACTTCGATGTCCTTTTTTTGTTCCCTGTATATAGCTCCTGTATATCATTTTTGGTGGCGGGCAATATGTCGGGAATAGGGTAATGATCCCGACAGTTTTAGGTCCAATAGGACATTTGAATTTGGCGGTATCGTATCGCTTGTACGATTTCGGCTGGTTCTTTGTGTATTGTAGTTTATTCTTAAGTATAAGTTAAATATTAACTGTAATGTATAAATATCTACATCAGCTCTAGATGTATCATGAAACCAAGTTATGGGTTATAATTATTATGAGCCGGCAGCCATATGTAATTTCGCGAAGCGATCGGACGCCGGCCCTTTAGTCTCTCAATCAACACCATACAGCCAACAGCTCCCCCCCCCGGCTCTGACTCAACCCACAGTTCACCATGTTCTACAAATATTAATCTATACAACAGTCCTACATCACCAGTCCTCTAAGCTAAGTTCATTGTATCGATATTGTATTATGTGAACATTCCTACATGTCATGCAATTGAATTAGCCGTGTGTGGGGGACTGGATTACACCCATCGACTACGTCGTTGGTAATTATATTATAACTATTTGTTGGGATATTTCATGTACCAGTGATATGTAATTTAACCTCTTTATCTAAATTCCCGACACTGCTGTGAAATAATGCCTTATGGCCTCAAAAACGCTCCAGCTACCTTTCAGCGCCTAATGAATCAGGTGACTGAAGGGGTACCTGGGTGTGTTGTGTACATTGATGATATCCTTCTTTTTTACCATATATGGGAAGAACATCTCCAACAAATCAGATTGCTTTTTGCTAACTTTGCTGAAGCAAATCTTGTAGTGAACTTAAAAAAGTGCACTTTCATTAACCTAAGAAGTGCGAATGGGGGTAATTAGACACCTCTGCCTGTGCTGACGTATTTGAGCTGTTTCCATCACTAAAATATTAATTTTACCATATATAGCATTAATACTTATCCATACGCACCTATTATGGGTTGATTATAAAGGTATTAACCTGAAACAACAATAAAACGAGTGAAAACAGCGTTTGGATGGTCAAAATCGGAGATACAGGCCGCGAGTTATATAATGTATGGGTGAGGCAACCTGTTTTCCCGCCAATTTCCACCAAGGCCACTGAGACACAGTCGATCGATACTCTCTCTCTCTCTCTTGCACTCGCTTGCTAACAGTGATGTCAATGCCCTGCTTGCAACTCGCTAATGTTAGCACGAAAATATACCTCAGAATAAGGGAATAACAGGGAAAATAGGTGATAACTGAAGGAGGGGAGGAAAGCGGGGAAGGAGGGGAGGTAGAGGAGTTATATTTTGCATGGCCCAGGGGCAAACATTTTTTTTTTTTTTTTTCGATGTTTAAATTTTTTTTTTTTTTTCTCTGACTCTTAACCCCTTCTTTACCGCATATCCAAAACGTGTACTACCGTACTCGCAAAAAAAGTTTGGCTGAAGAACCGTGACTCGGTCTCGTGTACTATGGTACACGGGACCCTAATAGGAGTCAATAAGGCTTCATATTTTGCGGTTTGGGTGCTATTATGATCCCCATGTGTTGGCAAATGGCATCTATGCCAATGATGCCACACATCATTGTCATGCCCCTGTCATGGGGCATAGAGTTATGCCAATGACTCAAATATTTTTTTTAGGTCATTGTACCCTACAGTATATAGTTTAGTGTTTGTACATATAATACCCTATATTATGTGATATAATATAACATGGAAATAACTAACATGGCAATGGGGGGTCTGGTTGCCAGTCACGTGGCCTTGGGCTTGAGCCATGAGGGTGGGGAGGGAGGGAGTGACGGAGTCAGTGTATCTCCGACAGGCGTCCGTGAGGGTGCCACAGGATTATTACCAGTGCCATGGCGTCCTTACCTAGTGAATCCGACCAGGAAGTGGACCTGTACAGTGACTTAGATGTATCAGATGACAATGAGGAACACTCAGACATCTCCATTAGTGACGAGGATGAAGATTATTTACCCGAGAATGACAGTGATGTTAGCGGTAGTGAGGAAAGTGAAACTGATGATGATATCTCCCCACCATTGTCCCTCACCCCCACTGCCGCCGCTGGCCCTCCCGCATTTCATCTCCTGGCAGATCCCTTTGCCGACCAGCGGCCCACCAATTTACCACAGGTTATTGAAGATTTTGAAGATGTGCATCCAGCTATTATTCAACAACATGAGGCAGAGGAAATGACAGCCTTGGATTGCTTTGAACTATTTATTTCGAAGGACATTGTGAATACTTTATGCCTGTGGACCAATGCGAGGGCTAATAAGTTCTTCAGGGAGAACCCTACCAAGAATAGAAAAAGATTTATGGGAAGGAAGTTGGTAGACGTGAAGGAAGATGAGATGTATGTGTTTATTTGCCTTCAATTATTGATGGGGGTAACCAAATTGCCCAAGATATCAGATTACTGGAGCACCTCCATAATGTGTAGAGGCCCTCCTGTGTACCACTCCTCCATCATGAGTAGGAACAGGTTCTCTCAAATCATGAGGTTCATTAGATACTCACACCCAGATGATGCACAGCCCAAGATGCCCATGACCAGGATTGGCAGTTTTTTTTCATTGTTGCAAGAAAAAACTACGTTGTATTTCTCTGCTGGAAGCAATTTCGCAGTTGATGAAGCTCTCATACTTTTCAAAGGCAGATTACACTTCAGACAATATATAAAAACTAAGAGAAAACGCTTTGGGTTGAAGCTGTTTGCACTTTGCCCAAGTTCACCCAGTGCCAGGGGGTATACATGGAACTTTTGCCTGTACACACCCCGCCTCTATGACAGGATGTTGGATGACCCTGAACTACAGCCCCTCTCGAAGTCAGAGCGAGTACCTGTGTTTCTGATGTTGGACCTCATGAAGAAGGGAAGGCATGTCATCCTTGATAACTGGTATTCTTCCCTCCACCTTGCTGAGTACCTGTTGGCCCGGGACACTTTGACTACAGGCACAATTCGTGCAAATCGAGGTGTACCCAAGACTGTGAGGGATGAAAAACTTAAAAAAGGGCAAACCTTGTTCGCCAGAAAAGATGAGATTCTGCTGGTCAAGTTTCATGACACGAAGGAAGTGAATGTCATCACCACCAAATATGAGGCAGGTTTCGTGGAACGTACTCGCCATGTGAGGGGGGGTAAGGAGGAATTTATCAAGAAACCAGTACCAATCCAGCGCTACAACGAACAGATGGGTTCAGTTGACTTGGTGGACCAACTTTTGGAGCCAACTGACCCCACCAGGAAGTCGTATGCATGGTTCAAGAAGATCGGCCTACACATGATCTGCAGAATGTTGCTCAATTCCCGTACGATCTACATGAATCTTCGCCAATATACCAAGTGGATGGAATATGGAGATTACATAAAACTTGTCGCCCATGAACTTCTCTCCAAGTACTCTCTCGGCTATTGTGCTCTGTGTGTGGTGCAAGATGAGGAAAGATCGCCTAAAAAGAAAGAGAAGAAGAAGGCCAAGCAGGGAGGGGGGGCAACAAGGGAAGGTGAAACTGGTATCTGCCATGGACTGCTTGTAATACCTGCCAATGACAACAAGAAAAGACCTCAAAAGCGTTGCCGAGTGTGTTCCAAAGAGGGTAGGGCAAAATTCAGTAGGAAATATTGCCCTGCCTGCCCTCAGTAGCCTGGTCTGTGCTCGGTGGAGCACTATCAGGCTTGGCACTCCCAGTAGCACTCTGACACTCATGGTGCACCAGCCTCGGAGTGCACCACCTCACCTGCCGCGGTGCGCCTACCTTTGATCGCACCGCCGCGCCTACCATTCATCGCACCGCCCTACTTCACCTACTTTCTACCTGTACCTACCTCATTGTCAATGGATCTTATCCACACTTACAAGGTGAGTAATACAATCATTATTGTCTTCATTATATATGTTTTTATATCTCCAGCCATTATATTTATCTGTATAGTAAAGGATTAGTAAAGCAATTTGTTACGCATGTAATATTATATGTAAATTATTTTAACATATGATACACACATCTCATGGTCAATATCTACATGACAACATAAAAAAATAAGAAATATAGCCAAAATTAACGATGTAATGATAAAACATAAACTACCCCACGAACGAGCGGGAGCGCGGGAAAATTCGGTTTGGGAAGGGGAGGGTAGGACTCGCGCGGGTATGGTCCTGCGGTAAAGAAGGGGTTAAGAGTCTTCCCGCAGTCCGCCGGGGGAACTCTTAAGAGTCTTCCCGCAGTTCCCGGGTTAAGAATACTGTCCAATATCTTGGATATACAGTAGGACAGGGTCAGGTTGCACCTCCTCAGGCTAAAGTAGAGTCGATTTCAAATTTCCCAACGCCTACCAATAAGAAAGAAATCCAAAGATACTTAGGAATGATTGGATACTACAGGTTTATTTTAAATTTCTCAAGGTTAACAGCACCTTTAACAGATCTTCTCCGAAAGGATGTGAAGTTTGAGTGGTCCTCCAAATGTGAGGAGGCTTTCAGTGCTACCAAATACATTCTTTCTAACTATCCTGTTCTCCGTGCCCCTGATTTCACCAGATCTTTCTCCCTAGCTGTTGATGCAAGTAATACTGGGGTCGGAGCCGTGTTACTCCAGGAGGATGACTGTAATGTATTGCATCCTGTTTGCTATTTTAGTAAAAAGTTAAATTCTGCTCAACGTAATTACTCTGTAATAGAAAAGGAGCTGTTAGCATTGA
Source organism: Paralithodes platypus (assembly GCA_032716605.1). Lineage (NCBI taxonomy): Eukaryota > Metazoa > Arthropoda > Malacostraca > Decapoda > Lithodidae > Paralithodes > Paralithodes platypus. The sequence goes on from CM064504.1 coordinate 51,894,042, forward strand.
TTTTGTCACTCCAATACTTTAGTGTTTATGTTCAATCTGCCCCTGGTTCCATTACTGTATATACTGACCATCACCCATTAAAGTTTTTGCACAAGTTCCAAAACAAGAACCAAAGACTGACCCGGTGGAGCTTGTTGCTGCAGGAGTACGCCTTAGATGTCAAACATATTAAGGGTGTCCAGAATGTGTTACTGTAAGCAGATTGTTTGTCAAGAGTCTGAAAATATTGTCATATACTTTCCTCCTCTTGAACTCTTTTCTAGCGGGGGAGGTGTAACATCCGTACCGACCGGATGTCATGCGACCAGACAACCTGTTGAACGTGACTTTACAACTACAACCTCGTGGCAACGACTCAACCCTGCTTACGTGACTAGAGAGAGAGAGAGAGAGAGGCCCGGCTACATTCAGCATTCTTGGCATTCCTCGCTTCCCGCCAAAACTGCGTGTGAAGGGCGGGCACTGTGACGTAGTGAGCAGCCCCCCTTCCACCCACCTACTGCACACCTCATTGGACCACCACACCTGCTTCTCACCTGTAATTGGTCGACGTGAGCTGCCTGGCCTCTATTGGATTAGGCACGTGTTTCCTGACTTCTGATTGGATTAGCTTGGTCAGGGAAAGGTATATAAGCATGAAATTTGATAGTTCAAACTAGACACATTCGGAGTTGGGAAGCGTATAGAGCGGCATGGAGAACAGGCTTGTATAGATAGGTTTCTATTTTAGTTCAGTGCGTCCCCGTACCACTTGTGATCTCGTGATCATTAATTAACCAGAGGTATGTCGAAAACATACACTCCTTTGATTTAGGATTTTGTGATTGGAGAATCATATAGGTTGGATTGGAGATATATATATTTTGAATTACTGTTTATTTTTGGTGATTAGAATTAAGGTTTGATTCAGAGATGATTTGTGATTGAATATTGACTACTTTACCTGTTAATACTTAACTGACTTGATGTAAAGCTATTGTCATTCATAATTAATAATTAAGCATTGTAGAAGTTTAATACTTACCTGACTTTATGTAAAGCTATTTGTTATTCGTAATAGGCATTGTAAAAGTCCTATAAATTATATTGTCTACTTAGCGGCTCGCTTGGTGTAGTGACTAGCGTCTCGGACTTCCACCCAGAAGGCCCGGGTTCGCGCCCACGCTCGGCGCATTAAAGATTTTTCACAAGCACTGAGTCGTTACCATCCCTCATGAGCAAAGGGATGGGGTAGTAGTACAGGACCCCAATGGAAATACGCCTAATCGGCCTTATTGAGCTATCCTTAGCTAGCTTAGCATGCGCTAGCTTTAAGAACTATTATTATTATTATTATTATAAGCCTACTAAGCTTTAATGTTTACTTTAGTGAAATCAGAACGTATGCAAAACGATCCTGAAATCTATAATATCTTTCATTGATTATTATTTTGATTAATTGTAAAATACCTTATTTACGTTTATAAATACAATTCCATTTTATATGTGACTTTGTAATATGCCTTACCATCTATTAAGTCAAGAATAAATAAGATAAAATAGATAAAATAAAGAGAGAATAATAATAAAATAAGAGAATAACGAGATAAGAAGAGAAAACCAATCTTTAAAGGGTTAACAAACTTAAATTGATTATATAAACAGATCTTAATACATTATTGATAATCAAGATTAATTGCTTCATTCTATAATTATATAGTGACTTAAAAACCCTTGCTTACATACCAAGCTTTTTTATATTCTTACTTAATAGCCTACTTCATATTAAACATTCAATGTAACTTTAAATAGCTTACTGATTAAATATAATTAAAGTGTATCAGAGTATAAAGGATAACTGTCCCAACAACTGAAGGAAAGCAAGTAACAACAGAACAAACTTTAATATTTTACGTTCTATTGGCCTTCAGCTGTTTGCTACACTTTCATATTAACTGTTCTATCTTTATTTATTTAGTTAACCACTTCTAAGTCAAGATACGTAACAATATACAAAGCAAAAGGGGATGTAGAGGTAATTATAGGGGCCTGAAAATGCTTGACCAAATCATTAAGGTCTGTGAGAGAGTCTTTGAGAGTTTGATCAGGCAAAGCATCTCCATTGATGATATGCAGTTTGGTTTTATGCCAGGACTTGGTACAACCGATGCCATCTTCATAGTCAGGCAGATACAGGAAAGATACTTACTATAATAATAATGTATACACCACTATTGTCCAACATCATATGGCACCACAGACACTTTAGACTTGTGGGCGCCAGTGGCACCCAGGCCTGTGGAGGCAGCAAGTCCTTGAGTTCACACCAGACTCTCACATAACCAACAAGCGTCTCGGCGCTCCTGTACTCAACCCTAGCCAATAAAGGATTGAAGAGTACTGGTGTTATATCTCCATTCATCTTTATTATACTTACTAAAAGGCAGGGATCTTTAATTTGTGTTTGTAGACCTGGAGAAGGCCTTTGACAGGGTGCCTAGAGATGTTGTGCAGTGGGCTTTTTATTAGTGGCCCCTCCATCATTGACGAACATGCCTATTACATAAGTGTAATAAACACTCATCCGCCGTAGTTTTGAATCTACCGCGCAGAGCATCTAAAATATGAGGAGCCTTCATCATGAGCGCACGCGACCTCACTCATGGCTTCAGTCATTATGAATTGGGTTCTCACTACGAAAAAACTTCGTAAAATATAAAAACAAAAACAAAATAAGAATAACTATTCAATAAGCTTTCCATAATATCGTGGATGTACTTGTGTGGATCTTTGACCAGACGCTGACTCAGGCGTCATTCTTCCTTCTCTGCTCTGCGCTCAGCCTGCCCGGACGTGTCTCCCCACGCTCCGCTGGTTCCGCATTTGTTGCGTCCCTAGTGAGTTTTTTCTCATTTGTTTACTCCGGGATGTATCGAGTAAGGTTAGGATATGCGTAGCAGGAGTGTCCTGGGCTGGTTGCCCGCAGTGCAGTGTATTTTGGGTCGTGTGCTTGGGGCATCTATTTCGGATGTACCCTCGTGGTCCTGTTGTGGACTTGTGAACTTTTTCACTGTTAGCTAGCTTTGTGATGCAGGCGGCTTTCATTACGCGTTATTATTGCTTCCTTTTATCTTTCTGATGAGGTAGCTTATTTTTGCTGACGTTCCCAGCGTATTTTTCTTCACTTAGTGAAGTTTTTTCTGGGTCCCGAGTCAGTTCTTCCCTTTGCCGGAAGTGTTTGCTACAGTGGTGTGTTGACGGTGGTTCCTGTTGTGATATAATTCAGTGCTTTTTGTTTATATTATGACATGCTTACTTTATGTCCGTCTGCCTAGGCCTAGCCAGCCTCTCGTAGCTTTGCCACATGTACAAGTGTTATTGATTTATGTTATAAATATGTACTACTGTGTCATGTGTGTCCTGGTTTAGTTGTGTATTGGCTAATTCCACGGACTATTTATGTGTCCTGGTTTAGTTGTGTATTGGCTATTTCCTCGGACTATGTTGGGCCCGGCGTTAGTTGTGTTTTGGCTACGCCTCGGTCCTGTTTTTGCGTTCAGATGGTATCTGGACGGGGTGGGTTATTTCCGGCGGGTTTTTCTCGGTTACACCATGAAAAACCCGGCTGGTTGCCAAGTTTTAGCCACGCGTGGTTTAAAAACAGGCTTGTTTCCCCGGCGAGTGGGTGTCTGTGGCTCCCCAGGACTGCGTCTCTGTGGTGCCTGTTTCAGGCCCCTTATGAATCCCGGCGGGATGGCTGTACCCATCTAACAGTGTTCATACGGACACGTGTTTGTAGTTTTTACGGTTTTGCAAAGCCAATAAAAAACTAAGCTGTTGTTGTTTTTCCTCCCCGGCGATCTTTTACAAAGAAGTGGGGATAGGATTGGTTGGGGTTAACTTTAAATCACCCGGCGGGTGCAACCTGGAAGGGTGGGATGAACGAATTTACAATAGAAATTCAGTTTAGTTGACCAGACTTTGAGGGATGCATTGTGTATCACCTTCAACATACGGCGAATTAAGGCACAATTGGGGTTAACGTTTTTAAACTATTATTCACACCCGGCGGGTGCTCCCTGGAAGGGTGGGAATAACGAATTTTCAAGTCAGTTAGTTAACCAGACAATTGAGGGATACGTTTTGTATCGCCGCCTTCAGCTTAAGGCGTAATTGGGGTTAACTGTTTTTAAACTAATATTCACACCCGGCGGGTGCTCCCTGGAAGGGTGGGAATAACGAATTTACAATTCAGTTAGTTAACCAGACAATTGAGGGATACGTTTTGTATCGCCGCCTTCAGCATACGGCGATCTAAAAAGATACTTCGGGAGAAGTTAGATCTCGTATATGTGTCAGGCTTCCCAGTTTTTTATCTACGAGATAATTCGGGGGCCGGCGTCTTTTTTAGGGGTTTTTCCAAAATTGAATCTGGAAACAAACACCACCGGAAAGACGAAATCAGTTATAAACGCCATGCGGGTCTTTATATTATGTCAGAGGGTATTCATAAATCTTTTTGGACAAGTTAAGATAATTTGAAATCTTTTACTTAAGAACCCCACCGCGTAGCGAGCCGTAGTCGTTGTGGATTGCGTCTCGTTACCCGGCGGGTTATTTAACACTTGTGTACGGACATGTTGGATTAACCTTATGAGCATTAATTCCTGGAAATTTTCTTTTTTCCAGAGCTGGGTCCCGGCGGGTCTATACAGAACCTGGAGTAAGTTTCCCACCAGTCTCTGTCATGGCTACCTTTGCCCCGGTTTTTGCTTTATGCATTACGCCCTCCTGTTCAGGTATCCCTATTTTTGCGCACACCCTTTGTATAAAATGTGTTAAATGTCTCGACCGCTCAAGGGGTCTGTGGGTGATGCAAAACTGTACCTTTTGCTCTCAACTCAGTTTAAAAATCTTACAAGACAATGACAAGACCGCAGCGGTCGCCTTACGGGAGGTCAGGCAGCAGATGACCGCTTATACTACTATTGTGGCTCATAAGTCACTTCAATGCGATAACGTCCAGTTGTGGGATAAGTTACTATTTGACCACCCTCCCCTTAAACGTCCCTCTAGAGTAACTGTTCGTAAACCAACAGAGACTGGACAGGGTTCTATACTTGCTCCAGCCCCAGGCACAGCTAAGCGACAGCGAGAACCGACGCCCCCGGTGGCAGCCTCCTTGTCACGGGCGAGATCTAAGTCCAGGTCCCCGCTTAGGCAGCAGCCGCCGAGTCTCTCTTCTTCACCAACGAGCAAGAAGAGTAAGACAGAGGGGTCAACAAGTGGATATAGCGAGAAATCCTCTAAACCCAAGAGCAGTTCGCGGTCGCACCGTAGCCACAAATCTTCCCGGAAGGACTCACATGATCGAAAGGCCTCCCGGCGTTCACCGGAGTCTAGTGCCTCTCGTCATACCTCTACCCCCGACAGAGCTAGTGTGCAATCTCATGGGGAGAATTTAGTACCAGTACCAAAAGATAGTTTACCTCTTAGTATTTTAACTCTAGATTTGGAGAGTTCAGTGGACAGTGATCGTCCACTGGCACAGTCAAGTGGGAACTCCATAATTGAGGGTATTTCAGACTCCCAAGGGAGTGCAGGCCAAGGCATGGGTGTTTGGCGGTTTTCTCAACCTATGGCTAGAACTACACAAACAGTGGCTGATGTCCACCGGGACGCGGCGATCCCATCATCTATTCCTGACTTGGCTTTACAACAAGATGAGACTCCGGCTTCGGCGGAATCCTCTCGTGGTGAGCCGGATGACAAAGACGATGTATCTATCATCTCAGACATGGAAGTGCAGGAGTCAGGGTCAGTTTTAGACGCCGCACAGGATCGTAATGATTCACCTTTGAGTTCATCATCGAATAAATTTGTCACAGAAGAGGAAATAGATGGGCTGCTAGTTAATGCTCTCACTAAAATTTTTGGCCAACAGCCGGAGACTCCTACAGTGGACCTGGGAGCTCCTATGACAGGTTCTAACGTCCGGCCTCTGATGACTTCTATTGCTTTGACTCAGATCCCTCACCCTCCCTCTATATCACCATCGGTGGTCACTAGGCCTGCTACGGCGGCACTGACTACTTCGAATGTAAGGGTTATAACGGATGTCAATCCACTCCCTTTAGATAAAGCACCTATGAGAAAGGTAGCTATGCCCTTACTGTACGGCCCAGATGAGTCATGGGTTCACTTGATCCCCACTAATCCAGAGGTCGCTCAACCTACCTTGTCAGGGGAACTTCCGGTGCCACGTGATGTGGTAATACAAGGCAATAAATCTAAAAAATTAAGGGCCTTGGATACTTTGGGGAATGTACTAGATGTTAATGTTAAGGCCATTCCTAATTATTATCACCAGGACTATTTTGTTTATACTGCTAAACCTGCCCTGCCCCCTGCCTCAGCTTCGAAACTGTTTTCTGACTGGTCCAAGCACGATGGTTTTAATGACATAAAGACACTGTCAACCCTCACACCAGAACTTGATTTGAAAACTGTCACAGACTCAGCCGCTAATCCAGTGTTGAAGGTGGGGCAGTTGGGTCCGGGACCTTGGGTGGATTGGGAGACGGAGGCTCAGAACTTTGCGACCACCTTCACCTCAAAAACTTCCCACCAGATCCCTCAGGATAGTCATTCTTGGTTTTCAATGCCAGTGTGTTCTGCCCGCGGAGTCCCTTCAGCTTTGTTTGATTTCTTAGCTGCCCCCAAAATCAATTTATGTGAACTCAAGGACCCTTTCACTACCCCTACCCCTACTCCCCTAGACCGAGAATTTAGGCTACGGGGGAAAGCATTTAGACTGTTCTCACAGTACAGTGTGACGCAACAGGTGGCTAAATCGATGCTCCGGTCCACTCAGGCAATCGCAGACGCGGATGCTAGAAGATCGGTTGAACTGTCTCGGCGACTGCTCCTTCAGTCATTGAGTGACATACGCACAGCCTTGCTTGAGGCGGTGCGAGCACGACAAGATCTCAGGATGTCCTTAGTACGGAGGCTTCCTGATCGTATTGCGAATCAGGTGGTCATGTCACCAGTGCTCACTCCCTCTTTAATGTCCCCTGAGGTGTGGAGAACCGTTTTTAATATGACTCAGGCCTTTAAACATAGTCCCGCCCCTTCTAAGAAACCTGCCTTTAACTTCCCCAAACCCAAGCCAGTCGCAAAAGCACAGCCGGGGGGATCTAAGCCCTTTCATCTACCTAAGTCCTCCTCCACTCAAGGTCAGTACAGGTACAAACAGGGTAAGTTTACAGGCCAGAAAGGACGAGGCTATAATAAACCCGGTCAGGGCACGTCTTCTGCCAATGCCAGCCAGCCGGCGAAGCATCCACCACCACCACCTCCACCACCATCAAAAAACTAATGTCTCTCTCATTCCCGGGGCCGGTCTTAAGGCGGGTGGATCCGAGGGTAGTACAGCAGGCGAACCCTTGTCTGCTAACTGGGTCGTTCCGAACGTGTCACCAAGCATGGCCGTTAAACACTTGGGCAAGGATGGTGGCACGCAAAGGCATCACTTGGCAGTGGCTCCGGCGACCTCGTTTACGTCAGCCGACAACGGCGAATCTAGTTTCTTTAGAGGTGGAGTCACTGGTCACGGAAATGATGGCCAAGAATGTCATCATCCCGGTCCCTCAAAATTACCCAGTCTTCACATCCAAGCTCATTTTGGTTCCCAAAAGGGACAGTGTTCAGATGAGACCCGTCGTAGACCTGTCGTATCTGAACCTTCACATTCACAACGGGTCATTCAGGATGATAACAGTGCACCAAATCAGGCTAACACTTCCGCCGGGAGGTTGGATGTGTTCCTTAGACCTGACAGACGCTTATTGGCACGTCTCGGTAAACAAAAGATTTCAAAGATTTCTGGCCTTACGGATCAGGGATCAAACTTATGTTTTTCAGAGGATGCCATTCGGTTTGAACCTGGCACCTCGCTTATTCACGAAATTAGTCCGGCAAGCACTGATGCCATTGTTACAACAAGGGATCAGGATTTTATGGTACCTAGACGACTGGCTGGTGGTGGCAGAGACAGAGCAAGTATGCATAAATCATGTCAACATAACATTAAAACATGTCAAAACTCTAGGGTTCAAGGTAAATCTGGTAAAGCCAAACCTTGTTCCCTCACGAGTAGTTCAGTGGATAGGGCTGGTTTGGGACACAGCTGCTCTCACTCTGAGTCAGAGTGTGGACAATCGAAACAGATTTCGCAGGAAACTGTTCAGGTTCCTTCACAGTCTGACTACGACACGCAGAATCTGGGAGTCTCTGGTCGGCTCTCTCAACTGGATTCAACTAACTGTAATGTTGGGCCGGTTGAAAGTAAAGCGTTTAATATTGGAGGGCAACAGATATTTTCCGCTATTGCCGGCGAAAAAATTATGGCCCATACCAAAATTAATCCACAACTTACTAGCGGTCTGGGCGAAGAGGGAAATGTTGCACTCGGTAATGTCATGGACCTCTCCTCCGCCGACGGTATGGGTAGACACGGATGCGTCAGGAACGATAGGTTGGGGTTTTCAGTCAAACCAAGGGCACCAGGGTCAAGGGCTTTGGTCCCATTTAGAAATCTCCCACATCAATGTCAAGGAATTACTAGTCCCCTTATATTTCCTTCAGGCTCACGGCTCTACTTTACGGGGCAAGTCGGTGGCCTTCAGAATGGACAATCTGAATGCGGTTCACTGTATTCAGAAACAAGGGTCAACGAGATCTCGGAAGTTGCTAAACGTGTCAGAAGATATTTTTACTCTAGCCAACAGGCTAGAGTAGCCAACATTCATCTTCACGCATCTTATCTCCCAGGCGTAGCAAACGTCTGGGCAGACGCTCTGTCTCGGAGACAGAGCACAACAGTAGAATGGGCGCTCAAGCACCCCATTTTCAACCAAATGATTGCAGAGCTTTACCATCCACAAGTGGATCTGTTCGCGTCCAAGGAGACTCACAAACTCCCACTATACCTCACCCGCCGGACGATAACGCCGGCAGGGGGGCCAGACGCCCTGGTGACAGACTGGAACAGGTGGAGTTCCATCTATCTGTTTCCGCCGCCAGACGTGTCTCTAATGTGCCATGTAGTAAACAAACTACGAGATTATCGGGGCTTAGTCTCGATAATCGCGCCCCTGTGGCCGGCGCAGTTGTGGTACCAGCAATTGAAAACGTGGTGCCCGGACCCGGTGTCGCTCCCGGTCGGGTTTTTCCACTTAGACACGATTGGCAACCTAGCGACCTCGCTGACTTTTGCATTATGGACATTCAGGAGGCCAAGTGGCTAGCACCATATGGTAGAGAGGTGACCAATAAATTATTGAATCAATATACTCAGTCTACAAAACGATAGTACCAATCGCATTGGCAAGCCTTTACTTCTTGGATCCTTAGAACAGAACAAACTGTGCCCTCGGTGGCGTTAGTTTTTAATTATTTAAATTATCTGTTTGAGCAGAAACGTTTATCTGTGGTAACGTTAAAAAATCACTTAACAGCGATTAGAATACCATTTTGGGACCTTACCGGTCTCTCAATACCAGTTGCGGAGGAAACAGGTTTTATGAGGGCATGTTTTAAACTCTGTCCACCTCCCCGTCAGCTCATGCCTACTTGGTCTCTGGACAAAGCATTGTCATTACTTCACTCCCGTCTGTACCAAAATACTGCAGATTTTACATTACTCTTAAAAAAGGCAGTATTCCTTTTGGCTTTGGCCACCGGGAACAGAGTGTCAGAGCTGGCGGCAATGAGCAACACACCTAATTGCCTCAGGTTTGGTAGGCTTAATGAATGTATTCACATTGCACCTTCCCCAGGGTTTGTAGCCAAGAATGAGCACAGTGCACACATGTTTTCTGAGTTCACTGTGCCGGCGTTGAAAAGGGGAAAGGTGCACCATAATTTATGTCCAGTGCAAGCTCTAACCAAATATTTGAGGGTAGCTCCTCTAAACCCCCAGGGTGCTTTATGGGTGGCAAGTACGGGTAAGCGCTTACTGAAACGTAGATTGGCTTCTCTTTTGGTCGAGGTCATTAAAGAGAGTAATCCCGGCGTTGTGGGTAGGGCCCACGATTTATGCAAATGGGCAGCCTCTTTGCGTTTCCTTAAGAATTTTTCTGTGGAAGATATTACGTCCACGCATTTGTGGGCCTCTAATCATACGTTTTTGACTCGGTACCTGTCAGTAGCTCTAGACAAACCTTCCTTGCCATGTATAGCTTTAAGGCAGAGGGTCTAGGTGGCCCGTAAGTCACTTTTTGTTTTAATTTCAAGGAAAGGGGGGGGGGGGGGGGGGTGCAGTCAGTGAAACATAGGACACCCTAGACCCCGCCGGAGTATAAAGAGCTGTGATACGAGTATGAGTAATGTGATATGAAAATTTCTCTGTTCTATTCAGGGCGGGAAATTGTGCTAGTACAATGTTAGTACAAACAACAGTGTTGTTATAATAGTTTTGGCTGTAAAAGCAATTTAGTTTTAAGCATTGGATATATTTTGCAAAATATTTCCACGAGTATTATGGGGTTATATGTGCACATGTAAACTTATAAGTTTTTATTTTTCACCACTTATATTGAGTGGGGTGCCTTTTTAACTTACAGATCTGTTCGCAGTCTCAAGAGTTAACCTTTTGTATTCTTTGAAGCACGCCCCTGCTTGACCCCCTTTTTGTATATATGTGCTGCGCCATTAAATATATATTTTTCAAAGGAAGAATACTATGTGGTTGTTTGATTATCTGCCTTTGCTAGAGTTATGATATGATTACGAATGTCCCCCTCCAGTCTTAGAAATCAGGCATGTTCGTCAATGATGGAGGGGCCACTAACAAATTATAGGTTTGACTCCTGTAAGGAGATAAAGAAAACCTAATATTTAGTAGTGGCCCCATAATCATTGACGACTGGGGCCCTCCCGACCATCCCCTTCCCATTCGTTGATGTATTAAGGATTTTGGTTACTTGATATGTCAGTGAAGGAAGAATGACGCCTGAGTCAGCGTCTGGTCAAAGATCCACACAAGTACATCCATGATATTATGGAAAGCTTATTGAATAGTTATTCTTATTTTGTTTTTGTTTTTATATTTTACGAAGTTTTTTCGTAGTGAGAACCCAATTCATAATGACTGAAGCCATGAGTGAGGTCGCGTGCGCTCATGATGAAGGCTCCTCATATTTTAGATGCTCTGCGCGGTAGATTCAAAACTACGGCGGATGAGTGTTTGAAGAGGGTGCCTTATGTAATAGGCATGTTCGTCAATGATTACGGGGCCACTACTAAATATTAGGTTTTCTTTATCTCCTTACAGGAGTCAAACCTATAATGAGGACACTTGGTGTGGAATAGTGGCTGGTGCGTGTGATAATGAAGATGTATGAGGATTCACGAAGTGCGGTGAGGGTGAAGGGTGTACTGAGTGATTAGTTCACAGTCCATTTTGGAGTTCATCAGGGTTCAGTGTTAAGCCCCCTTCTCTTTATTATGGTCCTGGAGGCACTGTCTAGATTTTTAGAGGCGGACACCCGTTGGAACTGTTTTATGCAGACGATTTAGTCCTAATAGCTGACAATATGCAAGATGCTGAGGCCAAATTCAGAAGATGGAGAGAGGGCATGGCGAGCAAGGGATTAAGAGTCAATATTAACAAAACCAAGGTTATGCATTGTAGATTGAGACGAGGCAATGTGGAAAAGAGCGGTGCATACCCATGTGCAGTGTGTGTAAAGGGTGTGGGTGCTAACGTGATTCAATGTAGCATCTGTCGACGCTGGGTGCACCATGGGCGTAAGCGCTGTAGTAGAATAAAGGAACCCCTGCCGAAGGATAAGTCAGAAATATAGAAATTTGAGTGTGTAGTGTGCAAAGGAAAGCTTGTGTTAAGTGATGATCCTGTGGCTGTGAATTTTGGAAATGAGTCATTGGTGCTGGTGGACAAGTTTTGTTACCTAGGAGATACCATCTCTGCCGATGGTGGGGCCGAGGCTGCCTCTGTCGCTAGAATTAGATGTGGCTGAGGGAAGTTCAGAGAACTGCTGCCAATTCTGACCATGAAAAGAATGTCTCTCCCCCTGAAGGGAAAGGTGTATGCCTCATGTGTTAGAAGTGCAATGACGTATACCTCAGAAACATGGGCCGTTAAAGTAGAGGATGTCAACAGAATGGAACGTAATGAGATGAGAATGGTGAGATGGATGTGTGTTGCCAGGCTGCAGGATAGAATAACAAATGTTGAGCTGAGGAGACGTTTAGGTATAAAGAGTATTAGCGAGGTGATGCTACAAGTAGACTGGGATGGTATGGACATGTGGAGAGAATGGATGAACCAAATTGGGTGAAAAAATGCAGGTCTGTGATTGTGGAGGTAGCTGCACAAAGGGGTGGACCGAGGAAGACCTGGGATCGAACTATACGTGCCGATCTCAAATCCAAAAACTTGACAAGTGAAGCAGCCCTTAACAGGGTTGCCTGGAACGCCGCCATTAGGACAAGAGACTGAAACTTCACATTTGTGTGGAGCACTCAGTCTTAAAATTGTATGTATGTATTAAGATATTAGGCATAAGTAGGAGAGAGGGGGATGGAGAGGGAGGAATAGCACCGGAATCATCCAAGGTGGAGTTTCTAGCAAAAGTTTGAGCGAAGAGTTCAGCTTTGTCAGAGGAAGAAGTAATGGTTGTGCCATTAGAGTGGAAAAGGGGAGGGAAAGACGAGGAAGAAAAATTGTTGGAGAGGTTTTTGGCCAGAAAGCTTGGGAAGAGCTAGAGTTGGATAGTTCAGTGCATTTATTATTGATGAAAGAGTGTTTGGCAAGTCGAAAAACAGATTTGGCTTGATTCCGGGCAGAAACATAGGAAGAATGAAATTCTTGAGTCTTAAGGCGTTGGTACCGTTTGAATGCTTCCTCCTTGTTGTGGACAGCAGTAGAACAAGCGTGAGTAAATCAAGATTTGTTTGCATTAGATTGAGAGAAAGAAAGTGGAATGTATGCTTCCATGCCGCAAGAGGATTACCGAGGTAATCCTTTTTGGCATGGAAGCATACATTCCATGCTGTGTTCAGCATTCTCCGAGGGTCCCCAGCCACGGAAGCAAAAGTCATTCCATGGGAAATCAAAGAAGTACTGCCGAAGAGCCTCCAAGTTGGCAGCACCAAAGTGCCAGAAGCGCCGCCAGTTGGGAGGATCGGGTGGCCGTACTGGAGAGATAGGACAGGTGACAGATGTTAGTTTATGGTTGGTGGAGCCCAAAGGAGAGAAAATATTAACAGTATAAGCAGAAGGGTTAGAGGTTAGAAATAAGTAAAGAATGTTGGGCCGATCTCTGAAGCGATCCAGGATATGGGTGGGTTGCTGTACTAACTGCTCTAGGTCGTTTAAAATGGAAAAGATGTAGGCTTGTTCACCAGATTGGTCAGTGGAAACAGAGAAGAGCCATTGGTGGTGGTGAACATTGAAGTCTCCTCCTAAGATGGAGATTTCTGCGAAAGGAGAGATGGATAGAACGTGTTCCACTTTAGAAGTTAGATAGTCAAAGAATTTAGGATAGTCAGTAGAATTAGGGGAGAGATAAACAGCGCAGAAATATTTAGTTTGAGAGTGACAAGAAAGCTTTAGCCAGAGAGTTGAGAATTCCGAAGAATCTAAGTTGGGAAGACGAGAGAAAGCAAGATTGTTTCGTACATAGACGCAACATCCACCTTTGGCTCGAAACTAAGGATAGAGATAGTAGGAGGATACAGAGAATGGTTTGCTGTCAGTAGTCATAGACAACTGTGTCTCGGTGAGAAAGAAAAGATCAGGGTTGGCAGAGGAGAGGTGGTGTTCCACAGAGTGGAAGTTAGATGGACTCCATCAGACGAGAGAAAGTGGCAGGCCCGTTGTAAAGTCCGAAAGGTATCACGTTGAATTTATACAGGTTTGCCCCAACTTGTGGTGAACGCTGTCATTTGTTGGTGTTCCTTTCGAACAGTAACCAGCTTGTAGATCTAAATCGGTAAATCATTTGGACCCGTGCAAAGAATCAAGTGAGTCATCGACCCTAGGCAGGGGTGTGGCGTCTTTTATGGTAACATCATTCAGGGGAGTAAACCTGATACAAATCCGTACTGCTTACCTAAGGGTAAAGCAGGTTAGTGGATGGATTAGCCGAACACCACTGTAGAAAAATAGTGCTAACAAGATACACAGAGGGCCTCGGAGTCGGATGGATCCTAAATTGAGTGGTCAAACCTGTACGTCCTTCACTAAACTGGCTCGGGTTGTCCCTCTCATAGGGAATAGGTCCGCTTGGGGGCATTCTGTGTATGGCCACCCTCGTAAGGGGAGTAAGGCATCCGGCAATAGATAGATAGATAGATTCAGCCGTCTATAGTCAACGCAGAATCTAGTTGACCCATCCTTCTTTTTCACCAGAACGACTGGAGAAGACCAGGGGCTGGTGGAGGGGGTGGCAATTCCTGCATCAAGCATTTCCTGGACTTGTCTCTTTTCCCCTTGTCGTTGAAAAGGGTTCTTTCATCGAGAAGGCTGGTGAATTGGAGGGCCTGTCGTGTGCATGGGATGATCGAGTACATATGTCCGCCTTGGCGAACACATCTTGATATTTGTGCAACATGGCAAATACTTCATTTTTCTGTTTAAGGGAAAGGTGATCTGGTAAGGACAGTAGCTTCGGAAGTGGTTTTACAAGGCGTGGCATCGTCGAATCACTCTAGATCACCAATGGCTACCAAAAGGGTCCTTTTGGTAGTGTGAGAGGCTCGTCTGTGATATTCGCGATTAGGGGTGACGACATGCAGGAGTGTTGTTTCTCCTCACAGGGGCAATAATGTATCTCCTGCACTAATCAAGTTCGTTCGGGAAGGTCTTAAGGTCCCAAACTTTTCTCTATGATTTTGGAAGAAGTGGGTAAAAAAACAGGAACGGGCTGCACCTGTGTCAACCAGCAAGTAAACTCCTATACTTTGCAGTGTTATCTGAGTATAAACTGGAGAGGCGCGTGTCAATTAAGTCCCTCGACAGCGATGGATGGAGGAGGCTCTAAAAATCTGAGGATT
The DNA here is from genome assembly GCA_032716605.1 of Paralithodes platypus. Lineage (NCBI taxonomy): Eukaryota > Metazoa > Arthropoda > Malacostraca > Decapoda > Lithodidae > Paralithodes > Paralithodes platypus. The sequence continues at coordinate 51,909,105 of CM064504.1, forward strand.
CTGGGTCCACGGGTTGTTCTTCTGCATCCATGTAGGCCTCTGGATCTTCAATGTTGGCCTCAATGGCGTCATCTACTGCATCTTCGTCCGTTTCTTCTGTGGATACATGCAGACCTCTTGAAGACTGACGTTGTTTCTTTCTCAGTTGATCCCTCATGTCGTGCACTTTGCATTTAGAGTTGCAGGCAGCGAAGTCGAAGGGGTTAACAAGAATGAGGGAGTTGTCCCAGGGTTTCTGGACCTGTTTATCAGAGGGGCGGATCCTTGGGTGATGATCGGCATGGGAGCTTTCTTCAATAGCTTCAGTTTTCTTCCACGGTGTGGAAGTTTTGTGACGCCAGGAGGGCCCGTCACTGTTCCTCTGCCAGTTTTGATATTGTTGACGTTGAGGTCGCGTTGGAATACGTTTGATGGCTCCAAGCTGCTGAGGGGTGGATTTGGTGGCTACTCATAGCCACCAAATCCGGAATTCTTCGGAATTCCTGATCGTGATGATATCTCGATCAAACCCCCACGGGATCATGAATGGGAAAATTATGCTCCATGATGGTGCGTGGAAGCAATCTTAAGAGGTAATAGAAGATGTGTTCACAACGCTGCACTTCTGGGGCGAGGGGATAATTAAGCTGCCCTGATGTGTTAATTGATTAACACCAGGATCTCGTCAAGGTTTCCCTCAAATTTTACATTGTCTAAGCTTGAAAATGCAACTACGGCGCATAGGAGAGGCTGCACCGCGTCGTTTATGATTTGCGTGGAAGCGTTCCAGGTCAATTCAAGGCGGACTTTTCAGGCCACAAGACCTACGGCTTTTCCTAAATTAGTGAGTAGGACCGCAATTTTCTCCCGGTCTGTATTATATGCAAGATCGAGCATGGGATTAACCATATCCAAGTATGTCTGAATATAAAAAATTACAGCATTGAAGCTGGGTTTATGAATGTGTGCCCTAACAGCCATCTCTGCTGGTTGTTCCTCCTACTGTTGTTTGAAATGTGTTCAGTATAACTTCTTCCCTCCTAATCAAGAACCATCGACTACCACAAGTGTTATACCAGGATTTTTACTGGGATTAGCTGGCTTATTTCGTAGGTCCAATCTTGACTGGGCAAGGAATAAACTCATATATAAACACACATACAAACATACAGGGGGTTAAGGACAACACAGGAGGACATTTATAGTTATTGTATTCAATTAAGGCTACACAATACTGGATGGCTTACATGGTTAATTGTACACACATAAATAACCTTTAGACAATACATAAACATGAACATAATAACCCAACAATGGCACAAATTATAATACATAAAACTGGGCTTGGCTCTTTAAGCAATAAATAGCAAAAACACAATAGACAAAATACACTGTTAGGTTTCCCAATTCTTAGAGTTCATCATAGGACATAAAGTATATAATAATGGTCTCAACACACTGTTGCAAGCTTAAATTCTCAAAGTTCTATGCTGGAGCAATCTTAAGGAGAAATGCACTGACCAGTGTACTGGCAGCTCTCATTAACACCAACCCAGGTTACAAACAACCGGAACTACCCGTGAAGGTAGAAGTTTGTTGTCTGCGTCTGCTATAGGGTTTTGACACCCATCAGGTACCAGTTCCACGGGTTGAGCCAAGCTCGCCTAATTGTTACATCCAAATGATGGGTCTCGTTCCCACCACTTGGCTTACACAACCAGTGTGCACCTCCTTGCTATAGCAGGCAGGCCTGTTAACAGAGAGGGTTGGTAATCTCTAACACAGGTTACCTATTACCTGGACTTTTTGCTATCCAGAAATAGGTAAGGAGGGTCAGAGAACTTACTAGGCGATATGGACCAGTGTACTGGCAAACCTAGCAATTTCCCTGCTCGAGTCTAGGTGTTGAACAGACCAGTGTACTGGCAGTAGGTTACTAGGCGTAGGTTACTGGCAGTAGGTTACTAGGCGATATGGACCAGTGTACTGGCACACCTAGCAATTTCCCTGCTCGAGTCTAGGTGTTGCACGAACCAGTGTACTGGCAACAAGCCTCTACATAAGGCCATAAAACACCTATCTTCTGATCGCTCTAATATCTCTAACTGGGGCAGAGAAAACCTTGTTATTTTCAAAGCTTCCAAAACTCAATTTCTCCATCTGTCTACACGTCGCCCCCTTCCAGAAAAATATGACCTACTCTTCAACAACATACAAATTAACCCTTCATCTTCTCTTAATATTCTTGGTGTCTCTTTTTCTTCTGATCTCTCTTGGAAAGATCATATTACCACTCTAGCTAAGACAGCTTTCCAGAAGCTGGGTGTGCTCAACCGCCTCCAGGGGTTCTTTACCCCTGCACAGCTTCTTGCTCTGTACAGGGGCACAGCGCGTCCATGTATTGAGTATTGTTCATACGTGTAGGGAGGATCCTATCACACAGCACTTCTAGACAAAGTAGAAAAGAAAGCCTTCCGTCTCATTACCTCACGTTATATATGCGTTTAGAAACGTATTTATTTTAATTGTATTCACTTGTAAACCTGAATAAGCAAGGACTTAGTTTCTGGGCTGGTCGACGATCGTGTATTCAGGACGCCACTTTGCTTTAACTAAGTGTTGTTTTTATCATACGAGCCTTGGCTCATTAGCTGCAGCGTTTTTTTTTTTTTTTTTGAAAATGTGTATATTAACGTTGTAGCTTGATATTCATTTCCTTAAATGTTGAGTACTGTGTTAGTGTCAAATTCATAGAACTTTAATTCTTTGCTTGTACTCCCCAAGGTTGTGCGTTGGCCAGGGGTTACTTTTCATAACCAATTTAAATTTTTATCAGAATTTTAGTTCCCAAATTTTATTTTCGAAAGTTTTTGACCAATTCCTTCAATTCCAATCAATGCTAAGTTATTCATTAATTTATCACAAATACACATTGTAGGGAATAAATGGTTCATACCATATCAACTACAATACCTAATTCAGTATTTACCATCAAAGTTTTCTATGTGATGGAATTCGTAATGCTTTACATTAATCAATCAAGAGTGCCTTATCATAAATTTTTGCCTTCAAGACAGTTATATGGCATTATTTTCAGTGACAGCCATCAAATACTTATATTATATTGTGATGTTAAATTCAATAACAAAATTTTAATACTGTAGTGCCTATTTTACTACTTATTTAGGCACTCGTATTTAATTATTTCCAATGGTACCAAGTAGGCCTACAACCAGTGGCCGGAGTACTCGAAATAATATCTTGATTGAATATATCTCACTGACTTACAAAGATATAAGAATTTAAAGAACATGTACAAAGATAGATAAAGGAACGCCAAATAACACTCGTGGCCGAGTAGGCCTAACCTTACGAGTGCAAAGACTATGGCGTTGTTGAGAATTCTCAAGTCCCCGGGTACCCTAGACCTTATCTCAACAAGGCCCGGGTACCAGTACTGCCGGTTATAAAGACAGACCCGGGTACCAATAATGGCGGGTGATATTATAATACCAGAACAAGTATAAAGACTGGCCCGGGTACAAATAGGCTATTGCCGGTTACCCTGGCGACTGTTAAGACTATGACAGACCCAGGTACCAATATTCCCGGGTGGTATTATAATCCATAACAAATATAAAGACAGCCCCGGGTACGAGTAGGCCATAGCCGGTTACTCTGGAGGCTGTTAACCCTCTCACGTCCTGACGCAATTTTTGAGCCTATTAGGGATACTTTAAAGCCTTTGTTACCGTCAGGGGTATTTATAAACCTTTGGTATATTTACTTCAACCTCTGCAGTTGTCTTTGAGTTAGCTGTGGGCAGAAAACTAATTTTGGAGAGGTAATTATAAGAGTGAGAGTAATCTATTTCTTATTGCTAATCTGGCAACCTCTGCATCATAAGGATGTGAGAGGGTTAAGACGATGACAAACCCGGGTACCAATATTCCCGGTTGGTATCATAATACCAAAACAAATATAAAGTCAGCTCCGGGTACAAATAGGCTATTGCCGGTTACCCTGGACGATGACAGACCCGGGTACCAACATTCCTGGGTGGTATCAAGTAGGCTATAGCCGGTTACTCTGGAAGCCGTTAAGACGATGACAGACCCGGGTACCAATATGCCCGGGTGGTATCATAATGCCAAAAACAAATATAAAGACAGCCCCGGGTACAAGTAGGCTATTGCCGGTTACTCTGGACGCTGACAGACCCGGGTACCAATACTCCCGGGTGGTATCATCATACCAAAACAAATATAAAGACAACCCCGGGTACAAAGAGGCTATGGCCGGTTACTCTGGAGACTGTTAAGACGATGTCAGACCCGGGTACCAATATTCCCGGGTGGTATCATAAAGACAGGCCCGGGTACCAGTAACCTATAGCCGGTTACTCTGGCAGCCAGGCCCGGGCACCAGTAGAGCCCCGGGTCCTCTAGGCCTTGTCTAAACAATATAAAGACAGGCCCGGGTATCAGTAATTGACGGGTGATATTACAATGCCAAACAGATATTATTTTGCCGGGTACTCTAGGCTTTGTCATACTTTCATAAAGACAGACCGGGGTTGTTCACAGTATCATAATGACAGCCCCGGGTACAAATAATTGAGACGGCTATCTATTTGTACCGGGTAGGCCTACTCTAGGCTGTGCCATACCATAACAAGGACAAGTCCGGGTGCCAGTAATGGAAACAGATAGTATTTTGACGGGTACTCTAAGCTTTGTCATACTACAGGTATAATAAAGACAAGCCCGGTTCCCAATAATTGAGGCAGATAATATTTTGTCAGATACTCTAGGCATTGTCATACTATAATAGGACAAGCCCGGGTTGCAATAATGGAGGCAAATATTAGTTTTGCCAGTTACCCTAGGCTTTGTCATACCATATTAGAGACAGGCCCGGGTACCAGTCATTAACACTACTATCAGAATTACGATAAATACGAGAGCTTAAGTTGACCGGTTACACTTAGCCTCTATGTTGCCAAGTATACAAATACTGTATATTAGTCTTAGTGTGTAATTAAGACTAGGTTATACCTGACTAAAAAATTACCGAGTAATTATATCCAGTGATACCGGGTAATAATTCACTAGGCTATTTCTTACATAAGCGGCAACTATAGTTTATTTAAAATAAACGATACAAAGGTAGTTCCTATTTTTGCCAAATTTAAGTAGGCCTAATAATTCCGGTATTATTCCCACTATGCAACATTGACTCCTTGGTATTTTTCACAGGCTCAGGCGAGCTGCTGCTTTACCACAGAAGAATCTTTTCAACGATTAGAACGATCTCTTCTGGCCAAGTGATAACCACGAGAGGAGCCGAACAGTGTTCCAGGTTGGGAACTGTGGTGGACCTTGCCGTCCTGACCTGTTGTTCCCCTCGCTCGGCTAAAAACCCTATATTTTTAGGTGAGTTAATTTTACAAAACACTAAACGTTTCCGGTTCACCGGCTAAGTGACTAAGTGACTAAGTGACTAAGTCACTAATCATATTTTTGTTAATAACCATGACCCAAAAACCATTTATACCCTCGGTCACATGCAAACAAGTGTTATTATCTGTGTGGGGTTCGGTAAAGTCTTACATTTCAGGTACTTTAAACAAAATCTCCAGGTATTATGGATGTAAAGTATGTAAGCTTTTTAGAAATATCCTTTTCTAGAACCCCTAGCTCTTCCCCATCTCCTGACAAGAAAATTTCTGGATCTAGCAGGAAAAGACATAGATCGGCCAGCTCAAAGTCTTCCAGTAAATAAACAGAAGAAAGTGAGCAAATCTCAAACTAAAAGGCGACCTTCTAAGTACCAAACTTCCCCGACTCGACTCGCAGTCATGATTTCAAAATCCTGCATTCTACAACACATATCCCCAGACTTTTGACATTGTCTAATGTGGTCAGTCACCCTGCTAACCCTGTTACATCAAAAAACATAAATTACCTGTCTCATCTACTTCCTTTACTGATCCAAGTTCTGAGGGTGTCAGTCCCCCTCCACTTTCCCTAGTACAGTTAGCTGATACTATTGAACAGCAATCTGAATAAACCCAGTTGCTTGCTCCACCCACATTAATTCACCCTAAACTGATTCAGGTGAATATTGAAGCTGAAGTACATAAACCCATACACTAATCACCTGTTCAGCCTTCTACGGACTTACCTGTTCGTTTAGATCCTTCTCTGGCAGCTCCAGACATTTTGGTGACAGTACGGTTGGGGCAATACGGAAAAAAGTACTTCCTAAGGATACCCTAGAACCTTTGGTCATAAGCAATGCTATGGTAGGGTGTTATGATTTGAAACCAGTAACCATACTGAGGAGGGTTGGAGTGAGAATGAGTACCATGGTTCTCCATTAGAACAAAGTGAAGAACAGTTTCCTGATATAGTCCCTACTCAGAGCCCGCCTGGTGGCTTGTTTGGTGAACTTCAGTTATTTTCTTAAATCTATGCAGGAGTTGACAGACAAAATTGAACAGAAATTTACGTCTTTAGATAAGGCTATCCGAGATCTCCAAAGTAGGTCTCTTGCTCCACCCATGTTACAACATGCCATACCAGACACAGTTCCACTGTCTCATTTACCTGTCCAGCCTAAACAACCTGCTCATGAAATGTTCAAGAAGCCTCTCCCTCTACTAATTGGTGAATCTCGATACTGGAAACAATTACCAGGGTAGCACCTACTAATGCTGACACAGGTCATTCAGACTTGGTGCCAATACCAAATGAGTGGATTATTAAAATGGACGAGCTTAGGCATCTACATACAAAAGATGCACAAGGACGATTGCTGGACATAATCATAAAACCCTTCCCATCTCTGTTGGATGCTAAGTACTTTACTTACACACAGACACCCACAATGCCTTCGGGTAAGCGCTTCAAACCATGGTCTGATGTGAATAAGGCGGATGGACATAACGCCATTAAATCTCTCTAATCTCTCAAAGTCCGTAGGTTGCTCCACAAAAAATGTTTGAGAACAAAACTCCTATTTCGGAGGTACCCACTCTAAGTTATGGTCCATGGGCTTAATGGGTGACTGAGGCAGAGAAATTGGCCTGGTCTTGGGGAGATCCCCCCCCCCCCCAATAAACTCCCATTGGGGGATCACCAATTTGCCACTATGTATGTATACAACTCCGACTCTATTCCCCAGGAGTTCTGGGAATATCTCAGATCTCCAAAAAGAGTTTGTAAACCAGCTAGTGACCCCATGATTAATACACCTACCCCTGCACTGATTGACAAAGACTTTAGACTGCGTCAAAAGAGCCCATAGGTTGCTGTCAAATTTAATCACACAGCAACAACGTGCACAAGCCATGAGGCAAGTAGCAGATTCTACCCCTGAACAAAACTCCAGGTCTGCACTTCATTTTATCAGAAGAACTTCACGTGTTAATTCTCTGATGACCACTAGGGATGCCAATATTGCTATTTTTGAGGCAGCTAGAGCTAGACAGGATTCGCGCATCCAATTGCCCAAGAATATGCCCAAAGATGTTGCTACTTGAGTTCTCCTTTCACCTCTGTTCACATGTAGATTGATTCTCCAAAACGACCTGGAATGAGGTTCATGCTCTGTTGCTAAGACCTGAGATGGCTGCGTTTTAGGCAGTCTCTGCAAACAAGCTGAAACACCCTACTGTAGACAGTTCCACTCTCGTTCTCAATCACAGCGTGGAAAAGTTAGAGTCCAATTCCCCTCTCGTAAGCTTACTCCACAAACATCTCAGGCTCATAGGGGTAACTCGTCAAACAGAGGACACTACCAGTCCAGAGGTCGGGGTGCACCAACATGCCCCCAAACACCAGAGACCACTTGGTCACCATCAACCCTCCATCCTTCACCAACCTGCCCAAAGTACAAGAAACTAAATTCTTCTGGAGGCCATCAACAGAAAACTGGTCCTACATCAGACAGGCCAGTTCAGGAAAACATTTCCTTCATTGGCCTCAGAGATCTTGGGCAAAGAGGGTAGTAAAGAAGGTCCTTACATGGCTCGGGTTGGTAAAACCCCTCCCCAGAGCTCAGTCCAACAATGTTCAACTATCTCTAGAGTTAGAAACAGTAATAAACCAAATGTTGACAGACAATGTTGTGACTTATGTAACAGAAAGCATACCAGTTTTTCTATCCCGCATGTTTCTCGTCCCCAAAAAGGGACAGGCTACAACTAAGGCATGCGATAGACATGTCCCTCCTCAACAAATCAATTCACAATATGAGGTTCCGGATGTTAACTATTTCCCAAGTAAGGCTAGTTCTACAACCAAAAGTCTGGATAATTACTCTAGATCTAAAAGACTCCTACTGGCACATCCCAATAGCAAAGAGGAGCCAAAAGTTCCTAGCTGACCCATTCAGAAACAAAGCGGTAATGTTCACCAGAATGCTTTTCAGCTTGAACATAGCTCCCAGATTTGTCACCAAGATAAGTGAAACAAACTCTTCTCCCTCTACTCAAGGACGGTGTGAAAATACTATTTTACCTAATAAATTGGATGATTCCGTGGTTTTCTCCATTCCATGGCAAAGCACAAACCTTGAGAGTCATGCATATGTGGCAAAGTTGAGTTTTCAGAGTAAATTTAGAGAAATCAAATCTCACTCCTACACAATCAGCAGAATGAGTAGGGTTAATCTGGGATACACAACTTCAGACTATAAAACTAATCTGGCCAGGCAACAAAGCTTTCCCTCTAACACCTCACAATTGCCCTCTCTTCATCCCAAAGAGAATTCTACATCCCCTGTCGTTGTAGGTAAAATCTCAGGCAAAGGGAATCAGTAACACATTGGTCAGATCCACCTCCCACTCGATGGGTGGACACAGACGCCTCGAGTCTGATAGGATGGGGCTATCAGTCGACGGAAGGTCATCAGAATCACGGAAAATGGACAACATTAAGTCAGTGTCACATCAATGCCCAAGAACTAGCAGTTCCGCGGTTTTTCCCAGAGTTCATGCGATGTCATTGACCTCCATGTCAATTACATTCCGGATGGACATACCCACTGCAGTTTGCTGGAAGAAACAGGTCCCCACCCGGTCCAGGTTTCTCCAGGATCTCTCAGGAAAATATATTCTTTCTTGCCCAAAACACATTCCATAATAATCCATGCAACAGATCTACCAGGGGTCTCCAATCTATGGGCGGATGCTCTGTCCAAGGGAAAGATTACCTCAGCGGAATGGGCTTTCAAACAAAAGGCATTCAACCACTTAATTCTGCCATTTTCACCTCAAACCGATCTGTTTTGCATCTCGTAATTCAACAAAGCTCCAGTCTTACATATCTCGGAATCACATAACACGAGAAGGGGGCCCAGATGCCCTCACAGTGAATTGGAACAGGTGGACATAGATTTATGATGTGAGAATCATTCATCACCTCAGGTCGTTTCCAGGACCAAGTGGGGTTGCTCCAATGTGGCCTACTCAGGGTGTGGCACACTCAACTTACTCAGTGGTATAACAAACCTCTGCAACTCCCCCTGTCCTATTTCCACTTGAAAGAAATTGGAAACCTGCAGACCTCGCTCAATTTTGCTATGTGGACATTCTCAAATCCAAGTGACTACCGTCCTACGACAAAAAAGTCACGGATACGCTCACAAGTCAATACACAGCGCCCACTTTAAGACAGTTTAAGACAAGTTTTGTTACCTAGGAGATACCATCTCTGCTGGTGGTGGGGCCGAGGCTGCCACTGTTGCTAGAATTAGGTGTGTCTGGGGGAGGTTCAGAGAACTGATGCCAATCCTGACCATGAAAAGAATGCCTCTCCCCCTGAAGGGAAAGGTGAATGCCTCATGTGTTAGAAGTGCAATGACGAATGCATCAGAAACATGGGCCGTTAAAGTAGAGGATGTCAACAGAATGGAGCGTAATGAGATGAGAATGGCGAGATGGATGTGTGGGGCCAGGCTACAGGATAGAATAACAAATGTTGAGCTGAGCAGACGTTTAGGTATAAAGAGTATTAGCGAGGTGATGCGTACAAGTAGACTGGGATGGTATGGACATGTGGAGAGAATGGATGAACAAAATTGGGTGAAAAAATGCAGGTCTGTGATTGTGGAGGGAGCTGCACCAAGAGGTGGACCTGGGATTGGACTATATGCGCCGATCTCAAATCCAAGAACTTGACATGTGAAGCAGCCCTTAACAGGGTTGCCTGGAACGCCGCCATTAGGACAAGAGACTGAAACTGCACTTATGTGTGGAACACTCAGTCTTAAAATGTTATGTATGTATGTACAGTATAGTTCACACTGGGAACAATTTACAACTTAGAGTGTAGAGTCAGACCAGCAGTCTCCATCGGTTGCTTTGTGTTGAAGCACCTAAATTACTTAATTGACTTTAAAAAACTAACAGTTAACACACTTATAAACCACGTATCGGCATAAAGATACCCTTCTTTACGCTTACTGGTTTATCTTTACATCAGAAAGACGAACAGGGTTTTTATGAAGGCTTGTTTTAAGCTCAGAGCCCCAAATCGTCATTTGCTTCCTCATTGGTCAATCTCGAAGGTCCTAACTTTATCACAGTCTAGGTCTTATTCTGTGAGACCAAATATAGACAAGAAACTTAAAAGTGTGTTTCTGATGACCCTGGTTACTGGCCATAGCTAGGGTCTCAGAATTGACAGCCATGGCAAGGTCTGCTAACTGTCTATGTTTGCCCCTAATAATGATTCTGTACATATGGTTACTGCACCAGATTCGCAATAAATGAGCACCAGGAACATATCCTTACACCTTTCTTTATTCCTGCCTTGAAAAGAGCAAAGATACTCCATGCTCTATGCCCTGTTAAGGCACTACAGTAAACTTCCGTTAATCCGAAGGGCAGCGGACCGGCCCTCGTTCGGATTAGTGGATTTTTCGGATTATCGGACGTTACCCCCCCCCCCCGATTTTTTTTTTAAGACCCAAACCAAGACACAAACACAGGATAATAATGATAATAATGATAATAATGACTAATCATGACTTTAACTCACCTTATATGAAGAGAAGAGATGTGTAGCATTGAAGATAAGCTCCCAGCACCAGCCCCAACCCAGCCACTAGCCCCCTAGCCCCATATTAGTAACTTATAATCACTGCTCTGTACTGTAAGTGTACTTTAATGTAAAATTAACTTAAAAAGACTTATTTTTTTTTTTGTATTTTGCTGGTTTTATATTTTTTTGGGGGTCCTTAAATCTACTACACTTCACTGATTATTACTCCACAGCCATATCCTCCAAGCCTTCAATATCTGAAGGGGGAGCTAGGGCTAGGGCTACCTCAGGAGTGGTTAGGCTGGCAGGAGCTACCACAGGGGTGGCTGGGGCTACCACAGGGGCGGCTGGGGCTACCTCAGGAGTGGCTAGGCTGGCAGGAGCTACCACAGGGGCGGCTGGGGCTACCTCAGGGGTGGCTGGGCGGCTGGGCTACCTCAGGAGTGGCCTTCACAGGGGATGCTAGGTCCTCCCAGCCTTCAAAATCAGCAAGAGGCATAGGTTCTGGTGTGGTAAGAGGTTCAGGTGAGCTGGTACGCGAGTCGTCTGTGAGAGGCATTGTTGCAGGTCTAGGGTTATCTGGTTCATCTGATCGGCGGCCATGGTGGTGCATGTTTTTCATCAGGTCCCTGATGTCTGCCTGCTTGACTGCCCTGCCCCTTTTCTCATAGAACTCATTACGGAGGATGTGGAAATCGATTGTTTCACTTGCATTATATTGGCTAGACTGTTCCACAAATTTGACCATACCATCGAAATAGGTAGCAGCTTCCTTCCAGGTTACTTTGCCATCGTCATCTGCCTCTTCCTCTTCCTCAGACGAGTGCTCCTCAACATATTCTGGCTCCACAACACTCCGGATAATTTCTGTATCTGTCACCTCTTCCTCGCCCTGCAGGTCACCATCCACATCAACCCACTCCTCAATATCCTCTTCAGTCATCCTCTTGGGGTCGTTGACCGGCACGGTATCCATCAGGCCTCGGATTTCGTTGATTGCCTCCCTGCGACGCCCAAGAAAGCCTTCGAAATCGTGCTCATCTTCTTCAACCTCTTCAGGGTCATCAACCTGGGCATACAGCTTGTTCCAACATTTCTTGAGGGTTACCTCTGAAACATCCTTCCAGGCTAGGGCAGCATCATATATGGCATCCTTGATGGAAAAACTTGACTGGAAAGTTTTTACTGATGCATCAGAGTTAATCAGCTTGCGGGCAAATGAGGACTTGTAGCTCTGCTTAAACTTTTGGCACACACCCTGGTCCATTGGTTGTATCAGACTAGTCACATTAGGGGGCAAGTAGGTGACAAAGATGTTTCCAGACACTAGTTCGTGGGCAGGGGGATGTGCTCTGCAGTTATCCAGGAATAGGACAGCCTTGGTGTCCTCAGAAAGGCCAATCGACTTGAAGTAGGCCTTGACTTCGGGAACAAAGTGTTTAAAGAACCAATCATGGAATACTTGGGCAGTCATCCATGCATTGCTCTGTGCATCATAGATCACTGGCAACTTCCCTCGCATGTTCTTGAAAGCACGGGGATTCTTAGCCTTGCCGATAACAAACAAACGATTGCGACATTTACCGGAAGCATTCCCACTCAGCAGGATTGTGAGACGTTCTTTATTCATTTTGAATCCGGGTGCAGCCTTCTCTCCTCTACCAGCTAATGTCCTTGTTGGCAAACAGCGCCAATATAGCCCTGTCTCGTCGGCGTTGAAGATTTGGTCTGGGGTCAGCTGGTGATCATGAACAATGGTAGCAAAAATGTGTGCAAACCGATCGGCGGCCTCTTTGTCGGCAGAATTCTTTTCTCCGGCGACATCTAGGACCCTAATCCCATGCCTAATTTTAAAGTTTCTCAACCAGCCGTCGGAGAATTTTATATCGTCTTCCATATTCATATCACCCAGGAATTGCTTGGCCTTTTCAATTATCATAAGCCCTGAGATAGGCTTGCCCTCAGCCCGCTTGGCCGTAAACCACTTATGCACTGCCTCGTCAAGTTTTTCATGTTTTGGTTTTTTCATTGTCTTTCTCACATCACCCGTGTAACTTGACTTTCCAAAGGCAACAAACTTTGATAAGTTAGCCTTTGCCTTCACTATGTTTGAAACTGTGGAGGCACCGATATTAAAAGTTTCCATAACTTTACGCCGATCACTGCCTTTCTCTACCATCGCTATCACTCGCAATTTATCAGCTATGGACAGAGTTACGTGCTTCCTCTTATGTTTGTTCTTGTCATTCCTCCCTCGTGCACCTGAACTTGCTGTGGGACCCATCACTAAGTCACTAAGTCACTATATCACAGGATAAACACGGGATAAACAACGTTTCAGGTAGACCGACAACGGCAGACTGTTTAGTCCGGCCTGGCCCGCTAGAGGGCCGATATTTGGAAATATCGCGCGCCCGGGAAATTCAAAAATTCGGAATATTGGGTGAATTCGGATTTGGCCTCAAATTGAAAAATTCGGACTATTGGGTGAATTCGGATTTGGCCTCAAATTGAAAAATTCGGACTATTGGGAGATTCGAATTATCGGTCGTCGGATTAACGGAAGTTTACTGTATATACCTACTCTAAGTCTGTTATTCCTAGGAATAAGGCACAATTGTGGTTTTCTCCAGAAGGTTCAATAAGGTTAGGAAAGAAAGTGTTAGCATCCTTTATTGCAGATGTAATTAAGGAAGCTGAGCCTCCGATGATTGCATAAACCCATGATATGCACATATGGACCACTACCATTAGTTTTCCCCATTGGTTTTTCAGTGAAGGATATAACTCAGACGGGTCTTTGGTCGTCTAGCAATGCGTTCCTAGCCATATGCTTGTCGGTACATCTGGAGAAGACCCAAATTACCAAGCATAGCGTTGGGGCTGGAACATGCCCACTGAGGCCAATAAGTAGATCGATATATTTGTTCAATGCTTTTATTACCAGTGTTGCAAGGTAATAGAAGGTGTGTCCTACCATCCACCTTAAATGAAAAAGGAGGGGGCGTGTTAAGTTCCATGACAAGTTGGCAGGACACACAATCCGGAATGGATAGCAGGAGTGTTATTTACTGCACTAGATCTGTTACATAGCAATATCTATACATTATTGCAATGTGGAACTTTATTTTTAATTTTAATTTTGTGATATACGATTACCAGTATTCACACCTCAGTAGTTCTGTTTTCTGAGATAAGGCTTCTTTAACCCGGGAACTGCGGGAAGACTCTTAAGAGTTCCCCCGGCGGACTGCGGGAAGACTCTTAAGAGTCAGAGAAAAAAAAAATCAACTTTAAACATCGAAAAAAAAAAAAAAAAAAAAAAATGCCCCTGGGCCATGCAAAATATCACTCTTCTACCTCCCCTCCTTCCCCACTTTCCTCCCCTCCTTCAGTTATCACCTATTTTCCCTGTTATTCCCTTATTCTGAGGTATATTTCGTGCTAACATTAGCGAGTTGCAAGCAGGGCCTTGTCATCACTGTTAACAAGCGAGTGCAAGAGAGAGAGAGAGAGTATCGATCGACTGTGTCTCAGTGGCCTTAGGGGAAATTGGCAGGAAAGCAGGTTGCCTCACCCATACATTATATAACTCGCGGCCTGTATCTCCGATTTTGACCATCCAAACGCTGTTTTCACTAGTTTTATTGTTGTTTCAGGTTAATACCTTTATAATCAACCCATAATAGGCACGTATGGATAAGTATTAATGCTATATATGGTAAAATGAATATTTTAGTGATGGAAACAGCTCAAATACGTCAGCACAGGCAGACGTTTCTAATTACCCCCATGCGCACTTCTTAGGTTAATGGTACCCGCCTTATACAACATTTTCTTACTGCTATACTCTTTTATTTAAACACATGTCACAGTTTTCGTTTTTTTTTTGGTCTTCCTAATAGATTCTTGTTTTTTAGCTTGATGAGGATATGAAGGTCCCTCCACCGGTCGTGATATTCTAGGCTCTTACGTCATTGACGTAAGGAGCCACCAATAAATTACGGTTTTGAGGGTTGTAAGGGAAGGAAGGAAAAACTAATATTTATTGGTGGCTCCTGGAGTCAATGACGACAATTGCCCTCCCACCATCCCCTTCCCATACACATGCTCAACTTGATATATACCTAGAGATCGCACCTGGAGAGGTGGGGATAGCAGGCAAGGTATGGGAAACAGAGGAAGATCGGAATGCGCGTAGGCGCGGTGTTCAAACTGTGTTAATTCTTTTATTTTTTATTTTCTACTTTTCAGTGGCTCCGTCCCAATGACGTACCTTAGGAATGATTAAGGGGTACCCCCTAAGATGATCTTGGTTCTCGACCGTCGTGATCAAGGTTAACCCGGGCTCTGAGGAGCCCGGAACGAGGCCATATTATTATAGGCTCTTACGTCATTGACTCCAGGAGCCACCAATAAATATTAGTTTTTCCTTCCTTCCCTTACGGGTTGTCAAAACCGTATTATCTGCATTCTCTCTCTCTTCGATGCAATGTTGCATCTCTCACTATTCTATTGCTATTACAATAATCAATGTTCCTCAGAGCTCTCTCAGTGTACACCACCCTCTTCGTAGAGCATGTAGCACCTGTCTTGCAACACAATCCCACCCCTGCTCTGTGCAACTCTCCAACCCAAGAGTGAAACATTATTCTCAGTCTTTCTTCTATTCAACAGCTGAGCTCTGGTACTCTCTCCCAGAATCAGTCTTTCCCTCTTCTATGACTTAAATTGCTTCAAACTCCGTGTGTCAAGGCATTTTGGCTCGAACGTCCCTTGATTGTGGCCCTGTCACTCTTTCAACCACTGGGGGAGGCACTCGCTACAGGCAGTTCTGCCTTTTGTCTCCCTCACAAAAAAAAATAAAAAATCAAATAATAACGTGGATTTGGACCAGACTGGAAACTACCCAACTGTACGGGCCAGTGTACTGGCAGTAGGTTAGCACCCAGGTCTGAGGACTAACAAACTACATGGACCAGTGTACTGGCAGTAGGTTAATACCCAGGGCTGTGAATTTACAAACTGCACACACCAGTGTAATGGCAGTAGGTTAATACCCGGATTCTGTAAGGTAACTAAGTTGCATTGACCAGTGTGCTCGCAATTTTCATTACTTCATAGTTCTTCCTTGCTATCCTTAGCTATGGGATAGGTCAGGAAGCTCTCCGTCTTTATACCTGCCTGCACTGACCAGTGTACTCACAGTTAGGTTAAGACCAAGAGGTTGATTAGGGCTTGATGTATAGCAGATTGCACTAACCTGTGTACTCACAGTCCTGGTCACACCTCGGAATCGGCAGCTACTCCAATCACACCCTGTCTGCCTTCCTCTGATTTTGGTAACATAGTCACACCTTCATCATCATTATAGTGTGTAAGTTGTTTGGAGGCAAGAAGGGCATGGTGGGTAGGGTTTCATTTCATTTGAAGAGCATGAGGTCGACCCTGGCCGCGCGAGCACAATCCGGGTAGCTGCGCTGAGAGCGAGAGGGGTTTAGAATTTCACTTTCAAACTTGGCGGGCACCTGGAGTGAGGCTAGTCGATGTTTCTTCTCGGCTTTGTTGTTTTTGTTCTCTCTCCTATTAACTTTTTCTTGTGCTTTCGTTGGGGGTGTAATGGTTTAGATGCTTATGTTCTGGGTGTGGTGTCCCAAGTTCGAATCCCGGGAGGACCATATGCTTTCATTAGTTTATTCAAGTACATTGGGGTTTGTAATTGATGATTAATATTAAGAACGGGATGTTACTTACTTCTTTCCTTCTTTCTTCTTGTCTCTTTCTTACTACTCCTTCGTCTGTCATCTTCCCGATCTCGTATTTTAGAACTAAAAGTATTCTACGAACCTAATCTTAATATCCTAAGCAATCCTGTCCTATCTTACTCTAACATATCCTATTTTTGCATACAAAACATTGACAATAAGTGATTTTTTTTTTATCTGGTGTATGTTTTCATCTCTACCAATGAAATGTTATGGATAATTCTGACTGCACTCTGGGGGTGGATAACTTAGGCTACTTTACCGTTAGGTAGCTTAATCTCTTAATTTGTTGATCAAATTAAGACATTATAATATTATGATTAAAGTATGTAATGTTTGGATCTTTGATTAGCTATCTTCTCATTAAACCCTTGACATAGTTAAATAATCTATTTATGACTCAATTTGATAGTTTGCATCTGATTTCATTAAAGTCTTTAATAGTATATATTTGCTGATCATGTATGTAATCTATTATTTCTTATTATATTTCTAATTGTATTGTAATTTCAATCCCCATTTTTCATTAGTGGCATTATAATATCTTACATGTACAGGTATATCAAAATAATCTCGGATGATGCATCATAAATATATATAATATATGTTATTATACTTTATGTTTATTAATTAAAATTTATAATTGGCTTCTTTCATTTTAATGCATCTTAATTTTGTTTGTTCCCTTAAATAATATTAGTGTCATGGTGTTTCAATTATTTATATTACTACACCTTTTTTCAGTGGGAAACAACGTTTTCTCGACCCTAAATGACGTATTTCATATCAATTATATATTTTACTTTAGATTTCGCCATTGTTTGAGGTGAATCGACAATGTCAAACAAATTGAACAAACGATCGTTCGGAAATGGAGAATAAACACTTGAAACGATATTTATCACTTGAAATCGGCCATTTTCCACATGAATTGGCATTGTTTGCACAGTGTTCGACATCAATAAGGGAGTTTGAAAGTAATCTGGATAAAGCATGGGGAAGACAAGATTTGAAGTTTAATTATAAAGCAAAAATACAGAATAGTAAAAATTTTGCGTCTGCTACCGCCGCCGCCAACACCGTTTACGACCGCAGCAGTGCAAGTACTGGTACTGAGCTGGATACACAGGCCTAGTTTGCCTTTTTCCAGAGGATCTACTGTAAGAAACTGTAAGAAATATTGCAGTTTCTTTCGACAAATTTCATTTGAAATCTTGTGGAGAAAATGAACTATTTACGCCAATTATTTAGTATCGGGCAATGAAACAAGTTACTTTATTGCTTTCCAGAGACAGTTTTTGTGATTGGGTATCGTACTTCACACTTTGTTGTAGTTAGTTAATACGATTGAATCGAGGAGATGTTATGGTCAGTTATAGTCGACAATAGTCACTTCACCTCAACATGCCCTATAAACGTGTTTTGGAATAAGATAAGCGACGCTTGGTGGACTGTTACACGAGAGGATATGACTACGTGGCTTTAACCCTTCAAACTCGGATGGTACACGTGTGTACCATTAAGTTTTGCCCAGAGGAACCCGGGTGGTACAACATTGTACCAGTGGTTGAAAGCCTGTGACCTTGGTGTGTGAGGCGTCGGTCCGACGCATGTAAACAACAGCCGGCTGGACCGACGCCCTGCATCTCCGGCCACAAGAAGGAGAGCGTCGCTTGTTCGTGTGTGCCTGTATGTTGTTGTTAAGTATCGAAAAGTAGTGTAAAGTGGCTGTTTTGGCCATAAAGTTATCTCCAATGAAATCATCATCACAAATCAACCACTTGACTTAGAGAGCTCTACTTAACACCATTCTACAGGTAAATAACACAGCTATGCTTGGGGATGCGCGGGAATGCGGGAAGCAGTCAGCATAACAATGATACGGTAGCCTAGCCTAGACGTTTTTCGGCCAAAACACCCGTGTTTCGGGCAATATTTATGTAATGCGTAGCCGGGGCTGGAGGGTTAACTAAACAGCAGGGAATCAAGAGCACCATAACCTGGGGTGTAATTAAGAAATATATAGCGGCTGGTTAAGTCGTTACACATAGAAGAGGGTTGACCCGCCCGAGAAAGGCACTTTGCTTTATGTATCCCCAGTTCCCCACTGTAGGTTTTTGTCTTTATTTAATGTTTACTATTTTTTTATACTTTTGTATATCTGTAACCCAAGCTAGCATTGCATTTGATGTGTATATTGTCTTATCTTTCATATATATATATATATATATATATATATATATATATATATAGTCTAGTTGCCGCCCCTATACTTCCTATAGTAAACCCTGCAATGTTAATTACTCTAAACTTTTTTTGTGGAAATGTATTATATATGGTTAGGAGAGCAAAATTAGCTTGTTTGCTACTTGTGCAATCTTTAGCATTTCTCAGAATTCAAGATGGCGCCCTCCGACATCTTGAATTTTGGCCAATTTTCAACTTTTGATCTTGATGACATAGAGGGTCGTGTAATACCTCTTTTTAGGGGTTTTCCAGGACGGGGAGTCCATTTCTGGGGTTAATTTGTGGATATAGAGTGAGTATCAAGGTCAAACCAGAGGTCAAAGATCAAATTTTGCCTAAAATCTGGAAAAATCACATTTATGTGGTTTGAATATGAATTTATTTGTCAGCCACTACAATATGCAAATATATATATATATATATATATATATATATATATATATATATATATATATATATAAAAAAGAAGTGAATCATATGTTTGTTAATTCATTATCCACATCTAGCTCCCCTTCTTCGTCTTCTATATCCATGTGCTTCCTGGTGAAAGGACTACAGCAAATGTCTCCTCCCTCGCACTTACAGTAGTCCGTGCATGAAAGGCCTGCACTGCTGCAGCTGCATCGTGTGCCACTGCAAGCCTTGCCCTCTGCAGTGCAGCTACAGCTAACTACATCCAGGAGTGCTTGGGGAGCAACTGGCGCTCTTGAGACGGCCGGTGTGATGGTGGAGCTTTCGATGTTCCAACCAAAGTTGGCAATATTTCTAGCTTCTACAGGTGGATCACGTTGGTCCGCTGCCTTCCACAGTAGCATCTGAAGATGAGCTCGGAGCACGTGCAGCTGCAGGTTCGCATCAGTCGGTGGCAGTTTCTTCAGTGCTGGAGGCTTCTTACGGGCACGGTAGAAGTGAGCACGTGTGTCATTCATTGTTGTACAGCTCTTCTGTCCGTAGAGTGGTAAGAAGAAGGTGCATGCTGTCTCCTGCAACTGAGTGTGGGTCACGCTTGGCTGTCCGAGCACTTCATCGAGACCTGGTATATCTATCTCTAGGAGTTTGAGTGCTGACAGCTTTCCCTTTCCAAAGGAGTATGATACTGTATCGCAGCCTGACAGTGCATGGACACCAAGAAGTTGGCTGCACTTTCTCGGGCCTAACCGCCAAACAGTTTCGTTGATGTCCAAGACATCCCCATTCCATTTTTCCATTTCAATCTTGGCGGAAACTCGCATCCTCGATGTCCAGTACACCAAGAGAACAAAGACATCAGTGTCATCACTGAGGATGCGGATGGTCTCGGCACCTTCTTCCACTGCTTTCAGCATGTAGCTGCAGAGGGTTAAGTCTGCCTCGTCATGGGTAACGACACATTCCAGCTTGTTGATGAGTTGAATATTGTGTGGAAGTTGATAGCCACATAGAATGTTGTTGAGCAGATTCTTGTTCTTGGAATTGTGAAGAATAGCTTCTCGACATGGAAGGGGAGTATTTGCGGTTAGCCGAACTTCCTTGGCTCTTCCTCTTCTTGTTCGCTCGTGGTCCTTTGCACTGGGAGCTTCTTGGTCATATCTGTCGAACAGAACTATTTTCTTGGAGACAGGAGAGCAGTGGGCCAGTCTAGTGCCGAAACTTGCAGCCAGGTCTCCTGTAGTCCCGGAGACTGGCCATACAACGTGGTACAGAAGGTGACCGCCATCAACCAGCACCACATCTGGAGCAGATTGAGTCGCGACAAAGACGCCAAGAGATTTGACGAGCACTGCCTTGTCACCCTTCCTCAAGCAGCAGTACTCGTCGATAAGGGCTGGAGGGACCGGACTCAGTTCAAACTGGAAGACAGTGGCTATATCAATGCTGCGCTGCTGCCCCACGACTAACAGCCGACTGAACAGAGTTTCGATGTCGTAGACGGCCTTCCCTTTGATAGTGACTGCCTTCTTGAGAGACTCCATTGTTTTGACCTTCTTCTTTATTGTCTTGTGGAATTCACTGCTCAGCGAAGCAGAGAAGTGCCTGCTCTGCTCACTCCCGATGGCCAATGCATTCTGAACATTCACTGTGTCTGTTGCCACTTGTCCATTGCATATGTTATAAAGACCTGGTTCCTGGTCATTGAAAGGGTGACTGTACTTCTCCAGCTCCACCGCGATCTTCCTCCGATCGGCCTCGTCCAGTCTCCTTCTTCTCTCTCCTTCCTCCTTGTGCTTACTCTTCTCTTCCCCATCTACTCCACCGTGTGGCTTCTGTTCCTCCTCAGATTCATCGTACATATGTTCCATGGCAATGTCAAGGTGGGCGCACACACTGAAACTATTCACCCACACAGCCACTTGCTCAGCACTCGTTGAAATGCCCTTCATACCTCCAGAACCCTTCCCTCGTTTGATGTATGTCTGCTCTCCGAACTGATCTGCAGGCACTGCGGTTCCGCCATCTGAGTGCCGACACACGTGCGCACCTGCCAGTAGGTCCTCTTTGGCATGCTGGGGAAGGTTCTCCATCTGTCGCACATACCAGCTCAGCTTCCAAAACCCAATTTCTCCATCTATCTACCCGTCAGGATCTCCCAGCGGACTATCCCTTATTCTTCAACAATACAAAAATCAACCCTTCATCTTCTCTCAATATTCTTGGTGTCTCTTTTTCTTCTGCTCTCATTTGGAAGGACCATATTACCAGTCTTGCTAAGGCAGCCTCCCAGAAGCTGGGTGTGCTCAACCGCCTTAGGGGGTTCTTTTCCCCTGTACAGCTTCTTGCTCTGTACAGGGGCATAGTGCGCCCTTGTATTGAGTATTGTTCACATGTGTGGGGAGGTTCCTCTCACACTGCTCTCCTAGACAAAGTTGAAAGGAAGGCCTTTCGTATCATTAACTCCCATCCACTCACCAACTCTCTGCAATCTCTCTCTCTCTCCGCCGCAATGTTGCATCTCTCTCGCTATTCTATCGCTACTATAATAATCAGTGTTCCTCAGAGCTATCCCAGTGCATACCACCTCCTTTACGTAGGGCACGTGGTACCCGTCTTGCAACTCAATCCCACCCCTACTCTGTGCAACTCTCCAACCCAAGAGTGAAACGTTACTCTCAAACTTTCTTCTACTCAACAGCTGAGCTCTGGAACTCTCTCCCAGAATCAGTCTTTCCCTCTTCCTATGACTTAAATTGCTTCAAACTCCGTGTGTCCAGGCATTTTGGCTCGAACGTCCCTTGATTTTGGCCCTGTCACTCTTTCAACTATGGGGGAGGCACTCGCTATAGGCAGTTATGCCTTTTGCCTCCCTCAATCACATAGAAAAAAAAAAAAAAAAAAAAAAGATAGCGGGCATAGTTCTGATGACCTGCTGCGAAGAAGTATGGCAGCATCTCCTTGAGACAGTGCTGCTGGAGTAGAAATTCACCGTTCCTCTCTCCGCGCAGGAACATAAGCGACAACAATGTCGGTTTGACAAGGCAGTCCACCCATAGCCTCCCGGTCGGGTGTTGTCTGACTGACTCCAGGTAGACACTCTGCTCCTCATAAGTCTTGGTGCCATTCGAGAAGAAATTCTGCAGCAACACGGCAATGATGAGACGGTATGCCCGTAGAGCATTGGTCCAGGCCTTTCCATTGACAATGCTGGTGATGCCAGCAAACGCTGCACTGATGAGAATGTCCACACCAGATGCCTTCATCAGTTTTCCTATACAGCCCAGGAAACTCATGAGAGTGTGCATCATACCTGGGTGAAGTATGACGCCGGTCCAGCGCAGAGGGTCGTTCCATTGAACTAGGCATGCAGTCTGATACAGTTGGAGGTCAACTGTGAGGTGAGTGTACTGCATCCCAAAACTATTGAGAGTCCTCTCAAGATACACAAGCGTAGTTATTACAGTGTCGGGGTGAGCAGGCGGTGAGTCGATCATCGGTCCGAACACGACCAGTGTCTTGGGCTTCTGGGCAGAACCTGCCACCAATCGGTCTTGCTGAGCATTAAAGCCTGCCCACTCAACTGGCTTATCGTTCCCGTGGACTTGTGACAACCATGCCGCATCTCGCTCCTGACTGAACATGACTGATGCGGACTGAACCTGCAACTCTTCAGCGGACAGAGATTTCATCGGAAGCAGGGGTGGATTCACCTTGGAAGGCCCCTTATAGTGCTCCAGCTGCATACTCTGGTGGGTGAATCGCACAGAGGACATGTCATGTTTCTTGAGTCGAGGAATAGTCAGCTGCATCACGCCAATGTTTCCTGTGTTGATGATACCAGCAGCATGCTGGGTGAACTCCATTACCATGGCGTGGGTGCTCTTCATTCCATTTGGGCTCGCAATGTACAAATCGTAGTTGTCAGCCCAGCTGAAGATAGGGCCGATCTCTGTGCTTAAGCCAAGTTTCTTGTGGTAATCTGATTTGTTGTCCAACACAAACTTGGCCACTGACTTGCGGAAGCACAGCACTTCATCATATGTGCTTGTGATACCATGCTCATTGAGAGTCTTGATGAGCTCTGAACTACCATGCTTGTGATGTAGTTTCACAGCGAGCCCGAGTGTAGTCTGGTTTCTGCCGGCACCGCAAATGTGCTGTTGAATGCACTGGGCTAGGGTCAGGGATGGCTTTGTGATGTTGCCTCCAGATACAAGGCTAGATACTAGTTTAAGAAGAGTAGCACTGGTGTTTTCAATGATCTTGTGACGAACATAGTCACTGAGGTTGTAGTCTCCAGGCCTATGTGTCGCCCTGACCTCGCCACGAATCTTCCTCACCATCTTCTCCAGCCCGTCATCGTCGCTGCTGCTTTTCTTGGCAATTTTGATAAACTGTCCGAGGCTGGCTTTAAATCCAACTACGCTTTCACAACCCTCGATGTGGAGTACAAGCAGCTTGGCGCCGAAGTAATCTGTGATGTTGGACATAAACTGTCTTCTTGTCACAGTGCCCGAAGCAGCGATGTACATGGAGTACAGCTCCGCTGTCGTCCACGTCTCTGTCATATTTTCAGCCATCGTCGTGACCACGGACCTCAGCGCCTCTTCCACAGGCGCCGTCATGGAGGGGCAGGACATTGGGACAACTCGAAATTTATCATAACAGCAGACATGGTATTGTGCGTCATAAGCATGCAGATCAATGACCCCACTGAGTCGAACAACTACCTCATTAGCCCACTGGTCCTGTCTCTCATCACAGATGTTCTCCAAGTGTTGCTTGAATGTGATATCACCACTTCTATCTAAAGTTTTACACTGTCTGACCTGGACCCAGCTGTGTGGGTTCTTGCTGTCTTTCGGCTTACACTCCTTCCCACACAGCAAACAGTCTCGCTTGAAAATAAAGTCACTACATTGAGACTTCAACAATCTTTTGGAAACACCATTGTCAATTAGTGTAGACTTTCTCTTCGGCTGTTCATTGTTTCTACTTCTCGAAGTATAGCTACAGTAACATGACTTGTGAGCTAGAATATTACTTTCAGAGAGAGTTCTGTACAGTTCATCCTGCTTCACTTTGCTTGTAGCGATGATCTTCTGTACAGCGACGGTCTTGAATGTTTGCAGCGCTCCACTGGCATTACATGGACTAAACAGGCACTTCTCCCCTCCAGCAGACATGATGAGTGTGACAGCCTGGGGGTATCAATGCTGATTACACTGGTTTGTCACAATCTGAAATGAGAAGAAAAGTTGTTAAACCACTGATCGCACAGCGTGGGGAGTGCATGCATGGTGAATATTGGTGTTCAATGAACTCTGACCCATTGCTCAACCTGCTAAACAAAATTTAATACAAAATATATAATGATTCCCGGGATATACCTACTGTACATGTAGGCATAGCAAACATATTATATCTACCTACCTACCCAACCTAGTAAAATGCTGGAATAGAAAGACTGTTCACCACATACAATCGGTCAATATTGGTGATTTTCCAGATTTTAGGCAAAATTTGATCTCTGACCTCTGGTTTGACCTTGATACTCACCCTATATCCACAAATTAACCCCGGAAATGGACTCCCCGTCCTGGAAAACCCCTAAAAAGAGGTATTACACGACCCTCTATGTCATCAAGATCCAAAGGTGAAAACTGGCCGAAATTCAAGATGGCAGAGGGCGCCATCTTGAATTCTGAGAAATGCTAAAGGTTGCACAAGTAGCAACCAAGCTAATTTTGCTCTCGTAACCATATATAATACATTTCCTCAAAAAAAGTTTACAGTAATTAACATTGCAGGGTCAACATTTTGGCAACTTGACTAATATATATATACTGTACTGTATATATACTGTATATACTGTATATAATATATATATTATGACATTCCTGCGTAGTTGCCTCGCATAAGAGGACATTCATAATTGGATCTGTAAAAGTATCCGGATATAGTGGCGAATTTGCTTTGTGTCACCTTTGACATAAACCAAAGTGGTGATGATTGACATTATTTACCGGTGGTGATTGATTATGGTGCTTTGACATAGTATGGGTATGTATATACTCTGCCAAGAAATACAATTATGTTGCCTTACATTATTATGCATATTGAACCTTAAGCTGAATGCATAAACATGTTAAGGCATAATTCAAGGTTAGAATTGGTAATGAAAGCCAAATGCAATATTTAATTTGTTACTTTTGTGCAAAATATAAACATCTTAAGCATAGAAATTAAAACGGAAATGTCGTTTAAGTTGGAGAAATATGCAATTCGATTGACGAATGTCTGTTCATGTATACAGGTGTCAAAATAAAATGCTGAAAGTAATTTACAATTGCCAATTGACGATCTTAATGCTTTATGTCGAATAGTTGTGAAAAAGTCGTAATATAATTATTTAATGTCGGTTCATGTGAACACTTTCCATTTTGCTTGAAAACGGTCAAAATATAATGAAAATATCATATTCGACCATAGATTTTCCGATATTACTTGAGAAAACGTCGCTTCCCACTGAAAAAAGGTGTAATATACTATATACTTCTATAGCATGTGTATTTCTTGTATTAAAACATAAATTTGTTAAGGAAAATTAATTTAAATTATACTCAATGTTGAATAAAATACACATTTATTGTACATAGACTATTAATCTTAAAACTTTGTACTTGTTGCTAAAACTAAACGCTAGGATCCTCCTCTGGTGTCTCTTTTCGTGAGTTCATAGCTGGGGTGTGAAACATGGTGTCCTCGGGATGCATCCTTGTTGGTGTCCCCACGAGCGAGGACAGAGAAGGGTTGAGTTGGGCATCAGGGGTAGGGGGTGGTCCTGGGGTTACAGGTGTAACAACGGTAGTGCCAAATGATTGGGTGAGTGTATCTGTTGGCCGTGGAAAGTAACTAGACGTCTGAGGAATAGGCTGCCCCATAGGTTGCAGCAAAGACTGCTGGAGGAGCGTCTGAATCTGCTGCAGTGCTAAACGAGGTTGCATAACCTCTTGAAGGTGAGTCTGTTGTAGCTGTGTCTGATGTGGTCCTTGGAGAAGCTGGCCGTGGACCTGGGGCATGGCAACCTGTTGTTGCTGCTGCTGTTGCTGACGCTGTATGGCCAGTTCTTTGGCCTGCAACAGGGCTGTGTTTACCGCCACCTGTAGCTGCATCCAAATGTCCTTGGGCAGGTTTTGGCAGCATTTGGTGAAGTAGCTGCAGTAGAGGTTGATTTCTGGGTCGCCACTCTGATCAGGTTCCAACCTCTTCCGCTGGGCCTGCATCTCTGTTGCCATACTGCCAATATGCTCACACAGCTGAATGGGAGAACTAAATTATTAGTAAATGGGACAACTTTTTACACTAACAAAGAAATCAGAGATGCTTGGAAGGTAAACTGTGAGCGATTACTCAACATTGAGTTTGAGTGGAATAGAGAGCAGCTTAGTAATTAAACAGACACCCCCCCCCCCACTTCATAGCGCCAACTATTGTAAGCAGTGCAATAAATAAAAATGAAGGATGCAAAAGCTGTAGGGTGCTCTGGCATTGTCGCTGAGATTATTAAAGCCTCAGGAGACATAGGAGTAAGATGGGTCGCTGAGCGAATATACTCCATCATCAGAAAGGAGAGAATCCTAGATGAATGACATAAAAGTGCAATAGTAAACATATATTAGGGTGTTGAGTGGTACTTGAAAAGTAGACAGAATGGATATAAAACACCATCTGAGGAAGAGCACTTTATTGACGTTTTGCAGATAGCTTCATCAGGTGACCTGATGAAGCTATCTGCGAAACATTGTCAATAAAGTGCTCTTCCTCAGATGGTGTTTGTTATCCATATATTAGGATAAGGGGTTATATATCTCTGGGTTATATGTTAGATAAGGGAAATTATAGGGACCAGAAAATGCTTGATCAAGTCAGGAAGGTCTGTGAGAGTCTTTGAAGGTTTAATCAGGGAAAGCATCTCTATCGATGATATCCAGTTCGGTTTTATGCCAGGCCGTGGTACAATCGATGCTATCTTAATAGTCAGGCAGCTGCAGGTAAAATATTCACTTAAAGATAGGGATCTGTACCTTGTGTTTTTAGACCCGGAGAAGGCCTTTGATAGGGTGCCCAGAGATGTTGTACAGTGGGTTATGAGAAAACTTGGTGTAGGGGAGTGGCTGTCAGGCTACATGTGATAATGAAGATGAACGACCACTCACGAACGGCAGTGAGGGTGAAAGGTGTACTGAGTGGGGAATTTACAGTTCGCATTGGAGCCCACCTGGGCTCTGTGTTAAGACCCCTCCTCTTCTTTAGGGTTCTGGAGGCACTATCTGGAGATTTCAGAGCTAGACAACCCTGGGAACTGCTATACGCAGATGACCTAGTAATATTTTTTTTTTTTTTCTATGTGATTGAGGGAGGCAAAAGGCATAACTGCCTATAGCAAGTGCCTCCCCCATAGTTGAAAGAGTGACAGGGCCAAAATCAAGGGACGTTCGAGCCAGATATCGCAGATAGTGTGCGGGATGCCAAGGCCAAATTCAAAAGACGGAGAGAGGGCATGGAAAGTAAAGATTAAGAGTTAATTTAAATAAAAACAATGGCTTACACAGTAGATTATGGCTTGGAAAAGTAGAACAAAAGTGAGGAATACCCATGCAAAAAAAAAAAAAAAAATCTATGTGAGTGAGACAAAAGGCAGAACTGCCTGTAGCGAGTGCCTCCCCCATAGTTGAAAGAGTGACAGGGCCAAAATCAAGTGATGTTCAAGCCAAAATGCCTGGACACACAGAGTTTGAAGCAATTTATGTCATAGGAGGAGGGAAAGACTGATTCTGGGAGAGAGTTCCAGAGCTCAGCTGTTGAATAGAAGAAAGATAGAGTAACATTTCACTCTTGGGTTGGAGAGTTGCACAGAGTAGGGGTGGGATTGTGTTGCAAGACGGGTACCACGTACCCAACGTAAAGGAGGTGGTATACACTGGGAGAGCTCTGAGGAGCACTGATTACTGTAGTAGCGATAGAATAGCGAGATATGCAACATTGCGGCGAAGAGAGAGAGTTTGCAGAGAGTTGGTGAGTTGGCAGGAATTAATGATACAAAAGGCCTTCCTTTCTACTTTGTCTAGGAGTGCGGTGTGAGAGGATCCTCCGCACACATGTGAACAATACTCAATACAAGGACGCACTGTGCCCCTGTACAGAGCAAGAAGCTGTGCACGGGTAAAGAACCCCTTGAGGCGGTTGAGCACACCCAGCTTCTGGGAGGCTGCCTTAGCAAGACTGGTAATATGGTCCTTCCAAGTGAGAGCAGAAGAAAAAGAGACACCAAAAATATTGAGAGAAGATGAAGGATTGATTTTTGTATTGTTGAAGAAAAAGGGATAGTCCTCTGGGAGTTCCGGACGGGTATATAGATGGAGAAATTGGGTTTTGGAAGCATTAAAGGCAACAAGGTTATCTCTGCCCCAATTGGAAATAGTAGTTAGATCAGAAGATATGTGTTGTATGGCTTCATTACATTTGTTTTTGAGGGAATGGTGGCTGGGTCATTCTGGAAAACTAATTGAGTAGTGTAAGGTAGAGTTGTCTGCATATGAATGGATGGGACTGGAGGTACAGTTGAGAATATTAGAAAGAGAATAGGAGATAGGACAGAGCCCTGAGGAACACCGGAGTTGATAGGATGAGGAAGTGAGCGATGACCGTCCACAACCGCAGATATGGAACGGCTGGAAAGGAAGTTAGAGACAAAGGCACAGATGGAGGGATAGAAACCGAAGGAGGGTAGTCTAGAAATTAAAGATTTGTGCCAGAATCTATCGAAGGCCTTCAATATGTCTAGTGCAATAGAAAAGGTCTCACCGAAGTCCCGAAAGGAGGATGACCAAGAGTTAGTAAGATATGAAAGAAGATCACCAGTAGAGCGACCCTTGAGGAATCCATACTGGCGATCTGAGAGTAGATTATGAGAAGAGAAATGCTTAAGAAATTTGGAAGCAAGAATAGTTTCAAAAACTTTAGAGATACAAGAGATGAGAGCAATTGGACGATAGTTGGAGGGCTGAGAGCGGTCACCCTTCTTTGGGACAGGTTGAATGAGAGCAAACTTCCAGCATGAAGGGAAGACGTTAGAGGACTGACAGAGACGAAAGAGTTTGCCTAGGCAGGAATTCAGCACGTAAGCACAGTTTTTGAGAACAACAGGAGGGACACCGTCCGGACCATACGCCTTCTTAGCATTAAGCCCAGAGAGGGTAGAAAGTACATCTTTAGAAGAGATTAGGATATTAGGCATAAGTAGGACAAAGGGAGGTGGAGAGGGAGGAATAGCACCGGAATCATCCAAGGTGGAGTTTCTAGCAAATGTTTGAGTGAAGAGTTCAGCTTTGTAAGAGGAAGAAGTGATGGTTGTGCCATCAAATTTGAAAAGGGGAGGGAAAGACAAGGAAGACAAATTGTTGGAGAGGTTTTTGGCTAGATGCCAGAAAGCTTGGGAAGAGCTAGAGTTGTATAGTTCAGTGCATTTATTATTGATGAAAGAGTGCTTGGCAAGTCGAAGAACAGATTTGGCTTGATTCCGGGCAGAAACATAGGAAGAATGAGATTCTTGAGTTTTAAGGCGTCGGTTCCGTTTGAATGCTTCCTCCTTGTTGTGGAGAGCAGAACAAGCGTTAGTATATGCAGAAAAGGGGTGGGCGTGAACTCAATTCAGTGTAGCATCTGCCATTGCTGGATACACCATGGGAAGAAGCGCTACACTAGAATAAAGGGACCTCTACCGAGGAAGAAGTCCGAAGGTGAGAAATTTGTATGCATAGTATGGAGAGGTGAGCTTGAGATCAATAATTGGCCAGAGAGTGTTAACTTTGGCAATGAGGCACTGGAGATGGTGGACAAGTTTTGCTACTTGGGAGATACCATCTCGGTGCCAAGGCCGCCACTATCGCCAAAATTAGATATGGCTGAGAAAAGTTAAGAGATCTGTTGCCACCAATTAATATAAGAATTCCTCTCCCCTTGAATAGAAAGGTGTACGCTTCATGTGCTAGAAGCGCAATGACATATGCTTAAAAAACGTGGCCTGTCAAAGTGGATGATATCAACAAAATGGAACCTAACAAGATGAGAATGGTGTGATGCATGTGCGAGGTCAAACTGTAAGATAAGATATCTAGTGAAGATCTGAGGAGACTGTTAGATATCAAGGGTATTATTGATGAGATGCATACCATATGGAACGTATGGAAAGCGAGAGAATGACTAAGAGGGTGTACGAGAGCGAGGTGGAGGGACAGAGAGGGAGAGGTAGACCGAATGAGAGGTGGAAGGATGGAGTGAGGAAGTACATGAACGAAGGCGGTGCTGGTTGGGGCGAGGGGCGTCGACTAACTGGGGACAAAGGTGCATGGGGGCGGTTCGTTCGTGGCCACCCCTTCGGGGATCACGGCGTCAGGCAATAGATAGATAGATAGATACTAGTTGGCTTGGATGGTTTGGGCATGTGAAGAGGATGGATGAACTAAGTTGGGTGAAAAGATGTAAGTCCGTAAACATGAAGGGAGCAGTACCATGGGGCAGACAAAGAAAGACGTGGGATCAGACCTTACGGTCTGATCTTGAATAAAAATCCGACAAGTGAGGCAGCTCTGAACGGGGCTGCCTGGAGTGCCGCCATTAGGACTTGAGACCGGAACTGGACCCGTGAGGAACACTCAGTCTTTAAATTTATGTATGTATGTATGTACAGTAGTAATAAATTTCCATCGTCATTATGAAATACATTTTGAAATTGTTTGTAATTTCAGGTATTCATAAACTATGACTGCAGGAAATGTCTTGTCGCAGTTGTGAATTACATTTTAGTAACAGTTGTGTATATAGTACAGTAAATCAAGCCTTCCTAATTACATTTGAAGTGAGTATGACATCCTATAATTAATTTCCATTTTGTTTAACTATTAGGATGTAAATATGTTCTATAACTATTTAATTTTGTACCAGGTAACATAAATAGATGGTGTAAATAAGATGGTCTGGCCGCCCATAAGAAATTAATCCCATAAGGTACGTTATGGATAGGTGTAATGGAGAAATGGATAGGTGACGAGCAGGGCGGGTTTAGGAAGGGAAGAGGATGTGTAGATCAGATTTTTACCCTGAAATGTGTTGTGGAAAAATATCTAGAGAAGCAACAAAAGCTGTATGTTACCTTTATGGACTTGGAGAAGGCCTATGACAGAATGGATAGAGAAGGTATGTGGAAAGCACTGAGAATATATGGAGTAGATGGCAAGTTGCTGAAAGCAGTGAAGAGCATGTATGAGGGTGCAAAGGCGTCAGTACATGTGGAGAATGAGCAGAGCGAGTTCTTTGATCTGAATGTTGGGTTGAAACAGGGGTGTGTGATATCCCTGTGGTTGTTTACTGTATATATGGATGGAGTCATGAAAGAAATACAAAGAAGAGCAGTGGATGTTGGTGTATCGCTGATAAGGGACGGACACGAGTGGAAGCTAC
The DNA here is from genome assembly GCA_032716605.1 of Paralithodes platypus. Classification (NCBI taxonomy): domain Eukaryota; kingdom Metazoa; phylum Arthropoda; class Malacostraca; order Decapoda; family Lithodidae; genus Paralithodes; species Paralithodes platypus. The sequence continues at coordinate 51,941,080 of CM064504.1, forward strand.
CTGTACTGTACTTCTGTTTGCTGATGATACAATTCTGATAAGCGATAGTGAATGGGAGTTGCAAGGTCTGGTAAATATGTTTGAAAACGTGTGCGAAAAACGGAAGCTGAAGGTAAATGCGGGGAAGAGCAAGGTTATGGTATTCGAAAGGGGTGAAGCCACTGAGTGTGAGGTGAAGTTGAACGGTCAGGCTATGGAGATTGTCAGCTCATTTAAGTATTTGGGCAGTATGTTGAGTAAAGATGGGACTATGGATGAAGAAGTGAGGGAAAGGGTGCAACAGGGGAAGAGGGTTGTGGGAACGCTGAAAGCAGTAACAAGAAATAGGGTGGTCAGTATGGAAGTGAAAAAGTCCTTGCATGACAGTGTGGTAATCCCAACACTGAATTACGGAAGCGAAGCATGGATGTTGGTGGAGAGACTCAGACCAAGAGTAAGAGGGGTGGAAATGAGTTACTTGAGAAGTGCGTGCGGAGTTACATGGAGGGATAGACAGACGAATGAGGAAGTAAGAAAGAGGTATGGTGTGGATGTAGATGTGCTGGAAAGTGTGAAAAGGAACATCTTGAGATGGTTTGGCCATATGGAATGTACGGGAAGCGAGAGAATTACTAAGAGGGTGTACGAGAGCGAGGTGGAGGGACAGAGAGGGAGAGGTAAACCGAAAGAGAGGTGGAAGGATGGAGTGAAGAAGTAGAACCAGAAAATGGGGGTAAAGAGCAAGTATACAGTGAAAAACAGTATTACAGTAGGCTCACATATCTCGATCAATCTCATCTCAATATTTCGCATCTCGATGCCACCTTCAAGCTCGCCCCCGATCACAAATCTTGATGATTTTTGTTTTAATCTCGATACCTAAATATCGATGCTAGATGCTTAAATACTAATATAAACAGAGTAATCTCGACCAAATCGATTTGTGAACTCACAGTCATTATGTTTTGTTTACCGGTATACTAATGTACCGCTATACTATACTCTATGTAACTCAACTTTGCCGCCGGCCTGTACAGCAGATATGAGACCGCGCCCGTGATTGGCTGGCAATGACATCACTCCCTAGGCATTAAAGAAGGTTCCAGAATTTCCAGAGTTTGTATTATTTGCACTTATCCTTGATGTTGTGGTTACAATTTATCCAAGTTATTATACTAGAAAGTAGAATACAAACCCCTTTGTTATTTCGCATACAACACACCGAGCATAATATACAAAAACCGCCGAAAAGCTGGAAATGCAGTGTATAAATATTAAAAATTCACCTCCTGGCAACACTGCACTGGCCCGGCGTGATCTTTAAACTCGCAGATATTATCCTATGTGTGTCTGCATGTGCAGATATAACCATTATCTATTCATTTTTACCTTTCGTTACCTTTGTGCTATTGTTCATAAGGTCGCAGAGTATGCTAAACAAAAGAATAACATCACTTTTGTTGCGGCACTTGTCATATGACAATTGCTTGGTCACCACTGTACCATACGGAGGTTTTGGACTAAAAGTAACCTTCATTCCCTGCACATTTTCATGTATAAACAAGAGCTAGAACGTATTTTAATGATATATTCTTGAAAGCAGAGGAATAGACCTTTCCAATGATACCTGAATCATGTCTGTACGACCTCTGGTTGCCATGCAACAATATTGCACAGGTGACACTAAATCGGTAAAATATAGCGAGTTTGAGCGGTTTTCGCTATTCCCGAGTTTGTAAGGGAGCTGGAGATGTCTCCCACTGCCACTAGTGATGGCCCAGACACGGTGGGCGGTGGATGGGACGGTCTCGCACAGTGCTTATACTCGCTTGCCTGCCTCCCAGTCCTATGTTTAGCATACTCTGTGACCTTATGAACAATAGCACGAAGGTAACGAAAGGTAAAAATGAATAGATAATGGTTATATCTGCACATACAGACACATACTGTATAGGATAATATCTGCGAGTTTAAAGATCACGCCGGGCCAGTGCAGTGTTGCCAGGAGGTGGATTGTTTAATATTTATTAGTGGCCCCTCCATCATTGACGATATGCTTATTAGTATAATAGTCCCCCTTCAAGCGCCCGCGGGTAGCCAGTTTGAAACGACCGCCGCGGGGAGAAAAAGTCAATCATAAGTGCAACGCTAATTCTCTTGTGGAATCGTCTTATGATTGGGGTACTCACTATGAAAAAACTTCGTAAAAAAATAAAAATTAACTTAAAACTTGTTATATTAATGCTTTCCATCTCGGTGGATTTCTTGCGTGGATTCTATTCCAGACGTTGCTCTCAGAGATGCCAGTCCTTCTTCCTCGAAGAGTTCTGCGACAGAGTCCCAAATCGACGAAAAAGATTTTGCATCCCAGGAGCTGGACTGGACGACATTGTGGAAGCCTTCGAAGATACCACAAAGGATGCAAATGAAAATACCCTTTTTGTCACCAGATCCGAAGAATTGATGGAGAAATATCGCAAGATGATCCAGCACTACAAAAACAAGTCAAGGAATATCATCATCTCAGGCATTCTCCCCAAGATCGACGCACCTGACAAATTCTACGACAAGGCCTTTAGCACAAATAGCCGACTAAAATATTTGTGTCTGAGGGAAGAAGTTGAATTCATCAACCTCTGGGACAACTTCTACAACCAGCCTACTCTGTTCCGCAAGGATGGCACTCATCTAAACCCTGTGGGTTCAGCACGCATGGGTCGTCTCCTACACGAAGCAGTCCGCAGCCATGGATAAAAAAACGCCATCCGAGAAGAAGCAGCAGTGACATAAATCATCCAACGCCAAGCAAAAAACAGAGGCAACCGAGGACCACCAGCGATAAGGACCGAAGACAGCGAGGACCGAGGACAGCCATGAACATAAATGTAGATCCGACAAGAACCAAAAATATTATTAAAGAGCGTTCCGTGAGTTCTAAAATAACAAATTTAAAGGTTTTCTATGCAAACGCTCGTAGCATACGCAATAAATTTTCAGATTTAGAGGAGCTAGTGTTTACAGAAAATTATGATGTGATTGGCATAACAGAATCTTGGCTCAATACAGAAGATAGAGACTTTTTAGCAGAGTATTCAATTCCTGGTTATGTAATGTTTGAGAAAAGACGAATAAATCAAAATGGAGGTGGCGTTTTACTTTATATCAAAGAAAGTCTTAACCCTACCCTCTTGTCAAAACCTCAAATTGTGAACGTCGACACATCATTTGTGCTAATAAAGAATAATAAAGGTACAAAAATAATACTTGCATTAATATACAGACCTCCAGCTCAATCAGTGCAAACTGACCGAGAAATTTACGAACAAATTGCAGATGTAAGTAACTCACAAGATACCGTAATTTTTGGCGACTTTAATTTACCTGTGACCAAGTGGGGCGATACTCTTACTTCACACTCCGGACATGACTTGTATACGAACTTGCAAGAGAGTTCGCTTTATCAATTTGTTCGAACGCCGACCCGTGGTAATAACGTTCTTGACATTGTACTTGCAACAAAAGAAGAATTGATAGAGAATTTGAATGTTGGTGATGAATTCAGTAACAGCGACCATCGTACGATAACTTTCACTTTAAAGTTTACTAGTAACGAACCAAATAGTAGCATCGAAAAAGTCCCTAATTTCAAGAAAGCAAACTTCCATAAACTTAGAACTATGTTTAAAGAAACTGACTGGAGCTTTTTAATTAACAATAACGACATAAATACATCTTGGAAGTTGTTCGAAACCACTTACCTAAAAGCAGTGCAAGACTGCATACCATCGAAAATACGGCGTCCAGGCCATAATAATAAGCCCAAATGGTGGAATAAAGATATTTCAAACTGCCTGCTTGCTAAAAAATTTGCTAATGATAGATTAAAATCCTCACAAAATGACGAAGAACGGCTGAAATTTGTAGAGCTACGACGCAAAGCCAAAAAGTTAATTAAGCAAAGTAAAAAGACCTTAGAGTTACATATTGCGAATCAAAGTAAAACAAACCCGAAAGAATTCTATAGTTATATCAGAAAGAAAAAAGTAGTTACTTCAACTGTTGGACCGTTAGTCGATGAAAATGGAGAATACACCAAAGACGAAGTACAAATGAGTAATGCCCTCAATACCTTCTTTGCATCAATTTTTACAACAGAAGACCTCAGTGATATCCCTACACCATCGCCGATTCAGATTGATAATTCAGATGTTCTAAGCAATATCACCGTTACAGAGAGAGAAGTATTGAATTGTTTAGATAAACTCAAGGTAAATAAAACGCCTGGACCTGATACAATCTCGCCTAGAGTTCTAAAGGAAGCTAAGGATGAGCTCTCCAAACCACTGACATTACTATTCAATAAATCCTTGCAGTCTGGAACTATGCCTGATCAGTGGAAGCTAGCCAACGTAACACCGATATTAAAAAAAGGCAGCAAATCCCTACCCAGTAACTATCGTCCAATTAGCTTAACCTCAGTTGTATGTAAAATGCTAGAAACGGTCATACGAGACAGGCTCGTAAATCACTTAGAGGAAAATAACATACTTAAAGATACTCAACACGGCTTTCGTAAAAAACGTTCATGTTTAACAAACCTCTTAGACTTCTTCTACGATATCCTCAACCTCTACGATGAGAGTAAAGCTGTAGATATTATATACCTTGATTTTCAAAAGGCCTTTGACAGAGTTCCCCACAAACGTTTACTGCTAAAACTAAAATCGCATGGAATACAAGACGGTGTGTTGAAATGGATAGAAAATTGGCTCAGCAACAGAAAGCAAAGAGTAGTCATAAACGGTAAGGCATCTAAATGGACCAATGTAAGTAGCGGGGTACCCCAGGGATCGGTACTAGGACCAATTATCTTTCTAATTTACATCAACGACATAGATGAGGGTCTCACCTGTACAATCTCAAAATTTGCTGACGATACAAAAATTGCAAATAGCGTACTCTCAAAAGAACAAGTTGACGATATGCAACACAATCTAGATAAATTGTCATGTTGGGCCCAAATTTGGCAAATGAGTTTCAATGCGGATAAATGTAAAGTACTACATATCGGATACCTAAATGAGAAAGCAAACTATTCGATGAATGGCACTCAGCTTAAGAATGTAAACAGAGAAACCGATCTGGGAGTAACAATATCGAGTAACCTAAAACCGAGTCAACAATGTTCAGAAGTTGTTAAGAAGGCAAACAAAATAATTAGCTTTATAGGCAGGTCATTTGAGCATAAATCCAAAGAAGTTATCCTAACCCTTTACAATTCCTTAGTCCGCCCTCTTCTGGAATACTGCGTTCAATCCTGGTGCCCTTATTACCAAAAAGATATAAACAAGCTAGAACGAGTTCAACGTAGAGTTACCAAAATGATACCTAGCCTAAAGAACAAACCATACGAAGAGCGTCTTAGAGAATTAAATCTATTTCCTTTAACCCAGCGCAGATTAAGAGGTGACTTAATTCAAGTGTTCAAAATCATCAAAGGCATTGACAATATGAACTGTAGTAAGTACTTCACTATCGACCAATCTAATTACACACGGGGAAACGGTTGCAAAATTATTGGTAAATCTTTTAACTCGCACGAATCTAAGAATTTCTTCTTCAATCGAGTTGTCAACTTGTGGAATGGGCTTCCCCGAAACGTTATAGACTGCATCACCGTTGATTCATTTAAACTCCGCCTAGACAAATATCTCGCATCAAACCCGCGACTGACTGCGTTTGTAAATGAAAACTTTATTTTATCCCCCCCTCAGTTACTAACCCATCTGTCCTCTACTAACTTCCTAATCCTGCCACGGACATTAGTTCCAGGGCAGTAATTCCCTTTCCAATGTTCCCTTACCCACTCTAAACCACTGTTTGGACACTTGATCCTCAGTGTTTTGGAGGACAAGCAAACTAGAAGGGTCACTATATCTGTTGTTGCTTGATTTCCTTTGTACTCCTTTGTACTCTTCCCGCAGCCAACCTGACTAGACGTGTGCAGCCAGTGCTCTGCGGTATTCGTCGTTCGTTCGCTTCTAGTGAGTCCTTGCTCATTTGTATATATCTGAGTTGTAATTGAACAGGTTTTAGATCAGCTAGCACAGGCTGCCCCATTGGTATGCCCGCAGGGAGTGTTAAAATAGGGTACTTTTGTACAGGCGCTTCCAAGTCCCCCAGGATCAGTGCCTCATGTGTGTTTATTTTGTTTATCTGCGCCTTAGTATTGCTTTTTCCTACTAGTTAGGAGGCTAATATATCCGCAGGAATATGCTTCAGGCCGTCTCTATGAGGCAGTTGCATTATCGTTATTTAGCAGGCGCCCTAGTTCAAGGGTTGTCAAACGTGGTGTGGAACCTTCTAGAGTTCGAGTCTGCGCGTCCCCTCTCTCGTGGGGCCCTCACCAGGGGCTGCTGCTGTGTCTTCAGGAGGTAAGGTAACCAGCCAAGATGATGATTACTATGAGCCTCGTGGCCAGCCTCAGTAGGGGTCTCCTTAGTGGGCTAGGGGTAAATGTTTTATTATTAAAAATATGATACTATTATAGCCCTAAGATGTATCCCTCGTTTTTTGCATGTAGTGATATTTTACATGTAAACAGGGAATCAGGAGACGTCCTGATGGTGATGTGGATTTTTGGGGGTGTATGACTTTCACAGTTAAGTCAACACCTCTGAAAATTTTGGTTTGTTCTTTCCGGCGTGCTTTCTGTGTATTGTTGCCACTTTTTCGCCTAGCAGGCGAAAAAGGAATGAACCAAATTAATATCCCGGCGGAAATGCTAATTGCGACGGAAGGGATCTCAGCCAGGCCGGGTGAACTCGCCCAATTCAACCTCACACGACAAGACTTTTTATGCCCGGAGGCACAGTTCAGTGTGGTCCTTAACTACCCCGCTAATACAAATAGATGATCAGATAGTTAAGGGACTAGGTTTAGGGGCCGGTGACACAGGTCACAGGTAAGGAGTTCAATGACGAAGAAACCTTCAAGGGGGGTTATCTTCACATATGAGTACGGCGGAAAGTTAGAGTAGCGCTTGGATTAAGTCTAATTTTCCGGCGTATTTGAGGTGTTAGGATTTGTAAACCTCTCTGGTTATCCTTATGAGCATTGATTCCTGGAAATTTTTATTTCCAGATCTCATCACATCTTGAGCAGCACAGCAAACAGAGGAAGGAACCGTTCCCGGCGGGGAGGGGGGTTCAGTAACCATAATGCCTCTGTTTAACATTTGTGCCACACCTACCTGCTCACTAGTTCAGGTAATTGCACACAAACTTTGTATACGATGTGTTAAGTGCATTGATAGGTCTAAGTTCCTCTGGACTTCCCAGAAATGCCCGGTGTGTTCGGACCTTTATGCGGAATGGGTTAGTAAGCAAGATCTTTCGTGCCTAGTGGCCTTGATCGATATAAAGACTAAATTTACCTCCTATGCCAAAAGTGTAGCAAACGTAGAGTTAATATGCGATGATGCAGACCTGTTACAGCTCATTTTGCTCTACTAATTCAATGATGATTCCCCAGTTATATAGTCAACTTCTATCAATACAGCTAAAACTCAACACGTAGCAGAGCTTTTAGCCGTTAGCAGTGACTCGGAATCTAATGAGGTAAACCCCCCTCCCCAACACAAGAGAACCCGCTCGGCATCGCCAGGCACCCGGCCAAGATCGACATCCAGGTCACCCCGGCGACAATGCAAACAGTCTTCAGTCCAGGACTCACGGTCTCCTAAAAAACAAAAGTATGACTCTACGCTCTCTACTGTTAAGGTCACGGCGGAAGTTCATGCCAGGGACCATCCTGTAGAGCCACCGCCTCAGCAAAGGTGTAAGATGGATTCACGATCACTCCCCTCAGTTTCTGCCCCCGTCGTGCCGGAGTTTTTTCCCGGGCTCCTTGGGGCAGGAGCGGCAGGGATTGGGTCGGGTCCCAAGGATAGGTCTACGGTAAGGGTGGTTCAACAAAGATCCCAATTAATGCTACCAAAAGTTGAATTGCCTTGCCCAAAGGAGGAACGTTTAGGCTCACCAACCAAGACCAGCGGCATGTAAGAACAAAACAAATTCTGGTTCTCAGGTAGGTCAAGATCCACCTACACCTAAGGCAGCTAGTAATCGCGACTCCTCTGGGAGTAGCTTCCTATCTAGTAAACTCAACCCCTCGGGGAGTAGCATCCTAGCACCTAGTAAGCTAGGTCCTATTCTGGAAAAATGGTGTACGGTAACTGAGAAGGCAACCAGCCTTACATAAGACAGGGAAGGTAATGGGATCACCGGAGGAAGTAGAACATTCCTTGGCACCGCCGGAGGAAGTGGAACGTTCCTTGGTTTTACCGGAACATAGCGAGAAAGTCGAGAATAGGGAGAAGGTAGAGAAAGTACGTGCCAAGTCTCTAAAGAGAACCCGTAGTCAGTGTGTCACAGCCAAACATTTGGATAATGTATTGCAAAAGGTTTTGCAGCAATGTTATGTGCTGAAAAGGTCTCGAAACACACCCACAACAATGATGGGAGCTCCCCCGATTGCCTCTGTGCTACCGCTCACCCCAGCCAAAATTAACGTACTGTCCCCTCAGAATACTCACATGGTTAACATGGGAGCTACCCCGATTGTTTCTGTACTACCACTCACGCCGTCTAAAATTAGTGTGCTAACAACCCCAGTTGCTTCCCCGGCTCTCATGCCATCCAAATTTAGTATACTGCCAAATCCCGTCCGTCCTACGGCGGAAGTAACAAATTCATGTCCCCAGGCGGGTGCCAATACCGTAACTGGACTGGGAGAAGGAGGCTCAGCAGTTTGCGGTTGCTTTAACGTCACAACCCTCCGAAGCTATCCCTCCACCCAACCAAATTAAGTTTGATTTGCTGAATACACAACTGGGAAGTGTTCCCTCTTCCATTTTTGAATTACTTGCGTCCCCACAGTTATCACAACAGAACTTTCAGGATCCCTTCAATACTCCCCCCCTGATTGATCTCCAAAGAGAGTTTATGTTACGAAATAATGCTCATAGAAGGTTTGCAACATTCTTACTCAGTCGACAAACTGCCCAGTCCTTCTCCAGACCAGTAGAGTCTAAGACAGATCAAGGTATGAGTGAGAAAATAGGGTTATTCCAACAGCTCCTTCTCCCCCACCCGGCGAGATCACTCAGGGACATACGTACAACCTTGTTTGAAGCTGTCCGCACTAGGCAACACCTGAAACTCTTTATGGTGAAAGGATTGCCTGGAAATATTTACCACCGGGTAATCCTTTCTCCGGTGTTGACAGCTTCAGTAATGAACACTGAAACTAGGCAGGCAGTTCAACAGATGCGGAAGCAGTCATTAACCGCCGCATAACAAGAAAAAGGGGATGGGTTAGGATAACTTTCAAGTTAGGGTACGACATCGGTCATCACCAGGCAGTTGTCAATCCCAAGCGATATCACATCTTTAGATTCCAATGCTCTCTCTCTCTCCCAGGGCCTTGTGAAGGCGTGTGGATCCGAGGGTAGACTCCGTAGAGCACACCCAGGCGAGTGCCAGGGGTCCCTACGGTCGTCACCGGGCTATACCCCGGCGGACGTGGGCAGGAACAGCAACACTGGCTTATTAACGGAGACTCCGGCGACCTCGCTTACGTTACAGTTAATATGGCTTTAGAAGTGGAGTCACTAGTCAAAGGCAAGTTTCCCAAAATGTTGTTGTTCCAGCCTAACCAACGTTCTATGTTGTCACGTCCAGTTACTTAATGCCACACCCGGACTAAATTTGCATGCGACAGTTAGTACAGCCTCCCCAGTGTCAAAATTCGCATAGTCAAAGCTCCTTTCACCCTTCAGGACTTTCAATTGGTCATGCAACAATTTCCGCCGCAAGATAACCTAGCATAGTGGATTAGTCCGGCAAACCGTAAGGCCATGGTAAGATCAAGGCATCAAAAAGATTGTGCTGCTTAGACGACTGCCGGGTAATAACAGAGTCAGTCAGTACCAGCAATGCTATGTCTATCACATAATAATCCATGTTTAATCCCAGTGCCTACAATGCCCATGTCCATTACATTATAATTCATGTACTATCCCAAGGGTTCAAGGTCAACTCGGCAAAGTTGCACCCTGTTCCCACACGGGTAATTCAGTGGATAGGGCCGGTCTGGGACACAGCCAATCGTACTCTCAGTCAGAGTGTGGACAACCGCAACAGATTTCGCAGGAAATTGTCTCGGTTTCTCCACAGAAAACGAGAAGGACACGACGAGAAGGATGTGGTAGTCCCTGGTCGTTTCTCTCAACTGGATTCAACTAACTGTGAAGTTGGGCTGGTTGAAAGTAAAGATTATAGGTTTGACTCCTGCAAGGAGATAAAGAAAACCTAATATTTAGTAGTGGCCCCGTAATCAATGACGATTATGCCTATTACATAAGGCACCCTCTTCAAACACTCATCCGCCGTAGTTTGAATCTACCGCGCAGAGCATAAAAAATTGAGGAGCCTTCATCATGAGCGCACGCAACCTCACTCATGGTTCAGTCATTATGAAATTGGGTTCTCACTACGAAAAAACTTCGTAACAAATAAAAAGAAAAAGAAAATAAGAATAACTATTCATAAGCTTTCCATATAATCGTGGATGTACTTGTGTGGATCTTTGACCAGACGCTGACTCAGGCGTCATTCTTCCTTCACTGACATATCAAGTAAACCAAAATCCTTAATACATCAACGAATGGGAAGGGGATGGTCGGGAGGGCCCCAGTCGTCAATGATTACGGGGCCACTACTAAATATTAGGTTTTCTTTATCTCCTTGCAGGAGTCAAACCTATAATTTATTAGTGGCCCCTCCATCATTGACGATTATGCCTGATATCTAAGACTGGAGGGGGACATTCGTAATCATATCATAACTCTAGCAAAGGCAGATAATCAAACAACCACATAGTATTCTTACTTTGTAAAAAAGATATATTTGGCACATAAACTTTATACAGCACATATATACAAAAGGGGTACAAGCAGGAGCGTGCTTCAAAGAAGCCTGCTTGATAAAAAGGGGTTAACTCTGAGATTCTGAGAACAGATCCACCAGTTAACAAGGCACCCCACTTAAATTAAGTGGTGAAAAAATAAAACTTATAAGTTTACATGTGCACATATAAACCCCATAAAATTAGTGGATATATCTCTCAAAATATAACCAATGCTTAAAATTAGATTGCTTCTCAGCCCAAAAACTACTTACAACAACACTGTTGTTTGTACTATAATTGTACTAGCACAATTTCCTGTAATGAATAGTACAGAGAAATTTACATATCACAACACCCATAAACAGTATCACAGCTCTCATACTCCGGCGGGGTCTAGGGTGTCCTATGTTACACTGACTGCACCCCCCCCCCCCTTTTCTTGAAATTAAACAATAAGTGACTTAGGGGCCACCTAGACCCTCTGCCTTAAAGCTATACATGGCAAGGAAGGTTTGTCTAGAGCTACTGAAAGGTATCGAGTCAAAAACGTATGATTAGAGGCCCACAACTGTGTGGACGTAATATCTTCAACAGATTTTTTTTTAAGGAAACGTAAAGAAGCTGCCCACTTGCGTAAATCGTGGGCCCTACCCACAACGCCGGGATTACTCTCTTTAATGACCTCGACCAAGAGAGAAGCCAGTCTACGTTTCATCAAGCGTTTACCCGTACTTGCTACCCATAAAGCACCCTGGTGATTTAGAGGTGCCACTCTCAAATATTTGGTTAGAGCTTGCACTGGACATAAATTATGGTGCACCTTTCCCCTTTTCAACGCTGGCACCGTGAACTCTGAAAACACGTGTTCACTGTGCTCATTCTTGGCTATGAACCCTGGGGAAGGTGCAATGTGAATACACTCATTAAGCCTACCAAACCTGAGGCAATTAGGTGTGTTGCTCATCGCCGCCAGCTCAGATACTCTGTTCCCGGTAGCCAAAGCCATAAGGAATACTGCCCTTTTTAAAAGTAATGTAAAGTCTGCAGTATTTTGGTACAGACGGGAATGAAGTAACGACAATGCTTTGTCCAGAGACCAGGTAGGCATGAGCTGACGGGGAGGTGGGCGGAGTTTAAAACATGCCCTCATAAAACCTGTTTCCTCCGCGACTGGTATGGTGAGACCGGTAAGGTCCAAAAACGGCATCCTAATCGCTGTTAAGTGATTTTTTAACGTTACTACAGATAAACGTTTCTGCTCGAACAGATAATTTAAATAATTAAAAACCAAAGCCACCGAGGGCACAGTTTGTTCTGTTCTAAGAATCCAAGAAGTAAAGGCTTGCCAATACGATTGATACTGTCGCTTAGTAGACTGGGTATATTGATTCATGAATTTATTGGTCACGTCTCTACCATATGGTGCTAGCCATTTGGCCTCCTGAATGTCCATAATGCAAAAGTCAGCGAGGTCTTTAGGTTGCCAATTGTGTCTAAGCTAAGTGGAAAAACCCGACCGGGAGTGACACCGGGTGCGGGCACCACGTCTTCAATTGCTATATTACATGGTTGCTATATTACTATTGCTATATTACAATTACAGTAAAAGTCCGTTAATCCGACGACCGATGATTCGAATCTCCCAATAGTCCGAATTTTTCAATTTGAGGCCAAATCCGAATTCACCCGATGGTCCGAATTTCAAGAAGTCCCAAAGTCCCCTTTTTGAGGCATTAGGCCACTCAAATGACACATAATGGAGCACACACATATCATATGTTCATGAATTCACTTTAAAAGTTTACCATTGTCATTGTAGCCTATTATCTACTTCAAAACATTCAGATTAATGGTCAAAGGAAGCTACTGATATAATCGTAAACACCTTCGTCTTCTTCTTCTTCCACATCGTCTGCTAGAGAGTTTGTTTTGCTCTTGAACGCATCCTTGGGACGCTCCGATGCGCTACTGGCTTGCACCGCATTTTCTGCAAGCGCATTCAGTCTTGAGCTTGAAAACGCACCTTTCAAGAAGTCCCAAAGTCCCCTTTTTGAGGCATTAGGCCACTCAAATGACACATAATGGAGCACACACATATCATATGTTCATGAATTCACTTTAAAAGTTTACCATTGTCATTGTAGCCTATTATCTACTTCAAAACATTCAGATTAATGGTCAAAGGAAGCTACTGATATAATCGTAAACACCTTCGTCTTCTTCTTCTTCCACATCGTCTGCTAGAGAGTTTGTTTTGCTCTTGAACGCATCCTTGGGACGCTCCGATGCGCTACTGGCTTGCACCGCATTTTCTGCAAGCGCATTCAGTCTTGAGCTTGAAAATGCACCTTTGGACGTATAAGTCTTGAGCTTGAAAACGCACCTTTGGATGTTCCGATACGCTACTATTTATAGTTCAGTGATCGGAGCATCCCAAGGGTGCTTTCAAGACAACAAGACAAGGGTGCTTTCAATACAATATAATATAACAGAGCACGTCACAAAAGGAAAATCACAAAAGGAAAATTACAAGAACCTCTCAGGGAAGTGCCGTTGTTAAGGCATTACTTCCCGAACCACATCTGATCTTCAAGAGCAAGACAAACTCGCTAGTAGACGGAAGAAGAAGAAGACGTTTATATCAGCAGATTCCTTTGACCATTAATCTGAATGTTTTGAAGTAGTTAATAGGCTACAATGACAATGGTAAACTTTTGAAGTGATTTCATGAACATATGATATGTGTGTGTGCACCATTGTGTCATTTGGGTGGCCTAATGTCTCAATGTTTTCGTCATACACAGGTTCATAGGGGTAAAGTCCGATAATCCGAAAAATCCACTAATCCGAACGAGAGCCGGTCCGCTGCCCTTCGGATTAACGGAAGTTTACTGTACTATATTACAACTGCGCCGGCCACAGGGGCGCGATTAGTGAGACTACGCCCCGATAATCCTGTAGTTTGTTTACTACGTGGCACATTAGAGACGCATCTGGCGGCGGAAACAGATAAATGGAACTCCACCTGTTCCAGTCTGTCACCAGTGCGTCTGGCCCGCCCGCCGGCGTTATCGTCCGGCGGGTGAGGTACAGTGGGAGTTTGTGCGTCTCCTCTGACGCAAATAAATCCACTTGTGGATGGTAAGGCTCCGCAATCATTTGGTTGAAAATGGTTTGCTTGAGCGCCCATTCTACTGTTGTGCTCTGTCTCCGAGACAGAGCGTCTGCCCAGACGTTTGCTACGCCTGGGAGATAAGATGCGTGAAGATGAATGTCCAGCCTGTTGGCTAGAATAAAAATCTTTTCTGACACGTTTAGCAACTTCCGAGATCTCGTTCACCCTTGTTTCTGAATACAGTGAACTGCATTCAGATTGTCCATTCTGAAGGCCACCGACTTGCCCCGTAAAGTAGAGCCGTGAGCCTGAAGGAAATATAAGGGGACTAGTAATTCTTTGACATTGATGTGGGAGATTTCTAAATGGGACCAAAGCCCTTGACCCTGGTGCCCTTGGTTTGACTGAAAGCCCCAACCTATCGTTCCTGACGCATCCGTGTCTATCCATACCGTCGGCGGAGGAGAGGTCCATGACATGACTGAGTGTAACGTTTCCCTCTTCGCCCAGACCGCTAGTAAGTTGTGGATTAATTTTGGTATGGGCCATAATTTTTTCGCCGGCAATAGCGGAAAATATTTGTTGCCCTCCAATATTAAACGTTTGACTCTCAACCGGCCCAACCTTACAGTTAGTTGAATCCAGTTGAGAGAGCCGACCAGAGACTCCCAGATTCTCCGTGTCGTAGTCAGACTGTGAAGGAACAGAAACAATTTCCTGCGAAATCTGTTGCGATTGTCCACACTCTGACTCAGAGTGAGAGTAGCTGTGTCCCAGGCCAGCCCTATCCACTGAACTACTTGTGAGGGAACAAGGTTTGACTTTACCAGGTTGACCTTGAACCCTAGAGTTTTGACATGATTTAATGTTATGTTGACATGATTTATGCATACTTGTTCCGTCTCTGCCACCACTAGCCAGTCGTCTAGATACCACAAAATCCTGATCCCTTGCTCTAACAAGGGCATCAGGGCTTGCCGGACTAATTTCGTGAATAAGCGAGGTGCTAGGTTCAATCCAAACGGCATCCTCTGAAAGACATAAGTCTGATGCTTTATTCTTAAGGCCAGAAACTGTTGAAATCTTTTGTTTACCGAGACGTGCCAATACGCGTCTGTCAGGTCTAAGGAACACATCCATCCTCCCGGCGGAAGTGTTAGCCTGATCTGGTTTACTGTCAGCATCCTGAATGACACATTGTGAATATGGAGGTTCAGATAAGACAGGTCTACGACTGGCCTCATCTGAACACTGTCCCTTTTGGGCACTAGAAATAGTTTGGATGTAAAGACTGGGTAATTTTGAGGAACCGGGATGATGACATTCTTGGTGATCATTTCCTGGATCAGTGACTCCATCTCTAAAGAAACTAAATTTGCCTTTGTCGGCTGACGTAAACGAGGTCGCCGGAGCCACTGCCAGGTGATGCCCTTGCGTGCCACCATCCTCGCCCAAGTATTTACTGGCCATGCGTGGTGACACGTCCGGAACGACCCAGTTAGCAGACAAGGGTTCGCCGGCTGTACTACCCTCTGATCCGCCCGCCGTGAGACCGGCCCTGGGAGTGAGAGAGACTTTAGTTTTTTTATGGTGGTGGTGGTGGTGGTGGTGGATGCTTAGCCGACTGGCCGGCGTTGGCAGAAGACGGGCCCTGGCCCGGTCTGTTATAGTTTCGTCCTTTATGACCTGCAAACTTACCTTGTTTATACCTGTACTGACCTTGGGGGGAAGAGGACTTAGGTATATGAAAGGGCTTTGACCCACCCGGCTGAGCTTTTGCGACTGGTTTGGGTTTGGGAAAGTTAAAAGCAGGTTTCTTAGAAGGGGCGGGACTGTGCTTAAAGGCCTGAGCCATGTTGAAAACAGTTCTCCACACATCAGGGGACATTAAAGAGGGGGTTAGCACCGGCGACATGACCACCTGGTTCGCAATTCTATCAGGAAATTTCTTCACCAGGGACATCCTAAGATCCTGTCTCGCCCGCACCGCCTCGAGCAAGGCTGTACGGATATCCCCCAACGACTGAATAGAAGTCTGAAGGAGTAACCGCCGAGCTAGTTCAATCGATCTTCTGACATCCGCGTCCGCGATTGCCTGAGTAGATCTGAGCATAGATTTCGCCACCTGGTGCGTAACAATGTATTGGGAAAAAAGTCTATACGCCTTCCCCCGTAGCCTAAACTCCCGGTCTAGGTGAGCTGGGGAAGGTGTAGTGAAAGGATCTTTAAGTTCGCATAGATTGATTTTGGGGGCAGCTAAAAAAGCAAACAAAGCAGATGGCACTCCGCCGGCCGAAAAGACTGGCAGAGAGAACCAAGAATGGCTGTCCTGAGGAATCTGGTGCGAAGATTTTGAGGTGAAGGTGGTCGCAAAGTTCTGAGCCTCTACCTCCCATTCCACCCAAGGTCCTGGACCCAACTGCCCCACCTTCAACACTGGGTTAGTGGCTGTGTCTGTGACCGTTTGTAAATCTAATTCTGGAGTGAGAGCTGACAGTGCTTTTATATCATTAAAACCGTCATGCTTGGTCCAGTCAGAAAACAGTTTTGAAGCTGAGGCAGGGGGCAGTGCAGGTGTAGCTGTATACACAAAATAGTCATGGTGATAATGGTTCGGAATGGCCTTAATATTAACATCAAGAACATTACCCGCAATATTCAAAGCTCTTAACTTTCTAGATTTATTTCCTTGGATTACCCACTCACGTGGCACTGGAAGTTCCCCTGACAAAGTGGGCTGCGCCGCCTCTGGCTTAGTTGGGATAATTTTTACCCATGAATCATCTGGACCGTATAAAAGGGGCATAGCTACCTTTCTTAACGGTGCTTTATCTAAAGGGGGAGGATTCACATCCGCTACCACCCTTACACTAGAAGTAGTCAGTGCCACCGAAGCAGGCCTAGTGACCATAGTAGGTGATATAGAGGGAGGGTGCGAAATCTTAGTTAAAGCAATGGAAGCGATCAGAGGCCGAACACTTGAACTTGTCATGGAAGCTCCCAGGTCCACTGTAGGAGTCTCCGGCTGTTGGCCAATTTTTTTGTTAGAGCAGTAGCTAATAACCCATCTATTTCCT
Organism: Paralithodes platypus; assembly: GCA_032716605.1. Taxonomy (NCBI): domain Eukaryota; kingdom Metazoa; phylum Arthropoda; class Malacostraca; order Decapoda; family Lithodidae; genus Paralithodes; species Paralithodes platypus. The sequence continues at coordinate 51,958,222 of CM064504.1, forward strand.
CCGCCGTGACAAATTTAGCAGATGAAGAACTAAGAGGTGAATCATTCCTATCCTGTGAGTCGTCTAGAACTGAACCCGACTCTTGCACCTCCATGTCAGAGATTATAGACACCTCATCCTTGTCATCTGGCCCATCATGAGAGGATTCCGCCGAAGCCTGAATCCCATCGTGGTGCCATGTTAAGTCTGGAATGGATGATGGGATCACAGCGTCCCGGTGTACGTCCGCCAGTACCTGTGGCTCCTGAACCAGACGTGGGCCTTCATGCCCTGGTTGGGAATACCGCCATACACCCAGGCCTTGGCCCGAACTCCCTTGAGAGTCAGATACACCATCAACCACTGAGCCCCCACTAGACTCTTCTAAAGGGCGATCACTGCCCACAGAACTCTCTAATTCTAAGTTTACAATATCCATTGGTAACCTGTCCGCCGGTAACACCCCCACCACAGTCTCTGACACCACTCCCGCCCGATCACATTGGACACTAGATAAGTCGGGAGTAGAGGCAGAAAGTGAGGCACGAGGCTCCGGCGAACGCCGGGAGGCCTTTCGTTCCTGAGAATCTTTCCTGGAAGATTTGTGGCTGCGGTGTGACTTAGATTTAATAGGGGGGTGCTCAATCAGTAATTTATCCCAAAGAATTACGTTATCACATTGAAGCGCTTTATGAGCCACTGTGGTAGCATAAGTGGACAACAGCTGCCTGACCTCCCGTAAAGCGACCGCCGCGAGTCTATCATTGTCTCGCAATACTTTAACACGCAATTGAGTACGGAAGGTACAGTTCCCCGTCACCCACAAACCCCTTGAGCGATCTAAACATTTAACACATCTAATGCAAAGAGTGTGTGCAAAGATAGGGATACTTGAACAGGAGGGTGTAACACACAAAGCAAAAACAGGGTCTAGGGTAGCCATGGCAGAGACAGGTGGAAAACGAACCCACCCCCGGGTTTACTCCAGGTTCTTTAAAGACCCGCCGGAACTCAGCCCTGGAAAAAAGAAAATTTCCAGGAATTAATGCTCATAAGGCTACACCAACATGATCGAACACAAGTGTTGAATAACCCGCCGGGTAACGAGACGTAATACACAACTATCACGGCTCGCTACGCAGGAGGTTCATAGTTAAAGATTTCAGAATATCTTAACCTGTCCAAAAGATTTATGAATATCCTCTGACATGATATAAAGACCAGCATGGCTTTTTATAAATGACGCAGTCTTCCCAGTGGTGTTTGTTAAGTTTACTGGAAAACCCATAAAAAGACGCCGGCCCCCGTATTATCTCACAGATCAAAAACTGGGAAGCCTGTCTAAAATGCTAGATCTGGCTTCTCCCGAAGCGTCCTAGATCGCCGTATGTTGAATGGTGGCGATACTTATCGTATCCCTCAATTGTCTGGTCAACTACACTGAATTGCAAATCAGTTAATCCCACCCTCCCCAGGTGCAACCGCCGGGTGTGAATTTAAGTATAACGTTAACCCCAATTATTCCTATCCCCACTTCTTTGCAAAAGATTGCCGGGGAGGAAAGACCAATCAACAAACAGCCTAGTTTTACTGGCTTTGCAAAACTGGGAAAAACTAAACTCAACAAGTGTCTGCATGAACACTTAGTTAAATGGGTAAAGCCATCCCGCCGGGAAACACAGTAAGCCTGAACACAGGCACCACCACAGAGACGCAGTCCTGGAGAGCCTCAAGCCACCACTCGCCGGGGGAAACAAGCCTTTTTTAACCACGCGTGATTAAAACTCGGCAACCAGCCGGGTTTTCATGGTGTAACCGAAAAAACCCGCCGGAAAAGGCAACCCACCCCGTTCAGATTCAATCTGAACGCACCAAATAGACCGTGGAATTAGCCAAAGCACAACTAACCCAGGACACATAATTAGTTCGTGGAAATAGCCAATACACAACTAATCCAGAACACAAATAGTCCGTGGAAATAGCCAATACACAACTAAACCAGGACACACATGACACAGTAGTACATATTTATAACATAAATCAATAACACTTGTACATGTGGCAAAGCTACGAGAGGCCGGCTAGGCCTAGGCAGACGGAAATAAAAAGAGATCATGTCGTAATATAAACAAAAAGCACTGAATTATATCACAACAGGAACCACCGTCAACACACCACTGTAGAAAAAACTTCCCGGCAAAGGGAAGAACTGACTCGGGACCCAGAAAAAACTTCACTAAGTGAAGAAAAATACGCTGGGAACGTCAGAGAAGAAAAAGCTACCTCATCAGAAAGATAAAAGGAAGCATAATAACGCGTAGTGAAAGCCGCCTACATCACAAAGCTAGCTAACCGCGAAAAAGTTCACGCGTCCACCACGGGACCACGAGGGTACACCCGAAATAGATGCCCCAAACACACAACCCAAAATACACTGCACTGCGTGCAACCCGCCCAGGACACCCCTGCTACGCATATCCTAACCTTACTCGATACATCCTGGAGTAAACAAATGAGAAAAACTCACTAGGGACGCAACAAATGCGGAACTAGCGGAGCGTGGGGAGGCACGTCCGGGTAGGGTGAGCGCAGAGCAGAGAAGGAAGAATGACGCCTGAGTCAGCGTCTGGTCAAAGATCCACACAAGTACATCCACGATTATATGGAAAGCTTATGAATAGTTATTCTTATTTTCTTTTTCTTTTTTATTTGTTACAAAGTTTTTTCGTAGTGAGAACCCAATTTCATAATGACTGAACCATGAGTGAGGTTGCGTGCGCTCATGATGAAGGCTCCTCAATTTGTTATGCTCTGCGCGGTAGATTCAAACTACGGCGGATGAGTGTTTGAAGAGGGTGCCTTATGTAAAGGCATAATCGTCAATGATGGAGGGGCCACTAATAAATATTAATCTTGGAAGGCAACAGAATTTTTTTTCCCACGCTTGCCGGAGGGAAAAGTTATGGACCATCTATCTATCTATCTATCTATTGCCTGACGCCATGATCCCCGAAGGGGTGGCCACGAACGAACCGCCCCCATGCACCTCTGTCCCCAGTCAGTCGACACCCCTCCCCCCAACCAGCACCGCCTTTGTTCATGTAGTTCCTCACTCCATCCTTCCACCTCATATTCGGTCTACCTCTCCCTCTCTGTCCCTCCACCTCGCTCTCGTACACCCTCTTAGTCATTCTCTCGCTTTCCATACGTTCCATATGGCCGAACCATCTCAAGTTGTTCCTTTTCACACTTTCCAGCACATCTACCTCCACACTACACCTCCTTCTTACTTCCTCATTAGTCTGTCTATCCCTCCATGTAACTCCGCACGCACTCCTTAAGTAATTCATTTCCACTGCTCTCACTCTTGGTCTGAGTCCCTCAACCAACGTCCATGCTTCGCTTCCGTAAGTCAGTGTCGGGATTACCACACTGTCATGCAAGGACTTCTTCACTTCCATACTGACCACCCTATTTCTTGTTACCGCTTTTAGCGTTATGGACCATTCCTCCATTAATTCACAACTTACTGTCGGTCTGGGCAAGGCAGGAAACATTGCACTCGTGGATATTATTGGAGGAAATTAACTGTAAATTGAAGAACGCCACACAATAGTATATTTACCTTGTTGCTGGGCCGTAGGCGACGGGATAGGGTTAATGTGGAGTGGTAAACAAGGCAACAGGTTGGCGATGGAGTTGTGTGATGACAAGTGGTGATCAAGAGGAAATTAGTGGATAGTTAATGATGGAAGGGGGCCTTTTGACTTACATTATAAGGAGGATGATAATAGATGATCGGTGAATCGGTGAAAGCTACGTTGAGGTTAGTTCTATCGTGTTAATGGAATGGAATGAGGTGAGAGCACCAGTTGAGTTAGGTCTGGTCGCTGTGGTGGTTGGAGAGCAAGTGAGGGCACCTTGTCAAATTTGCGGGAGCTTCACCTTTTTGGCGCATGCGCAATGAGGTCGGGAGACTGATTTACCTTCCCGAGAATTCTTACCTAAGTTCTTACCTAAGTTACCGTCGAGAGGCCGGTCTATATGATCTGTGCCCCATGAATATTCTTTCCTCTCACTTAAACAGTAGGCTACCATAGTGCGGTTGGGAATATGAACATGATTAGATTAATATCCAGTATTCGAGAATGGATAATAAGTCGTAGGCGTGTGCATAAACCTTTAACCGTGGTGATGGGCTGGTCTATCAGAGTGAGAACTGAGCGATCTCTGCCACCCATAGCTTACTCTGACTGCTCCTTTTACTTATATATTTTCTAGATCTCAAGTGACGGCGTCTCTTCCGTGGATTGACCTCCCAATCTACCAAGATTGGAAGCCAAAGCGTCACATTTTTCCTTTGCCCCTCAACTTTCTCTTTATAATTGCTGAGGGGCACACGGCCCTGGGTGGGGCTTTGGTTTCCCGGGCGTTTCCTCACCCTCCTCAGCTCCCCGCCATGGAGTGGCTTCGGTCACCCAGGCTTTATTGTGGTCGGCAGGGAGGGTTCTGTGGGGGCACTCAGTTATTGCCTTGGCCTTGCTCGGGGCCTTGGGGCTGTTCGGCCAGGCAGCTTGGAGAACAGCAACAACAACAAACAACAACCTTTAACCGTCCTGGTGGTGTAATGGTTAAGATGGCAAAAATCTGTGTGTGATAACCCGGGTTCGAATCCCGGTGGATCATATATATTTTAATTAATTTCATTGGGGGTGTGGTGGTGAGATTAATAAAAATAAGATTATTAGTAGGTTTAGGGATATTTCGTCGAGAGGCCGGTCTATATGATCTGTGCCCCATGAATATTCTTTCCTCTCACTTAAACAGTAGGCTACCATAGTGCGGTTGGGAATATGAAAATGATTAGATTAATATCCAGTATTCGAGAATGGATAATAAGTCGTAGGCGTGTGAATAAACCTTTAACCGGCCTGGTGGTGTAATGGTTAAGATGGCAAAAATCTGTGTGTGATAACCCGGGTTCGAATCCCGGTGGATCATATATACTTTAATTAATTTCATTGGGGGTGTGGTGGTGAGATTAATAAAAATAAGATTTATAGGAACGATATATTACTTAATATCTAATACAGAACATAATCCAATATTCTTCCCATTTATACAAAGTTTCTGACAAACACTGCATCACCAATCTGGAAAAGCCCTTTTTCCCCACAAAAGGCCGACCCACCCAGCTGATCTAATGCTTTTTTTGCTTGACTGATTCAATTGGCACTTTAAAGCTGCGGTTAAACATTAATTCAGCTGGTGATCTGCCTGTTGTGGAGTGAACTGTCTTCTCTGATTATACAAAAACCGACAGATTCTGGTGTTCAATGTACCCTCTTTAAATTTCTTCAACCCTTCCTTCAATGTTCGCACCGCCCGTTCGGCCAGACCATTAGAGGAAGGATTATAGGGAGCAGGAGTCATATGTTGTATACCATTCTTCTTCAAGAATTGCTGCATTTCATGGGACACAAAATAAGGGGCATTATCCGAAACCACTACACCACATAACCCAAAAGTACAAAATGACTTCCTCAGTAATTCTATGGTGGCTGCAGAAGCAATGGAACTAGTTATATGTACATCCATCATCTTGGAAAAAGAATCCACAATGACCAAGAAGTACTTGTTCTCTAAGGGTCCTGCATAGTCTACATGAATCCTAGACCAGGGTGAACCGGTGTTAGGCCAGGTAAGAACTGGGGCGGCAGGAGGCTTCATGTTCTTAAAACAAATTTCACAACATTTTGTTAATTCCTCAATGTCTTGATCTATTCTAGGCCACCATACCCACTTTCTGGCTTCTGCTTTCATGGCAACTATTCCATTATGACCACTATGTAATTGCTGAAGTATTTTGCCTCGCAGATCCACTGGTACTAGGACTCTGTTCCTGTACAGTATAACATCATCATGTATACTTAATTCTGACTTCACCGTGTTATAATCAACTAGGTGGAAACTTACATCAGACTCCCAACCAAACTTAATACAATTTAGCAGTTTACTCAGAGTCAAATCTTTCTTGGTAATTTTTCTAATAGTTTGCAAGGAGATGTCCTCAAAGTCTAGAGACTCCACCAGGTTAACATACTCTGCTGGGGTGCCCACTACCAGTTTATCCTCTATAGGAAACATACTGAGGGCATCAGCAACCACATTAGCCTTCCCTGGTTTGTGCATAAGGTCAAAATCATACTGTGACAACAACAAGGCCCACCGCTGAATTCTGGAGTTAGCATTGTGAGGTATGGCCTTACTCTTACCAAACAAACCCAGTAAGGGTTTATGGTCAGTTCTAACCTCAAAATGTCTACCCCGCAAAAAGTACCTGAACCTTTTCACTGCAAATACTAGGCCTAACCCCTTCCGGTCAATCTGGGAGTAATTCTTCTCTGCTGCCGATAACTTTTTGCTGGCAAAATGCACTGGTTTCTCTACACCCCCTGGTTTTGTAACAACACACAACCAACACCTACAGGAGATGCATCTACTTCAATTATCAAGGGTGATTCCCCATCAAAGTTGGCTAACATGGTGGAGTCTTTCAAATCCTCCTTAATTCCCTGAAATACTCCTTCCTCAATATCAGTCCACCTAAATCTAACCCCCTTTTTCAGTAACTCATACAATGGTGATAGCTTTGCTGAAAAGTTTCTGATAAATTTACAGTAATAGGTCACCATCCCCACAAATGAATGAACCTCAGCAGCAGAAGTGGGAGCAGGAGCATCCAAAATAGCTCTAAGTTTACTAGGTGAAGGTTTAATGCCTTCCCCTGAGATATGGTAGCCTAGGTATTCCATGGATCTTGCATGCAACACTGATTTACCCTTATTTATGGGCGGGTGCCCAACCCCGAAAAGGGTTGAAATAGGGGAGCTATACCCCCGCCAAAGGCGGCTTTCTAGGGCCTTTCCTAGCTGATGCTGAGAGGATTGGGTTCTAGTCATGTGGTGATGGGCTGGTCTATCAGAGTGAGAACTGAGCGATCTCTGCCGTACCCATAGCTTACTCTGACTGTTCCTTTTACTTATATATTTTCTAGATCTCAAGTGACGGCGTCTCTTGCGTGGATTGACCTCCTAATCTACCAAGATTGGAAGCCAAAGCGTCACATCTTTCCTTTGCCCCTCAACTTTCTCTTCATAATTGCTGAGGGGCACAGGGCCCTGGGTGGGGCTTTGGTTTCCCGGGCGTTTCCGCACCCTCCTCAGCTCCCCGCCATGGAGTGGCTTCGGTCACCCAGGCTTTATTGTGGTCGGCAGGGAGGGTTCTGTGGGGGCGCTCGGTTATGGCCTTGGCCTTGCTCGGGGCCTTGGGGCTGTTCGGCCAGGCAGCTTGGGGAAAAACAACAACAACAACCCTTATTTATTTGAACATTATGCTCTTGCAATATGCACAATACCTTGGCTAGCCTCTCATCATGTTCACTCTGGTTATCACCACAAATGATTATATCATCCAGGTATGCTGCTACTCCCTCTATCTGCCCAAGTAACTGTGACATAAATCTCTGAAATATGGCAGGTGACGAGGAGAGCCCAAAAGGCAACCGTTTATATCTAAATAAACCCTTGTGGGTGTTAATAACCAACAATTACTGGCTCCCCTCATCAACTGATACTTGCAAATAGGCATTTTGGATATCAATTTTTGAAAACACTTTACCCTTTCCTACCACTGATAGGAACTCTTCTATTTTAGGTAATGGATATCTGTCACACTGAATCCGCTTGTTAAGTTCCTTGAAATCACCACAAATTCTAATAGTTTTCTTGTCAGCCTTAAGGACAGGTACAATAGGAGCAGACCACTCACTACAGGTAACTGGTTCAAGTATACCATCATTCACCAGCTTTTCCAAAGCTTCTTCCACATTTTGTCGGTGATAATAAGGTACTGTACGGGCTTTACTGAACTTTGGGGCCACGTCACTCTTGACATGGATCTTTGCAACAACACTCGAGATGGGCTTGCTGGAATCTACATAATTTGTTAGTAGTCTTGGCAAATCCAACATCAAGGCTATTAACCTAATTGCAATGACGACTTGTCTATTTTGACTGCTATGTCGTCATTCCAACCGCGGTTAAAAAAGAAAACGTCTAGAGTCTACTCCTTATCTTGCTCTAGGAGACGTTGTACATTAACCAAAACTACCACCGAAGGTGAAAAAAGCATAGAAGAGGAGAAAAAGGGGTTTACCTTAGTTACCGCTTAAGGCCCATCCCGTGTTCCGTCATGTGCAGATCCCTGTCGAACGTGCGCATGAGCGACCCTCTCTTGTTATCATTTTTTCACGTGCCTCCATTGATTGAGTCCGCTTTTGTTGTGCTCCTTTCAATTCACCCTGTTTAGGTTCGTTTCGGCTTATCTGGCCTTCTTTTTTTGTTAGACAGATGTTACGTGATCTAGGGCACACATAAATGGGCTCCTAAGTATGTCAAATGGAGACGCGTGTGGAAATAGCCTACCGAAGGTACGGGGGCGCCTGGCGTTCCTCGTGTATGTTTTTCATTCTTTGTCTTTTCATATTCTTTTTCCTGTTAGTCTGGGATTAGTTTAGCTTTTAGCTTATTTTAGCCTAGCTCGTTTTCTCATTCAGGAATTGCTATGCCCCTATGAGTTTTCATTTTTTCATAGCCTAAGGTGTAACGTTGGTAAACAATCTGAGATTTCGATGGTGGCGGTGCTGTTTGTAGAGTTTGTGTCGGCCGCATTATAGCGTTATTCCCGAGTCCCCCCTTTCGAGCCTTCACTGTGTCTCAAGGGCCTGGGCGACAGGTGGTTCGTGATATTCCAGGGGTACCCCAGGGGGGCCCCTACTTCACACCACAGGGTTTTTTCGCCCCTGACACATTCTCTGCTCACGGCTAGGCCACCCTTTTTCTCACCAGTTTCGTTTACTGGTTTTTGTTTTCCCTTCCTGTTTCACCTCCATCCTTTCATAGTCTTTTGCCCAATCCAGGGGTACCCCAGGGGGCCCCTGTTTGTGCGAAACCACCCTCCCTGCCACTTCTCCTCATGGGCTTTGCTCTATCTCTGTGGGTTGGGTGGTTTCTGGGGGATGTGCCTCCTCTCCCCTGGTGTGTCTTCCTTGCCTCTCCCTTTACCGGTTGAGTTAGGATCATATATCAAGGAAGACACTGCTCAGCTTGATGGCCATCCACGCTTGGAGTTCATAAGGAGATGACGCATTTTTGTGGCCTTTTTTGGTATTCCCTAGACGCTCCTCTCGCTTTTTCGGCGCCGGACCATCTCGGCCGGTCCCGCAAATTTGCGGGAGCTCGATTCAGTCCTCTGGGACGTTTCGGCTCCCCGCAAATTTGCGGAGATCGCTGGGGGGTTCCGCAAAGATGCGGGAGGGTTGTGTCGGTACGGTTATGCCTCCATAGGCCCGCAAATTTGCGGTAATAGTTGGCTTTCACTGTTGATCCTTTTTTATGTCATCTTGTTGCCTGAAACTATATTGGTGTGTGCACTTTACTGGTGTTATAGACCCTGCATGTAAGGTGTTGAGTGGTGGTTAACACTTTCTCCATCTTTGCAGGTTCTGCTTGTGCTCTTCCACCTCACCCGCCCTCCTCACCTACCTCTGTGCTCCCGGTTTAGGGGGAGTACGGATACCGGTTTGCATGTGTGTTACTGTTTCCCCATGCTCATTCCCTTGTTCTTATTGGACATTCTCTACACTTACTCCGTCGACGTGCTGCTTATGGTGTGTGTTCTTCCGTTGCAGGTGGGATGCCTTGCTTTCGCCAGGGTTGTGGCTCCCCGTGCTTGGAGCGCCACAGGTCCTGCTTACGCCACTCGCAATGTGTGTCCTCTACGGCCTACCTCCCTGCTCTGTGTGGCCCGTGTATGGACCTGGTGGATGTGGTGGACCATAGCCCTGGTTCCTCAGCGGCGGCAGTGGCCTCTGCTTCCCTTCAGTCGGTGTGGGCGGTAGTCTCCCACCACATTAGGACTGTGGGCCACTGTTCCCCGGCCTTTGTTGACGACCGGATCCGCGTCGCCCTGGGTATCCCTGACCCGTCTGAAGGCCGTTCACCTGGCCCTCTCCCTGCTCGGGCCCTCTTCCCTGGGTCCCGCGGCCGGTCGTCACATCGTCGGGAGGATCCCCAGCTCCGTCCACGCTCTCGCTCGCCTCGTCGCCCGTCCTCTACTGCCCCTCGTCGTCCTCCTGATCGCCTTGACGACGCCCATCGCCCTCGTCATGGTTCTCGCCCTGAGGCCGGGGTTAGCGGCTCTGCCCCTGTGCGCCCTCCCCTGGCCTCTCCGGATAGGGGCTCTACTACCTTCCGCCCGCTTCCCCCCCTGCACAAACGACGTCCTCTTCCTTTGTCCTCTACGCGCGCAGAGGTTCATGCTGTAGCTGGCCCTCTGCTCCCTCCTCCTACACTGTCCAGGAGGGTCCGCCAGGATGTAGTTGCTTCTCCTCCTACTTCACCTGCTTCGGTACCTATTCTTCCATCACGGTCTCGTCCCAAGGTGGAGGTTCCTCCCTCCTCCGCCTCGGTGTCGGGCCGCCCTTGACTCGGTGGAGTATAGCGAGGTTTCGGGGTCCCCTTTCTTGGGAGCTGACGTGTCGCTGGAAGAGGGGGATGGTGATGTTTCCCCCTCGGGCATTAGTGATCGGGGACGAGACCCTCAGAGGCGCCACGGCCGTCGTCGCTCGCCTTCTTTGGGCCGCGACGCTGATGGTTCGTGTCGTGGGTCTCGCTCCCGCTCACGCTCGCCCCTGCGGGCCGAACAATCTTCGGGGGGGTCGCCTCTCTCGGATCGATTTTCGGCTATGCAGGGGTGGGTTGTGTCACGCATCGACGAGCGCTTGGAGGCGATGCAAGACTCCCTCTTATCGCGCTTCTTGGCGGTGACACAACCTCAGCACCTCACCCAACCTACCCCTGCTACGGTCCCCCTCCCTTCTGCAGTGGACCACATTCCTTCTCGCCCAGCTTCTCCGCCTGCCCGGTCGTCGGCTAGTACTGCTCCTGCCCTAGCTCAGGAGGTTTCCCCTGCTGTCTCCCATGCGGGGGTTCTCCGTCTGCTAGGGCAGGGTCCGCGCTTGCCCCCCATCCAGAAGGCCAAGGTCCCGTCGCGGACCATGCCGCTCCTCTATGGCTCCTTGGCTGTTTGGAAGGGGGTGCAGGCCTCCCACCCGGAGCGTGCTACCGGCTTCCCGTCAGGTGAGAGGGCCCTCCCATCTGGCTGGTCGGTGCAAAATAATGATAAGATGCAGTTCAGGGCGATCACGGTGGATGGTCAGGTGGCCGACGTGGAGGTGAGGGCTTACCCGACGAGGACTGACCTTCAGTACTTTTCGGTGAAGCCCAAGCCCCCGTCTGCTCCTCGGACTAAGCTCTGGTCAGACTTCAGCCGCCAGGACATCCTTCAGGATGTTCAGTCCCTGGCTGTGTTGACGGGACTGTCCTCCTATGGGATGGGTTTGTGCGACGACGGTAAGCCTGGCTTAGCCGTCGTGCTCGATAACCCTCTCCCATTGGAGGCCTTAGAATTCGCCAACCGTTCCGTCGACAGATCTACTTCAGTCCCTCCCCCGGAGTCATCACTGCTTTTGCCTCCTCTTGTATCTGTCGGCGGATTGGACGGCAAGTTATGGTCCTGGATAAGCGTGCCCAAACTTGAAATTTGTTCTATTGCTAACCCGTTCTTCTCTCACCCAGATAAGTCCTCTGTCGACAAGGATTTTACCTTGCGACAGAGGGTGGCGAACTTATTATCTTGTCTTTTAGGTTCCCTCCAGACGTCTGTTCACCACCTGCGGCTTATCGAGGCGACTGCACCGGGCGATCTTCGCGAGGGTTTGGACCACGTTCGGCGGATCCACCTTCAGCTCGCGGTGTCTTTGGTTCCCGAGCTGAAAGCGGTTTTGTGCGAGGCAACTCGGCAACGCCAGACGGTAAGGTCCTCGTTCTGCCTTGGATATTCGTCAGGGTTTGTTGTACTCTGAGCTCTATACATCGGGGCTTTTTGCGCAGGATGCTTGGGAACGCTACGCTTCTCTGTCGGCGGACCCTGCTTACGACACGCAACGACGCGCTGTGTCGCGAGCAGGGTCTTCTCAGTCCCGTCCTTCTGACGGTCCTCTTCGGGGTGCTGCCGCCAGTGCTTCTGCCAAGAAAGGGCGCAGGAAAGGGAAGTTGCCGGCCAGAGCGTCGGTTCCGCCTCGCACTTCTGTTCTTGCTCCCTTTCATCCCCGCCGAGAAGGGGCTGGCCAGCCTTCCACTTCCGGCCGCACTTCGACGGGGTCAGACACGCGACGGACAGGGGATGGGGTGACCCGCCCTTTTCGGCGAGGTGGGGGGGGTAGAGGAGGTCAACGTGGCGCTCATGACCGCAAGGACTGTGACGCATGTCCAGTGTGAGCATGCTGTACAGAACGCCTAGTCATGCCCCACTCTCGCTAGGATCGTCAGGGCAGGAACTTTGGCTGTAGTCTATGTAGAGTTTCCTAACTTAGTTCATGTGAGCCGTTGTACTATAAGTAATATGAATATGTATTTTGTTTTCATCTGAGTCAACGAGTTCTATTTTATATCATTAGTTATAAGTATTGTGTGTAAAACTTATTTGTAATGATGGGAGAAGCGGCAGCCACAGTTGGGGGTCAGTGGGTGCGCCATGCGGGAGGTGGGCCTAACTCACTAGCACTCCCCCCTCCCCCCTCCCCTCAGTGCTAGGAAAGCCTTTGTCTATCCCAGAGGAGAGAGAGAAATTACGTAATGATTGTCAGTGGGCGGTCCTTAGTAGTTCACGTTGGGCTCACTAGAGGGCCGGGTATAAAAAGGGAAGTCTAGCCATTTTTTGATCAGAACTCATTAGGCAGAGCGACTTCTCATTTCCCTTGCTAACTATATATATTCTTCTGACTGATGTGAACTTTCTCTACTACCTTACATTCTTATCTCCTCTTTTCCCTGCCTGTTTAACTTCCATGGTCCCGTTGCTGCAGAGCTAGTCAGCCAACGTACTATCGCTTGAGTTCTCACGAGATACATGCCTATTAGATAGCCTATTTTGGAAGGGTTAACTTAGAATAGGATTGATTTAAGTTTGTTGCACTTGTATATGCATTTCCCTGTGTGTTATTATTATTATTCCTGTTTTCTGCTAGTCTAGGTAATGCTAGACTGGGGTAAGGATTTTCTGTGTTACGAGTTGTTGTTTGATGCAGTGGTTAAGCGATAAACCTGCATACTCGTTTCGGTTCAGTGAAGCCTAGGTTGTCTTCGCGGCTGACTGTGTTGAGTTAATAATTTACAGTGCGTGAGGGCAAGAGCCTAACCACCCTGTATTTTATTAACAGTTTGTTTTTACTTTGTCAAGGAGCCGGGAGAAAACCAGATACAAGGGATCTGGATTTCTCAAAGTGCACTTGTTAGTTTTAACGTAATACTTTAAACAGTTGTGAGGACTTCGCTAGGCTACGAGCCGTTTTTGCTCAGTCACTGCTACCTTTTGCCCACAGTACCCCAGCTAGACTTTACTCGATTAGTAGATACAGAATAGTATTGAAGCTTTCCTTATGTATGATATTGTTTATGCACTATTGATTTCATGTGTTGCACGCTTGGCTATTTTAGTGATTAGTGGCCCACGAGCACAATCCGAGTAGGCTATTGCCGTTGCATTTGCGGAGTACTTCTTTTTAATGTTTGCCATTTACTATTGCATCTTCTTTTAATTATTCTTATGCCAATTTAAACCTTTAATATTATTTAATTGCCTGTGTTTTGCTTATTGAATTGCTGTTCAAAATCCGATACGTACTTCTTACGAGCATCCGAGAAGCATCTAACTTTTATCAGAAGATTCCTTGCTCGATGCTTAAGGACTATTAATTAACGTAATGTAATAGTGCCGATCCGAAGTAGACGGTGGAGGACTTCTTAAGTTCTTAGTCAAGGGTGGATTACTTCGGCTTCGGCCAACACTATTCTTTGGTGTTGTTGTTTCTTACTTCTTTGTTTGATTGTTGACCAGACTAGATAATTCCTGTCTCTTTATTAGTCTGTTGTTGAACACTAGTACCGAGTTCTTGTATACCCCGTTATAGCAGATTGAACTCTGGAGGGTATTGGTGTTTTTTGTTCGGCTGGCAGTACTCAGGGGTTGGGATCGTGTGTTTCCGTTGTGGCAGCGAGCCGTATTCGAGTCCTGATTGAGAGCCCTTGTGTACCCGAGTGCCAGGTCGTAACAGGACCGTACCGGCGGACCCTCCACGTCAAAAAATGTGTAGGTTCTCCGGGTCGGTCTCCTCCTTGTTCGCCTTCTCGCCTAGCCGAAAGGGTCGCTCACCACATCTCGGGAGCTACCACAGGTTGTTTTCGCCCTTGCACCCCTCGCTGGCCGCGAGGGACGTGGGGGCGGAAGATTGCACGGAGGGGTCTAACCTGGAGATGGAAGTCCAAACCCCCACTCAGCTCTTGTCAACGAAGCCGGCCCCTCTCTTCGGAGGTGGCCAACGTGATAACGTCCATGCACGAGCAGGGAATCGTCAAGGAGGTGAAAGCCGGTCACCCGGTTTTCCTCTCCCGTGTATTTCTGATACCAAAGAAGGACTGCGACACGATGCGACTGGTGGTGGATCTGTCGGCCCTCAACGGGCACATTGTGAACACACGGTTTCGGATGCTGACGGTACACCAGGTACGACTGGCCCTGCGACCTCTGTCGTGGGTAGTGTCGCTGGACCTCAAGGATGCGTATTGGCACGTTCCTATCCATCCTCGTTTCCAGCGATTCTTGGCCGTTCAGACTTCCGATCGTGTGTTCATGTTCGACAGACTTCCCTTCGGTCTCAACATCGTGCCGTGGATCTTCTCAAAACTGGTGAAGCAGGCTCTGGATCCTCTCCTCAGGAGCGGGCTCGAGATCCTGTTTTACTTGGACGATTGGTTGATAGTTTCAGACGCCCTAGAACAGTGCGTACGCGACACCCTCACAGTAGTTCACCACATGACACAGTTAGGGTTCAAAATCAATATTCTCAAGTCACGCCTGACCCCGTCGCGTGTCGTGACGTGGGTAGGTCTCGAATGGGATTTGACCAGCGCTACAGTGACCCAGAGTCAGCCAAACGCGGTGAAACTTCGCAGGAAGGTCTTCGCCGTGTTGCACTCGGTCTCCCTCACGAGGAGGATCTGGGACTCGTTAGTGGGTTCGCTGAATTGGGCCGCTCTGACCATTCCCTTAGGGAGGCTCAGGCTACGCCGCCTAATACTCATGGGCAACAAGGTGTTTCCGTTGACCCCTATGGATCGGCTCATGCCGATCCCGCGTACCATTCACAGACACTTAGGACACTGGGTTGCTCGGGGCACGCTCTCTGCGGCTGTGCCCTGGACCGCCCCCCCCCGCCGCCGATCTGGGTAGACACAGATGCGTCGAGCGAGGTAGGGTGGGGTTACCAATCCAACCTGGGACATCAACATCACGGCAGATGGGTGGGACACACACACCTACACATAAATGCCCTCGAACTGTTGGTTCCTTTGTTCTTCCTGAGGGACCACGCGCTGGCCCTTCAGGGAAAGTCGGTGGCCTTCAGGATGGACAATCAGACAGCTGTCCACTGTATCCAAAAGCAGGGGTCCTCCAGGTCATTGACTCTGTTGGGGATCTCGGAGAAGTTGTTCTTCCTCGCGAACCGACACAACATCTCCCTGCACGCCTCCTACCTGCCCGGGACTGCCAACCTGAGGGCGGACGCCCTGTCGAGAGGACAGGGCGTTCTTGTAGAATGGGCAATGAAACAGACTGTGTTCGACGACCTCGCAGCTTCCTGGGGTGTTCCGGAGGTCGACTTGTTCGCATCGAAGGAGACGCAGAAGTTGCCTCAGTACCTATCCCTCCGGACTCGCACTCCGGAGGGGGGTCCGGACGCTTTCATGGAAGACTGGAACAGGTGGCAGTCGATATACATATTTCCGCCACCAGACGCACTGTTGATGTGCAAAGTCCTCGCGAGGCTGCGGCTGTACCGCGGAAGAGTCTGGCTAATAGCGCCTCTGTGGCCGGCCCAGGCTTGGTACGCCCAGTTGAAGCGGTGGTGCCCGAGTCCGGTCCCTCTCCCTGTCTCAAACTTCCACTTGAGCCAGGTTGGAGACCTGCGGACCTCGTTGGCCTTCGCATCGTGGATGTTCGTGAGGCACGGTGGCTCCCAGTCCACGGACGGGACCTGACTGACTTCCTGAAGCGTTCATGGACGTCTTCGACTTGGGGGACTTACGAGTCCCACTGGAGGTCTTTTACTAGGTGGATACAGGACACTCGCCAGACAGTTAGCTCTCCTTCCCTCATACTACACTACTTGTTTCACCTCTTCCGTACACGTCACTTTCAAGTCAACACTATACGTAACCACTTGTCTGCCATCCGGGAGGTCTTTGAGTCCGTCACTGGGCTGGTCGTTCTGCCGAAGGAGCTGGATTCCTTCATGAAGGCTGCCTTCAGGGAACGACCGCCTCTGCGCCAGATCCCTCCTCAGTGGGATCTGGGGCGAGCTCTGGACCTTCTGGCTTCACACGCATATACACGGGACACTACACCGGTTCATTTGCTCGAGCGTACACTCTTCCTTGTCGCTCTGGCCTCTGGGGATAGGGTGTCTGAACTAGCAGCCATGTCACGGTCCCAGGAATGCATGCGATTATCCCCGTCCATGAATGTCGTCACGTTAGCCCCCTCCCCTCATTTTGTTGCCAAGAATGAGAGAGAGACCCACGTTTTCAAGCCTTTCACCATCCAGGCTTTAAAGCGTGGGCATACTCACCATGTGTTGTGCCCGGTGCAAGCCTTGCACTCCTATGTTGAGTCTGTGGCGCCGACTTCGGGTACTGCTGTGTGGGTGTCTCCTCAGACTGGTGGGAGGCTCTCGAAGGTGCAGATAGGACGCCACATTTGTCGGGTCATTCGTGCCAGTAACCCTGATTGTAGGGGTTCTGCGCACGATGTGCGATCCTTTGCTGCCTCCTTACGGTTCCTGCAAAGTCGATCCTTACCTGACATCGCCTCGGCGGGTTTGTGGTCTTCTGTCCATACCTTCGTCTCCTCCTACCTCTCCATGTCCATTGTTAGACCCCCTCGGCCGGTGATAGCTCTCGGGAGTCGTGTTTCCTAGAGCTCTGGCGAAGATACCTGGTCTTCCCCCCTTGTCACTCTTTCTTTTACTTTGTTTTATTTGGAAAAGGGGGGGGGGGGGGAGTACGGGTTTGCAACACTTGATTGCAAGTTTGGGATTATGTATTATGTATACAGTACATAAGTGCTTTTGCCAAATTGAAAATTGTGTTTTGTTATTGTGTTCAATGTTTTTGTTGGTTTTGGAAGAAAAGGGATTTTGGGTACAGTACTTTTTTGGCTTAAGACAAGTCTATGTTTTTGCATTACTATGAATGACGGGCACGTGTTAAAACTGTTCTTTTTAGCTACTCCTCAGTTTTTCACTCTTTTATTAAACTCTCTTGTTTAAATTGTGTTTCTTTGTCATTCATAATTTTGTTTTATGCATTGTTTTTTTTGGTATGTTGGGCTTGGATGTCCTCCTCCTATTTGTTACGCAGCCTTGACGTTGGATTTGCCAAGACTACTAACAAATTGGGAGGTTTGACGTACCTCCCAACCTACCAAATAGGAAAACCTACTATTTGGTAGTAGTCTTGGAAAATCCAACGTACATAATACCCTCCCTCACGCCGGACCCCTGCCCATCCGCGTTCTTCTGCTGACGTGAGATGTGATAACAAGAGAGGGTCGCTCATGCGCACGTTCGACAGGGATCTGCACATGACGGAACACGGGATGGGCCTTAAGCGGTAACTAAGGTAAACCCCTTTTTCTTCTCTTCTATGCTTTTTTCACCTTCGGTGGTAGTTTTGGTTAATGTACAACGTCTCCTAGAGCAAGATAAGGAGTAGACTCTAGACGTTTTCTTTTTAACCGCGGTTGGAATGACGACATAGCAGTCAAAATAGACAAGTCGTCATTGCAATTAGGTTAATAGCCTTGACGTTGGATTTTCCAAGACTACTACCAAATAGTAGGTTTTCCTATTTGGTAGGTTGGGAGGTACGTCAAACCTCCCAATATTTATCTAGCAGTCCTTCTGCTTTAACTACTTGTTTAATCTTAGATTTTTCTTGAAGTCCAGCCAGGTAAATACCAACCTTACCCATCAGATCCTTGCTGCACAAATTGGTGTTCTGTGAATTTACTATATAAAAGGAGTAGGTGACCTCACAACCATTGTATGTCACTGATGCAGTTGTTTTACCTATCACTTGAATTAAGGAATTATCATAAGCACTCAGTCTCTTACTGGACGGCTCAACCTCTAGCTTCAGTAAATCTACCCACTGACTTGATAAGGTAGAAACAGCTGCACCAGTGTCAATCTCAAAAGGCACCCAAGTATTATTGATCTTAAAATTATAAGCCTCTGTTTTAACTGCACAGATTGACTCCTTTACTGACAATATTTTTCCTTCACCATCTTCCTCTGTACTGCTCTGTTCACCGGACTCATCATGTACAACCTTTACTGGACGGCTACCTCTTCCTCGAGTTTCGCTGGATTTCTTAGTAGGCCTATAGTCACTCCTATGCTCACCCTTACTCTGGTCATAACGCCTTTCCTTCCTGGCTGCCGTACACATCCTCTTTAGGTGGCCCTTTTTCTTACACCTGTGACAAACCAAATCCCGGAATTTGCAGTTAGCACTGTCATGGGAGTAACCACAATGTTTACAACCCGTCCCCCCCTGATCCAACAGTCACGGCTTTCACTACTGCTATCCCACTTTTCTCACTCACAAAAGCTTTCTCCATATTCAAAATTCTTTGAAAGATCGCAGCAGCCTTCATCTTTTGTAGATCTAGGTTCTCAGACACTAAATTTGGGAAATAAATCTCATTCCACAGCCATAAATAATTGGTCTCTAACTCTAGGATCGAACTGGTCACCAAAATTACAATCCTTGGCTAGGGCTCTGAGGTCTGCATACATATCATTCAGAGTTTCACCAGCTCTCTTCTTTCGCTGCTGGAAAACAATTAAGCTACAGTGATAGGAGGGCTTCACATCATAATGTTTCTGCAGAGCGGTCACTAAATCATTATAAGATTTGGTATGTGGCAGGTCTGGTGCACACAGATTGCCTAGCACCCCATAGACCTCGGTGCCCACAGACACAAGCAAAATGTTCTTCTTTATATTCTCATCTGTTACTGATGAATGAGCAAAATGGGCCTCCAACAAACTCAGCCACAACTCTAAAGATATTTTGGAGGGATCAAAAGTCTATTTTCACTGTTGACGCCATAATGTGCACGTACTGACCACCCCACGGCTCCAGCAGACCAGCTAGCCTAGGCAGGATTCCGCTGTTCCTCTTGTCTGGTCCACCCGTCCATATATCGGCCTGTCAACCATTCCTCAGGCTGCTCTCAGGTTTCCCAATGCCATCTGGTACCTCACAAACGAAGAGCAGATCCCATCCTCGTCGCCAATATTATATCTTGAGGAATATAGAAAGACGGGAGTCCTCCGTGGTGTCAGGTTTTATTCAAAATCCTCGTTCCTTATTATAAACGTCAGGACAAACAAAAGAGCATCATGTGATTACGGCCACAGGCCGTAGCTCGATTGGTAGAGCGTTCGCCTGCTAACCGTGAGGTTGATGGTTCGAGCCTCGGGCCAGCCAGTGTGTTATTGGCAGATGTCAGTGCTGTTGGTGAACGGTGCGGTCTAGCAATCTGTGGAAACTATTCACTAAGTCCCTGATTCATCAGGGCACCCACCCTAGCCTTGCTATTCAGCAGGGAGTGTATGGTGGGAAAAACTGCATCATCATCAACTGATACCAGTAGTACAGTACTGGAACCTATAACTGAACTTAACTTACAGTACACTAGTACCAGTACAGTATATCCTTTGATTAAACTATAAAAGGTAATAGCTGAATGTTAATACATAACAATATTATTATGATTCTTATTCCTACAAACTTATTACTTAAGATTACACTTAAATTTAGACTGTCCAATACTTAGGGAAATAAAGTATGGACATATTCCCGCCACCGAGATTATACAACATTTACAACAGCCCGGAGGCTAACTTATCTCGCCATAATTGGGAGGAGGCTTGAGCCGCCTGTCGACGAGGACGTCCACTTTGGTCGTCAACAGGACGGCCATTTGCATTTGCCACTATGGGAACGTCTCTGGGCAATGTCTCCGAAGTATCACCCATGCTCTCGAGATCCCCTTCAAGAGGGTATAAACGGATAGTTGGGCGTGTGAAGATGCCCGACTTCGTGCGGATCTTAGCCACACTGACTTCACCGTCACGTCCAGGCAATAATTCGATAATTCGGCCCAACTTCCAGAGAGCCCGAGGACCCTCGTCATGGATGGTAACGACATCACCGATATTTGGCCACTGACCGTTGATTGGTCGAAGTTTATTCCTATGTGCCTCCCTGAGTGTCACCAGATATTCAGTTGACCAGCGTTTCCAGACATCCTGAGACAATTTTCGGATATACCGGTATCTGGCTGATATCACATCTTTGTTGATGTAGTCCAAGTCCTTTATCTCGTCACTTTCTTCAGGAAGATCCCTCAACCGACGTCCCCGCACCAACACTGAGGGTGTGATTGGGGTAGGATCCTCTAGGTCACCCGATGCATAATAGATAGGACGGTCATTGACAGTGGCCTCAATTTCAAGGAGTAGAGTTGTCAACTCCTCTAATGATATGAGGGCACGTCCTAACACCTTCTTCAGTCCTGCCTTGACAATGCCAATCGCTCTCTCCCAGATGGCACCAAACCATGGCGCTCTGGCAGGAATAAACCGCCACTCACATTGTACAGTGGAGCCCCCATCCTCGCTACACCGGTCTTCGTTGATTCAATCCTCGCACCACACAACAAATATTCCCCATTTCAATTCTCGCGCCAAAAGCCTCATTCCTCGCATCAAAATCCCAGCCGAAACCCGAAAAAATAGCAAAAATAACGAAAAACTCGACATAAAACTAGAAAACAAACAAAAACAATAATTTTGTTTTAACATAACGAAAGAATCTGCCAGTAGGTTGCCGTTTAGAGACGAAATCCGAGTGAATCCGAGATCTGTTCGTCAAATGCGCAAGATGCCGCCATCTTTGTATGACGTCATCACTAAGCAGACGCTTGCAGTTTAGCTAGTATGTGTGTTGACAAAACAACCGTTTGCAAGCCTTTTTGTGCCTGAACCCCTTATCTCTCGCGTTTATTATAACCTCTAGTACATCTAGTGATAGGGATGGTTGGCCTGGTGGTAGCAATGAAGGAATTTCATGCTCAAAACACAGCAAAGACCAGTCCATGTCGGACGAAAGCGATTGAATTGCCTAGCCTAGACGATGTTAGCCTAGGCTAGGCTAAATATGACAATCTATCTATCTATCTATCTATTGCCTGACGCCGTGATCCCCGAAGGGGTGGCCACGAACGAACCGCCCCCATGCACCTCTGTCCCCAGTCAGTCGACGCCCCTCCCCCCAACCAGCACCGCCTTCGTTCATGTAGTTCCTCACTCCATCCTTCCACCTCATATTCGGTCTACCTCTCCCCCTCTGTCCCTCCACCTCGCTCTCGTACACCCTCTTAGTCATTCTCTCGCTTTCCATACGTTCCATATGGCCGAACCATCTCAAGTTGTTCCTTTTCACACTTTCCAGCACATCTACCTCCACACCACACCTCCTTCTTACTTCCTCATTAGTCTGTCTATCCCTCCATGTAACTCCGCACGCACTCCTTAAGTAATTCATTTCCACTGCTCTCACTCTTGGTCTGAGTCTCTCAACCAACGTCCATGCTTCGCTTCCGTAAGTCAGTGTCGGGATTACCACACTGTCATGCAAGGACTTCTTCACTTCCATACTGACCACCCTATTTCTTGTTACTGCTTTTAGCGTTCCTACAACCCTCTTCCCCTGTTGTACCCTCTCCCGCACCTCTTCATCCATAGTCCCATCTTTACTCAACACACTGCCCAGATACTTAAAAGAGTTGACGATCTCCATAGCCTGACAATGATTTATAATAAAATATGTGTGGTAAGTAATCTTCTCATAATACGTCTTTTCCTCATAATATGTATTTATTGGATGTATTTGGGGCGAAATGGGTACTTGAGGGGTGGCTGGACGAATTTAGAACCTAGGTCTAGGCTAGGCCTAAAAATTTTGCATGATAGAAACAATGCCCCAATCTACAGTATTTATGGTTAGGACTGTCATTTAGCCATGTCTACATTATTATTTACAATGCGTAAGATTTAGGCCTAGGCTACTTGAATAATAATTATTCAAGTAGCCTAGGCCTAAATCTTATGCATTGTAAATAATAATATAGACATGGCTAAATGACAGTCCTAACCATAAATACTGTAGATTGGGGCATTGTTTCTATCATGCAAAATTTTTTAGGCCTAGCCTAACGAGGCTGTTTTTTTGAGTGATAACGCAAATGAACTTTTTGTATAATGATAACAGAGACTCCACCCCCCCCCAAAAAAAAAAGGTAGGCTAGGCTAAATTGACAATTTTGGTATCCATATTTTCCATCTTGATTGTTTTTTGATTGCAGGAAATACTGTTTTAGACACCTAAATTCTAAAAAAAAAAATCTGGGTGGCATGCCCCCGGACCCCCCTAGAGCTCGCGCCTTCGCCGCGCTATAATGATAACAAAATAATAAACCATAATGATAACACAATTCATATTTTCTGGATTGACACCCTGTTTAAAATACAGTAACTTGATGTAGCCTAGACAAAAAACATGTTTTCATAGCCTAACACTGGGAAAAAGTGCGGTAATTGTTTAGATATTGGGCCTTTTATTTTCTAGTTATTAAAAACTTATTCTATGGTGTATTATATGATACAGTATAATGCATAAAATTTAATTTGTGTACAATAAAACATGTTTTCGTAGGCAAAAAATAGAAAAAGACGCAAATTTTGGCATGAGCACGGAACCGATTGAATTTTCCCCATAAGAACAGTGCCCCGATCTTGGCTGTTTCAATCCTAGCTCTATTTCTGCGGAACCGATTAGCAGCTAGGATGGGGGCTCCACTGTACATTGCCAAGGTGAGACTGAACTTTAGGGTGATTGCATACATCGGATAGGTACCTAGAGGCCCCAACAAACGTAGTTGCGTCGTCACTCAAGATGATACGGGGAAAACCTTGTCGACTGCAGAATCTCCTGAAAGCGTGGAGGAAACTATCACATGTGAGATTGGTGACTACTTCGATGCGTATCGATTTAGTGACAGCACAGGTAAATAGGATCATGTAGGCCTTGACCGGTGAGTCCTTTATAGGGATTGCTCCACTATAGGCCACCCCAGTGACCTTATAGGGGTCTCAAGGGGTGGTCCGCAGGGCAGGTAAAGGGGGTAGTCCGGCGTAGTCGTAGGGTTTTCCTTGTACCCGACGACATTTTAGGCAATTGCGCAGTACTTTTTTCACCACCTGCCAGATTCTAGGGACCCACCATTTCTGTCTTATGTAGGTAACCACGTGGCCGACTCCATAATGGCAACAGAGCCGATGGCACCTATCTATGATTAGGTGGGTCAAGGGATGTTTGGAGGGCAGAAGTTTTGGATATTTGCACATTTCCGAGATAGCCGCTAATCTCAATCTGCCTCCACAATGTATAATTTCTCCCTTCAGGTGTAGTCCTAACTGGCAAATCAAATTATTTCTGGACTGTTCACCCTTCACCAGTATTGAGTATTCCTGCGGATAACTTTCCTTTTGGCATAATTTGAGTAGAATATTATCTGCAGTCTTGATTTCATTTATGTTGAGGTGAGCACCACCTGTGGGAGGCAGGCCATTTACTTTCGCCTTCAAATTTTTGATGAAACGTATCACCCATGCTGTGACACGCTGTAATTTTTCATAGCTGCTATATCTGTCCCAGTCCCATAACTGTGTGTCATCTTGGGGCACCGTGCCTACGATTTGGGTCACGATACCAGCGGGCTGCTCTTTGAGAACTATATTTTCTGGCCATCCATCGGGGTTCGGGAGCCAACTAGGCCCATTCCACCACAATGCAGAAGAACTCAAATACTTAGCAGACACGCCTCGAGATACCATATCACTTGGATTCTCTTTAGTAGACACGTACCGGAAATGAGCAGTCGGGACTAGGGCATGTATCTCGTCGATGCGGTTTGTGACATACACTGGTAATTTCTTTTTACTATTTATCCAGTGTAAGGTAATCTGACTGTCACTCCACACATAGGTTTCAGAGATATGAAATTTATCTTTGAAGGCTACCTCAATAAAGTTTACAATTCTTGCGGCAAGCAAAACTGCAGTTAATTCCATTTTAGGAATAGAAAGACTTGATTGGCGCGACTTTGGCCTTTGCCATGACCAAATGGCTGCCTTCTGACCCAACAAGATACACAGCAGTCCCGTATGCTATATTGCTGGCATCAGCGAATGCATGTAGGGATACAGCATGATCGTATACAACCCTCCGAGCAAACTTAATACGACTACAGAGTACTGTACCAGATCATCTACTATCCCCAGCCATTCCGTGTTCAAGTCTTCAGAAAGATCCTCGTCCCAATCCAATTTTAGTCTCCACAATTGCTGGAGAAACATTCTAGACCTTATAGACACTGGCAATAAAACACCTAAAGGATCAAAGAGTTTGGCAGAAAACCTCAAACACTCGCGCTTTGTCACATGTTCGACCGGAGCATACTGTACTCCAAAAGAAAGATAATGAGAAGCTGTCTCCCATACTAGTCCAAGAACTCTCACCAGATCCTGTTCAGCAGCAACACCATCCCTTTGTAACACCTCTCTCAGAACATGACTATTGGTAGCCCATTGACGCAGGAACAAGTGGGCATTGTCCATAACTTCACGAGCCATACCGTATGCATGGACAAGGGAATCTTCATTGTCCCCCATTCCTTGGAGGTTATCGATATATAGCCCGGCCCTAATTTCCTGTACGATCTTTGAGTCTACTTCAACGAGGGAAAGATGTTTTTAGGATGGTTGCATTCAGCAGAAACTGGTAGCAGGTAGTGCCAAACAATACAACCTGGAACCGGGTGCCCAACCCTGAAAGGGGTTGAAATAGGGGAGCTATCCCCCCGCCAAAGGCGGCTTTCTAGGGCCTTTCCTAGCTGATGCTGAGAGGATTGGGTTCTAGTCATGTGGTAATGGGCTGGTCTATCAGAGTGAGAATTGAGCGATCTCTGTCATACCCATAGCTTACTCTGACTGTTTCTTTTACTTATATATTTTCTAGATCTCAAGTGACGGCGTCTCTTCCGTGGATTGACCTCCCAATCTACCAAGATTGGAAGCCAAAGCGTCACATTTTTCCTTTGCCCCTCAACTTTCTCTTCATAATTGCTGAGGGACACAGGGCCCTGGGTGGGGCATTGGTTTCCCGGGCGTTTCCGCACCCTCCTCAGCTCCCCGTCATGGAGTGGCTTCGGTCACCCAGGCTTTATTGTGGTTGGCAGGTAGGGTTCTGTCGGGGCGCTCGGTTATGGCCTTGGCCTTGCTCGGGGCCTTGGGGCTGTTCGGCCAGGCAGCTTGGGGAACAACAACAACCTGGAACCGATAACATTGTAGAGGCGAATCCAGTCGAAGAGGATCTTTTGGCCACATGAACCTGGTGTAATCTCTGTCGTCTTCATGTAATTTCAACATCAAGAAGGCTTTCTCAATGTCACTGACCCACGCATACTGATGCAGATGGAATCTCAACAAGACTTGAGCTAACTCCGGTACTAAAGATGGTCCCGTGTACAGACAGTCGTTCAGACTGGGCTTGTACTTGTTAACTTTAGCGGAACAATCAAATACAATACGAACCGGAGTAGTCCTGCTTTCCTTTACGATCCCATGATGCGCAAGATAGTGACATGACCCAGAGTCATCGAATGGAACCTCCTCAATGAAACCACGCGACAACTGATCAGAAATTACCTGCGAATATTGTTGACAAAACCTAGGGTCATCAAAAAACCTCTTCTGGAGTCCTCGTAACCTACCCCCAGCCAAACCTTTGTTGGTGGGCAACCGTCCCTTTTCTTCGGTCCAGGGAAGACGTACCTGATACTGTAGAGTTTCAGGATCATACGTGACCGTTTCCTCATATGTGGTCATAGCTTGCCGTTCGGCTTGTGAATGCTCTTTAGGTGAGATACCAATATGGTCTAAATCCCACAATGCACTTAATTCTTTATGACATGGAAATTGTCCAGTAGACATATATTGATCTACTGGGGTCACTGCCACTTTAAGTATTGTAACAACCTCAGTATTGGAGCTAGACGTGGTTGCCGCATAAGAACCAATAAGGGCATATCCATATTTAGTAGGAAGTAAAACCAAATTTCCTGCCCTTTTGTAGCCAGGTCACACTATGTTGTAGTACTGGTCGGCACCTATTAGTAGCTCTAATTGTGCTGTTTCGGTAACGTATGAGTCGGCCAATTTTATGCCATGACGCTGTAAACTAGTGATTTAAACTTTTAGACTAGTTTCGCCCTTGTGTTCGGGGAGATCATTGACAACTATTGCGTCAAGTCGATGATATCTGCCACGATGTATATACTTTAGTGCTACAACAGGATACTCACGAGAGGTTTGGGTTCCGGTGAAGCCGTGAAGACTCAATTGTTCCGTTCCCTTGGATTCATACGAAAGGAAAGGTAATACAGAGCTCTTCACGAAAGTCCTCTGCGAGCACTGATCGAGTAGCGATCTAACCTTTACGGTCTTCTTGTACTTACCCTTTACAGGCAGCTGAACTGTGGGTAAAATTACTGTCTGTTTACTCATACTTACGGACATTGTTGTTGAGGTTGTTGGAGTTGACTCTACTCTATTACTACTACCACCACCTGTTGAACTCACCTCTTTCTGCTTTTGGCACAGGGAGTGAAAATGCTTGCCACAGCAGAATTTACAATTCTTAATATTAGGGTTTGTACACCCGTTACTACCGTGTACACTGGAGAGACACCCTGTGGTAAACTATCAATGGAAGTTAAATATTACTAAGCTATAATGAATCAAATAAAATCAATCTAAATTAAAACTACTGTACTCCATATCTAAATTGAATTCAATCTGAAACAAGCTAATTTATATCCAAAGGTCTCACATAATAAATTTATATATAGGGTAAGGTTATAACGATTAATATACTAGCCAGGAATTAACTCACCAATAGTTCCACGTGGCAATGAAGCAAGGGAGAACGTTTTACCCAATATGGCGGACAACGGGGAACGAGACTTCGGTCCCGAGACTCGAGTCAAGTAAAAGAAAGAATAAATGATTACATGAGAATGGACATGAATATTATGCTTATCTGTCAGTCAGTCATAGCGTCGATGAGAGCGTCGTGATGGTGTAGCTGTTTGTATTGCTGTCAGTGTATTGTGATTAGAGGCTCAAAAGCGCGATCAACTGAGGGCGGAAAATAGATGTTAACTGGTTGGTGTTCGTGAAGGCTCAGGTCTTCCTCAAAGGCACACCTTGCTGCCTTGGCAAACGCCAGGAGCCCAAATTATCGTACCGCATCTAGGTTGCTCTATACGATAAATTATATTAATATATACGATAAATTCATATATACTACATAAGACCATGGCAATATTGCTTAATAGCATATTAGGCCTTTTATAACTTAACTTATTTACAATCTTATAATATACGATCTACTCGTCCTACGTCGTGCTGCAGGAGCGACCGTGACGTCACAGAGACATACGGGATCACAAAAGAGTCATAACCTATCGTATTTACGATACACTCCCCCCACAAAAAAAGACCTGAACCCCACCTTAAACCTAAAGTTGCCCAGAGGCTATCTTCTGACGCCACAAGTTGACGGCGCCAGCAGCAGCGCGTCTGGGACGCGTCCCGGTCCGAGAATGATCACCATCAGTAAGAGGCGAGTCGTTCCTTTGAGAATCCTCGGACCCAGCAATAACAGGTGGAGCATCAGATTGCAATGCGGAATCGAGCTCCAAAGCGTACAAACGTGCGATAGGACGAACAGTAGTTCCAGTGGCTGTCTTTAATAGCGCCACCCGCTCTACAGAGTTTGCCCCCTTGTATACCTCCAACACGCGGCCCAATTTCCAGTAAAAACGAGGACTATCTTCTTTAATTAAAACAACTTCACCAACTGTAGGTGCCGTTGGTCTACCAGAGGGAGTAACACTCCTTTCCCTCAATGCTAGCAGATATTCACTAATCCACCGTTTCCTAAAATCCTCGATTATCCTGGATATATACTGGCATCTCTTAGACACCGCTACCTCAGAGTACAACGAGGGATCCTCTAACTCTACTATGGATTGGAAATCAGATGGAAATGCAGTCAATGGTTTTCCATATAGCAAGTGAGCTGGCGTTAATGGTAGTGGTTCTTGCAGGTCGGTGTACACATATGTAAGCGGGCGATCATTCACGACTGCCTCTATCTCTGTGAGGACTGTCGTCAACTCACTCTTCTTTAATAGAGCACGTCCTACTACCGCTCTGAGTCCTGACTTTACTATGCCGACACACCGTTCCCACATTCCACCAAACCAAGGTGCCTTAACTGGAATGAACCTCCATTCGCACTTCTTCTCTCCCAAAAAAGTGATGATAATAGGATCACTACTCATATCCTTTAGATATTTTGATGCTTGGACATAAGTGGGAGCGGTTGTTGTTGTTGATGATGCTTTTATTTTATACTAGCCCACTGGGCCTAGGCCCTCTCAAGGCTAGTGGTGGAGGAGGTGGTACAGAGTTTAAAGTCACGTATATGTCAGTACTGTAGTTATATGTCATTGTATAAATTTATAGCTCTCAGGAAGTGACGAATAGGGGTGAAATTGAAAGAGTCTGAGTCAGAGAGGATGCCATGTAATGAGGTGTTCAGCAAGAATCTCCGTCTTTCAGATGCATAGACGGGACAAATACAAAGAAAGTGAAAAACAGTCAATGATGTATGGCAATGTTGGCATTCAGGTGGTTGACCACGAGAGGTGGACATCAGGTAACCATGTGTGAGGCGTGTGTGG
Source organism: Paralithodes platypus (assembly GCA_032716605.1). Lineage (NCBI taxonomy): Eukaryota > Metazoa > Arthropoda > Malacostraca > Decapoda > Lithodidae > Paralithodes > Paralithodes platypus. The sequence continues at coordinate 51,987,388 of CM064504.1, forward strand.
CCTAAACGTAATCTAGTTAATAGGGTTTGGTCTGCGCGTGAACCATTAATTGAAGAGGGCCACAAGTGTATGTCATCCTTAATGGACGAAGGTGGCCAGTTAATGGTTGCGCTCTCCACTCAACTCGCCAAGCGTCATAAACATGGCGACGGAGGACAGGGAGCATATCCTCCGAACGCAGCAAAGTAGTAGAGGGTGTACCATGACACGCTTGCTTAGCGAGGAAGTCTGCACGCTCATTCCCGGTAATTCCTACATGCGCGGGGATCCAGCACAGTGTGATGGAACGATTAGCGCACTGTAATTTGTGTATTGTGTGGATGATAGTCTTGACCAATGGGTCCTTGGGGGCAAATACACATAAGGCCTGCAGTGCACTCTTTGAGTCACTACAGACAACGACCCGTGGAGAGTTCCTCGACAATGAAGAGATGGTGCTTAAAGCACCTTGAATAGCCCATAATTCAGCAGTGAAAACCGTGGAGTGATGGTGTAAGGTACTTTGATACAAGCCATGGTCTGAGACTGCAGCGCAACCCACGGCATCCGCATTTTTCGAGCCATCGGTGTAAATGAAAACAGCCGGGATGTGATCATCAAGATGTTGTAAAGCGAGATGTCGACATTGAGATGGGGCTTGGGCATCAAGTTGATCCGCTAAGTGAAAGCAAACTGTAGGGTGTTTTAGGGTCCACGGAGTCATGTGACTAGGAGGGGGAGTTATGGGAGGAACGGTGATACTGTAAGTGGAGAGCAATTGGCGAGACAATATTGGGAATGGTACTGGAATGGTTGAACGATAGTTATCTGTGGAATGGAATAGTTCTAGTAGAGTTGGGTCATGACGGAGGCGAACAGCCGTACGCATGAGGACTAATCGACGGTGGTAGGCTAGAGGTAAGGTCCCAGCCTCACATAGGATATTGTAGACACGAGAGGAACGGAATGCCCCCGAGCTAATGCGGATGCCCAAATGGTGTACGCTGTCGAGGATTACTAATGTGGAAGCAGAGGCCGTGCCATAGACAGGGCTACCATAATCTAGGGCTGAGAGGATGGTAGCTCTGTAGAACAGTAAAAGCGTAGCGCGATCTGCGCCCCAATGGACTCGTGCGACTGTTTTCAGAACATTCATTCTCTGGAGGCAACGTGCCTTTAAGCAGGCAATGTGACTCTTCCAATTGAGGTGAGTATCAAAGATTAAACCAAGGAACCTGGTATGTGGAAGGATCTGAATATTAGAATTTCCCATGGTGAGAGTAATGGACTGTTTACGTAAATGTCGAAAATTTCTATAGAATACAACGGCGTTAGTCTTTTCAGCAGAAAATTGAAAACCAGCAGTGGATGCCCAAGAGTGGATGGATTTTAAAGCAATGTTGAGACGCCGTTGTATGTGAGTCAGACTGGGAGAAGTATAATATATTGCGAAGTCGTCCACATACAAGCTATACGATATTTCAGGTGGGAGGCTGCGTATGACACTATTGATCGCCATAATAAAGAGTAAGCTGCTAAGGGCACATCCTTGTGGTATTCCATTAATTTGTGACATAATGTCCGATAGACCATTATTTTTGACCTGGAATGTACGGTTAGAGAGAAAATTTTGTAAAAAGCAGGGAAGAGGACCCCGCATGCCAGAATCGTGTAACATTTTTAAAATCCTGTCTCCATGTTGTGTCATAAGCCTTAGCAATGTCAACAAATATTGCCACTGTGGGTTGGTTCTTCAACGTATTTGGTGTTCAAGGCGAATAAGTGAGTGCAGTGTAAAACGGCCAGGGCGGGAACCATTCTGATATGGGGATAGTAGGGCATGTGACTCAGCGTAATGTAAAAGTCGAGGATTGATAATTTTTTCCATTAATTTGCAGAGGCATGAGGTAAGTACAATCGGTCTGTAATTTGTGGGAAGACTATGATCTTTTCCAGGCTTCGGTACGGGTATAGTGTAAGCATGCCGCCAAGACGGTGGGAAGTAGTTACTTATCCAAAACTGATTGTACAGTTGTAAAAGATGTTGTAGCGCACGTGGATGGAGGTGACGGATGAGAGCATACGAGAATCCATCCGGGCCAGGAGTAGTGTCTGTACACAGGTCGAGCGTGTGTCGCAATTCCGGAATTGAAAAAGGGGTGTTATATTCATGTGTTTCCCCGCTATGAAAAGATAGCGGGCGAGATTCCTCCATACTTTTATAACAAAGAAATTGACAAGGCAATGACTGGTCTGAGGTGACGTGACAGAAATGTTTGGCATGTATGGCAGCGAAGTCAAGGGGGTAATGTGTAAGCGAGTCCGAGGCAGGATCTTTGAGTGGAGAGAGTGGAGGCCGTACAGTGCGTCCGTTGATACTGCGAAACTTTTTCCATAAAGTAGAGAGAGGGGTGCGGGAAGTGAAGGACGAGATATATGATCGCCATGAAAGTATCTTGTTGTCAAGGATACTGCGTTTGACAACTGCACAGATCTTGTTATAGAACGTTTTAAGGGCAATTTTTTCAATAGTGATGGTTATAAGGTCAAAGTAACGATTAGTGGAAAAAAGTCGGGGGGAAACAGTCTTTAAACGCCGCTGCCTAACACTCAGACGCTTAAGAAGGCGTTCCACACGATGCTTGAATTTTATCATTTGGGCTAGAGTGGGCGTCCACCAAGGGACCTGGCGAGGGTGCGTCAGCGAGGAGGTAAGCGGGATATGAATGCGAGCAATGGAGTTCAGGAAGGACGAAAAATAATCAAAATTGTGTGCAGGGGAAGAGGTAGGGGAGAAGTCCGAAACGTCTACAGAGGAGTGCGTATAAGACGTCCAATCGGCTTTAGAGACATAAGTGGGAGCATTGTCGCTAAGAATGAGTTGAGGGAATGAACGACGGGCACAAAACCGTCTAAACGCCAGCATAAATTCTTCGCTAGACATATTATCACATAGTTCTAGGTGTACCGCTCGAGACGTTGCACAGGTAAACAATAATATATAAACCTTCTCATGCTCCCTCGTCTTCAATGCCCCTGTGTAATCTAATCCTACCGCTTGGAAAGGTTCTACGTGCTTTACACGGCATTCAGGTAGAGGTGGAGCTGGTCCAGTTGCATATGGTTTACCTTTTAGTCTCTGGCATATTACACACTTTCTTACTACGCGTCGAGCTACTTGTCGAACTCTGGGTATCCACCATGTGAGACGTAAATTTGATATAATGTGACATACCCCGTAGTGTTTTACTTCCCTATGTGCACGTATGATTAATAGATCAGTAACGTGATGTCTTGTTGGCATAAGTATAGGGCGGTTTGTGCCGTCTGGTACACCCAACCACTTCAGGCGACCCTCACACCTGATGAGGCCATTGTCTAGGTGCAACCTTAGTTGACGCACTATATTAGGCATTAATGTCTTATTCGTGCTTTTCAAGGATTCTAATTCATTGGAAAAGGTTTCTACTTGAACCAATTTGATCAAAGTTACTTCAGCTGCTTTAAATTCACGAGCATCAATGTTGTGACCCCTGTTGCAGAGTTGGCCCATTACTTTAAGCTTGATATTGGATACATATCGCAATACCCAAGCTACAACTCTTGACTAGTTTATTATAGTCACCGAATCTTGCCCACTCTATGATTGGACCCGGTGGCTCATTTGGTTGGGCTGTAACTGCCACTGTTTCCAGTGGCAGAAGTCCCTCACCAACAGCATGCCAAATCGTCCATTCACTTTCATGGAGCAGCCACTTTGGACCATGCCACCACAATTCGGACTTCACTAATTGGCTAGCCGTTATACCCCTAGTTATGAGATCACTAGGGTTTTCTTTTGTATTTACATAATGATAAGCAACGTCTGGCAAAAGGGCTCTAATCTCATCTACCCTATTCCTCACATAAACTGGCAGAGACTTCTTGCTATGTATCCAGTTGAGTGCGACCTGACTATCGCACCAAACGTGAACGATTTCAATATTTAATTCGCTCTCGTATGCTGCGCGTACATGTTGCACCAGACGTGCTAAGAGCAGCATGGCAGTCAATTCCATTTTAGGGATAGTTACCTTTTTAACCGGGGCTACTTTAGCCCGGGCTGTAACTAAATGTGCCCCAAATGAAGTAACGACATATATGGCTACCCCGTATGCCGTGGAGCTAGCATCGCAAAACGTGTGTAACGTAACGTCACCGAACGCCGCCACTTTACGAGGTATAGGTTTAGTACATAGGATGGCATACTCATTCAACAACAATGTCCCTTGGTCATTCAGGTCCTCGGGCAAACTGTCATCCCATCCTATTTTACGTCTCCAAACTTCCTGCATTAGAATCCTAGCTCTTATGGTAACGGGTAATGCTAGACTCAAAGGATCAAAAAATTGCGCAACTTTGCTCAACAGACTTCTTTTTGTGTGCGCTCCTGTCTGCTGAGCAAAAGACCTTGTTTGAAAAGTTAGTATGTCATGTTTAGGTTGCCAGATGATCCCCAAGTTTCTGGACTTTTCCTGGTTAAGAGATGCCGTACCGTCCACCTGTATCAAACTCTGAAGATCTTCACTATTAGTAACCCACTCGCGGAGAAATAGATGTGCATCCGCAAACAATCTGCGTGCTTGCCAGTATGTATATAACAAATCATCCTGACTATCGCTAGAACCCTGCAAATTGTCTATATATAATCCGCGAGATAGTTTACTTGTGTCCTCATGAGTGTCAGCTAGATGTTTTCTGATAGTGGCATTTAACAAAAACTGTGAACACGTGGCCCCAAAGAGTACAACCCGAAAACGGTATATGATGACCGGACTTCCAGAGTCGCTAATGTCGCTGAACCAAAGAAAGCGGATAACATCTCTATTTTCCTCCTTTAGCTTGACCATCAAGAATGCTTTCTCGATGTCACTGGTATAGGCGTACTTCCCCAGCCTACACCGCAATTGATGTTGGGACAGGTCCGACACCATGGACGGACCTGTCAACAGGCAGTCATTTAGACTGGGTTGTTGACCTTGATGGGCAGAACAGTCATACACCACCCGTATTGGTGTGGTGACGCTGTCTTTTCTTACCCCATGATGGGCCAGATAGTGAACCCTAGCCTTCTTAATCGGTTCCTTGACATCGACTCTCTCAATAAAGCCCCTATCTTCATAACTCCGAAATACATCGTCATACGCCTGGCGCGTGCTCGGTTCGTTAGACAATTTATGCTGTAATGCGCGCAAGCGACCTAATGCCAAACCATAGTTGGTAGGCAGGCTTATCTCACTGTTCTTCCAGGGTAATCTAACTTTATATTGCTTGTCTGAGGCACAGTAGCTCACAGACTCGTCAAACCTTTGTAGCGCAACTTCCGAGTCATAATCAGTCTCCATAGGATTAATGCCTATGTGATCCAATCTCCGCAGTCGTTCCAGGTCGAACTCGGCAGCCATCTTAGGGTCACTAGGTTGGGAATCCTCCCTTCCCAACTCCTCTGACGTGGTTACATTGACTATATATCGAGACTGTGTCGACCAGGACCTTTGACTGTGTAGTATGCACCTTTCCGCTCATGCAATGAGCATGTTCTCAAAAACTGTGCTTCCGTGCTGACTCCCTGCCTAGGCAAACTCTTTCGTCTCTGTCTATCCTCTAACGTCTTCCCTTCATGCTGGAAGTTTGCTCACATTCAACCTGTCCCAAAGAAGGGTGACCGCTCTCAACCCTCCAACTATTGTCCAATTGCTCTTATCTCTTGTCTTTCTAAAGTTTTTGAAACTATTCTTGCTTCCAAATTTCTTAAGCATTTCTCTTCTCATAATCTGCTCTCAGATCACCAGTATGGCTTCCTTAAGGGTCGCTCTACTGGTGATCTTCTTTCATATCTTACTAACTCTTGGTCATCCTCCTTCCGGGACTTCGGTGAGACTTTTTCTATTGCACTAGACATATCGAAAGCCTTCGATAGAGTCTGGCATAAATCTTTAATTTCTAAACTACCCTCCTTCGGTTTCTATCCCTCCATCTGTGCCTTTGTCTCTAATTTCCTTTCCGGCCGTTCCATAGCCGCGGTTGTGGACGGCCATTGTTCACTTCCTCACCCTATAAACTCCGGTGTTCCTCAGGGCTCTATCCTATCTCCTATTCTCTTTCTAATTTTTATAAATGATCTCCTTAACTGTACCTTAATTCCCATCCATTCATACGCAGACGACTCAACCTTACACTACTCCATTAGTTTTTCAGAACGCCCCAGCCAGCAATCCCTCAACGACAAACGTAATGAAGCCATAGAACTCTTAAATTCTGATCTAAATACTATTTCCAATTGGGGCAGAGAAAACCTTGTTAACTTTAATGCTTCCAAAACCCAATTTCTCCATCTATCTACCCGTCAGGATCTCCCAGCGGACTATCCCTTATTCTTCAACAATACAAAAATCAACCCTTCATCTTCTCTCAATATTCTTGGTGTCTCTTTTTCTTCTGCTCTCATTTGGAAGGACCATATTACCAGTCTTGCTAAGGCAGCCTCCCAGAAGCTGGGTGTGCTCAACCGCCTTAGGGGTTCTTTTCCCCTGCACAGCTTCTTGCTCTGTACAGGGGCATAGTGCGCCCTTGTATTGAGTATTGTTCACATGTGTGGGGAGGTTCCTCTCACACCGCTCTCCTAGACAAAGTTGAAAGGAAGGCCTTTCGTATCATTAACTCCCGTCCACTCACCAACTCTCTGCAATCTCTCTCTCTCCGCCGCAATGTTGCATCTCTCTCTCTATTCTATCGCTACTATAATAATCAGTGTTCCTCAGAGCTATCCCAGTGCATACCACCTCCTTTACGTAGGGCACGTGGTACCCGTCTTGCAACTCAATCCCACCCCTACTCTGTGCAACTCTCCAACCCAAGAGTGAAACGTTACTCTCAAACTTTCTTCTACTCAACAGCTGAGCTCTGGAACTCTCTCCCAGAATCAGTCTTTCCCTCTTCCTATGACTTAAATTGCTTCAAACTCCGTGTGTCCAGGCATTTTGGCTCGAACGTCCCTTGATTTTGGCCCTGTCACTCTTTCAACTATGGGGGAGGCACTCGCTATAGGCAGTTATGCCTTTTGCCTCCCTCAATCACATAGAAAAAAAAAAAAAAAAAAAATATCCAAATTTAGTGGGGATTAAAATTACACCACACATCTTTTTAAATCCAGGGTATACTACATCATAATAATGATCCACACCAAGTAGAACATGCACCTCACTCTGATTTCCCATGGGATCTGACAAGTTAACCCCTTTGCTACGTAATGCGTGTTCCACCTTCTTCACTCCTACAGATACATATTCTGGTAGGGTGTCTACTACGATACAAGTCATAAAGCACCGGTTTTTACGGTAGAAATATGAAATCTCCGCTATCTCGTAGTCTTGCTTATCAGTAACCCCTGTGAAGCCCTGTAATCGAAGAGTCTCAGCCCCTATGATTCGGTGTTTCAATCCCACTAGTATTTACCTAATTGTATTTACCTAATTGTAGTTTACAGGAGTTGAGCTAAGCTCGTGTTGTCCTGTCTCTCAGTCTACTTTTTATCCAATTTTTTCTTGAAAATATGGATGTTCCTTGCCCCTACCACCTCCTCCTCCAGCCCATTCCATTTGTCAATACATCTATAGGGGAAGCTAAACTTCCTGATATCGTTCTTGCAGGTAGGTCTTTTTACTTTGTAGCTGTGGCCTCTAGTTATTCCTGTATCCATAATTAACATATCCTCCCTATCCAGCCTCTCCAGCCCCCGGGTGCATTTGTACATCATTATCATGTCTCCCCTCTCTCTCCTCTCTTTTAAACTTGGTAGATTTAATTTGTCTAGCCTCCCTTCATATGGCAGTTCTCTGAGACTTGGAACCAATCTAGTAACTGCTCTCTGGATTCTTTCTAACTTGTGAATATGCTTCTTTAGATGCGGGGACCACACCACTGCTGCATACTCCAATCTTGGTCTAATCATACTCTTCATAATTTTCGCTACCATGGTCTCATCCAAGTAGTTCCGAGCAACTTTCATATTCCCGGCCATTGCATACATTCCGCTAAAGAGCTTGTTAATATGTTTCTCTGGCGACAAATTATCTTGTATAATCAACCCTAAATCCTTTTCTTTTTCGGCCTTGCTAATTATATTATCTCCCATCCTGTACTCCCAATTTGGTCTATTCACACTTCTTCCCATATTTAACACATGGCATTTACTTATATTAAATTTCATTTTCCACTTGGTGCTCCATTCATATATTCTATCTAAATCCCCTTGAAGCTCCTCACAACTACTTTTATTTGTTATTTGTCTCATAATTTTTACGTCGTCTGCAAACATTGACATGTAGGAATTTATGCCTATCGGCAGGTCATTCACGTACATAAGGAACATGAGAGGTGCCAACACAGATCCCTGCGGCACACCACTCTCAACTTTCCGCCACGATGAGTAAGTTCCTCTAATGTTGGTCCTCATTTCCCTATCTGTTAGATAGCTCTCCATCCATTTCAGCAAACTCCCCCTGACACATCCTAGCGTCTCAAGCTTAGATAACAATCTCTTATGTGGTACCTTATCGAATGCTTTGGAAAGGTCTAAGTAGACGCAGTCCACCCATCCGCCTCTTTCTTGGAGTACATCTATCACCCTACTGTAATAACATAGCAAACTGGTAACACAAGATGTCCCTTCTCTGAATCCAAATTGCTTTGGGGTTATTATCTTCTTTCTCTCCAACATTTTCATCCATCTCTTCCTAATTAGCTTTTCACAAATCTTGCATACAATACTAGTAAGTGAAACTGGTCTATAGTTTAGAGGGTCCTCAGGGTTTCCATTCTTGTATATCGGGATGATATTTGCTCTTTTCCATTCAACAGGGACCTGTCCTTTATCTAAGGAAGCTTGAATTATGTCCCTCACTGGCTCCACTAATTGCTCTGCACACTCCTTTAAAACCCAGGCAGACACTTCATCCGGTCCCATAGCTTTCCTTACTTCAAGTCCTCTCATCGCAGTTAACAGCTCATCTCTAGTTATTTCAATCTTACTAAGACCACTCTCCAGTACTCCCGCCTGTGGTTCGTCAAAACCTTCCTCTCTAGTAAAAACTGACCCCAATTTGTTATTCATTACCTCACACATGTCCGATACATTTTCATACGTCCTAGCATCAACTCTTAATTTAGTAATTTGTTTCTTTACCTTCAACTTACTGTTTATATATTTATAAAATAATCTAGGGTCACTTTCACATTTATTTACTACGTTCTTCTTATAGTTCATTTTAACTTGCCTAATTATGTTAACATATCTATTCCTCTCCTGTTTATATTTATTCCGATTACTCTCGGTGTTCCTTCTTCTTAATCTAGCCCAAGCTGCATCACGCCTACCCAAAGCTCTTTTGCATTTCAAATTAAAACAATCTTTCTGCTTAGTAAAATTTCCAGTTTTATATTTTTGGACAAACAGATTGGTTCCTACTCTATAAATTTCGAGGAATCTATTATATTTACCTTGTACGTCCTGTTCCTTAAAAATAAGATCCCAATCTACTCCCTCTAAATATCTTTTCAAGGATACATAATCAGCTTTACTATAATTTAATCTGTCATTTATGTAGCTATTGTCTAATCTATTGGCATTACTCGAGGTCAACTTCCATTTTAGTAATAGGTGATCACTTTTACCTACAGGACATAGATAGTTTATATCACTAATTTCGTGAGGATCTTTTGTAAAAATCAGATCGAGTTTAGAAGGTTCGTTATTACCCCTCATTCTTGTATTTTCCTTCACATGTTGTGCAAGTACATTTTCCGTAACCAACTCCACTAGCCGACTTCCCCAAGATCTCTGATTTGGCCCTGCATCTCCCGATTCCCAATCAACCTCACTACAGTTGAAATCTCCCACCAAGATCAATCGATTTTCCCTTAAAAGCAATCTTCTCAACGACTGAATCATATCCTCGACCATCTCCTCAAACTCCAACTCCCTCCATGCTCTGGTCTTTGGTGGCATGTAAGCTACTGCTATGTCTAGCTTTTTTCCTTCTATATCATTGAGTTCAACTGCCATTATATCTGCCTTATCATTATTTAACTCCACGTGCTTTGCTGTCATAGGGTTCTTAACTAATACTGCCACTCCACCTCCCCTTTTACCCTTCCTATCATATCTCCATATATTATATCCTTCACTAAACACTGTGTTGCTGTCAAAGTCCTGGTTCAGCTTTGTCTCCGTCAAACAGACTATCTGTGGTTGATCTTTTCTTAATATATCATCTAACTCTACCTTTTTACTGTTTATTCCATCTATATTAGTTTAGTAGCACAGTATATTTGAATCCACCTCCTTGTTTCTCTTCCCTCTCTGCCTCCTACCAGGTTCACCTCCTCCTCCATCCCTTCCCTGACCCAGTTCCACCTCCCCTGCTAATTCTATTCTCCTCCCTCCCCCTCTCTCTCCCTCTGTTCCACCTCCACCACATCCTGACTCTCTCTCCGGTCCCCTGCTCCCTGCATTATCTCTTGCTCCGTCTCCTTGCTTTGACTTCGTACTTGTCTCTCTGTCTCTTTCCCTATCACTCCTCTTACTTTCGGTTCTTGGTGGCTCCTGATGTACCACTTCCTTACTTGCCCTTCCCTTATTCTCCAAAAAAAAAAATCTTCTTTTGCTCTTCAGACAACTTTCCATTCTCTTCATCAGCCTTAGCTTGGAGTTCCCTTAACTGTTCTCATTCTTCCACACTTAGGTCCTTTTTTACCCTTATATGATTCAGCTCTGTCGAATTTAATTTCCAGCTCACATTGGCTACTGCTTCTGCTGTTGATCTAAACTTTAGTTCCACTCTTAGTGGTCTCATCTCGCCCTTCTTATATTTTCCTAACCTTCTCACCTCCTCCAATTCTTTTACCCATCCATAACCCTCGTCTAAATAATCCAGTATCCCCTTGACTTTCACAACATCCCTTTCCTTTCTTACCTTCATATCTGCCAGGTGCTCTTCCACATCTCCAAAGATTACTACACACTTACCTCTATCTATTGTCTCTCTCACTACCTTCTCTTTCTTCTTTAAAACTTGCACTACATTTTTTTCAAACTCTTTCTTTTCCTTTTCTCTCTCTTCCTTCTGCTCCTTCACAATTTCTTCAAGGGCTACCATCGTGGCACTCTCTACCCTTGTCCACTAATTTTTTACCTCACTAATTCCTTTTACTTCCTCACTCAGGTGGCCCTCATATTCCTTAAGCTGAGCCTTGAGTGCCACATTTTCCGCCGCTAACTCGTCTACTCTGGCCATCACTGCCTCTAGGCTGTCACTTACTGGCCTAGGCCTATCCACCCCGCTAGTAACGCCACACATATCGGACAAAACTTCTACTTTAGCCCATAACTCCTTCCTCCAATTTTCCATCACTCCCCTCCATCTCACTAGACCCATCAATTGTTTTTTCATACTTGCCAACTGATCATCCTTGTCCTCGGTGATAAAGCCTTCAAATTCGTATTCCTCCTCATCCCCAGCTAGGCTTTCACGCCTTCCCGCCATCGCGAGGTGGTCGTCTGCCAGCCTAAAAACAACAATCGCCCCACTATCCCATCTCACTCCAGGAACTGTCTTATTTAATCCATATTTTCAATTACTTGGAATATCCAATTAAATCTGAATTCTCATAAAAACACCTAATTACTTATGAAATGCACATATAAATTTCCGGGACAACACTTAGACACTCCTATCAACTTCACACAAGGTAACTCATTATCAGAGAGCAGCTGCGAGGTGTTGACAGCTCGGAGGCCTACGGAGGTGTTGTACTGTTGTACGGACCTCTTTATAAAGGAACGTTGAGACCCTTGATCTAGAAGTACCCGACAAACTTTGTTACTGTCATTACCTTCCATGGGAATCTGTATTGTGGGCAATATAGTGGTGTCTTGCGAGCTACCTAGTGCCACAGTTGTAGTACCCTCTGGTTTGACGTCTTTGACTTTATCTGCTGTAAGACACAACTTATCAAAGTGATGTCCTTTGCAGTGGCGACAGGGCCTTAAGTATGTAGCAGTACATTGTCCCTGCTTACCATGTTCCTTACTTAGACAACCTACACATAGCTTCAATCTTTTCGCCTGTGCTAGTTTTGTCTCATTTGTTGGGTATTTTACACAGAAACTCCATTTATGTTTGTTGTTACATAGCTTACATAGAATCTGAGCAGGTTTCTTATATGTACCCTCTTTCTTTTCTTTAGTCCCCACTGTCATGCTTACTGTTCCCCTCTTCTCCACATTCTCACTCCCTCCCGACTCATACATTCTCCCTTTGTTCAACTGTAGATTATTGATTTCTTTACTGAACTGAGTTTTGAACTCCCCCAGCTCAAATGATCTAACCTTGTCAAGTACAGTATTGCCATAGCAAGCTTCTGACGCAAGATAATGACTATCATTTCCTGTGTGGTAAACCCTAGGGTGTCTAGCGATCGAGTATGGCACTCCATATTTGCCCTAAAATTTGCTAACTCCTCAACCTTATACTGTGGTTCTGCGAGCTTTAACAAGGCAACGACATGGGCCATCTTTAACTGCTCTTGATCCCCGTATGTGGACTTTAATAATTGTACTGCCTCAAGATAACTATCACCCACTACCACAAAACCCTCTATCAAATGTAAGGCCTCTCCCTCCATTTGTCCCTTCAGATAGTGAAACTTGCGGACACTATCCAAAGAGGATTCATGAACTGTAGACCGAAATACGTCCCAAAAAGCTAACCACTCAGTCAACTTGCCCCCAAATGTAGGAAGATTGAGCTTTGGGAGGTGTACAGTATGTTTTGGGTCAGCCCTTCTATGGGCCTCACTCTTGCCTCCCTTCTTACTTGCGACAGCACGCTGTAATATTTCGCTCTAAAGACAGGTTCGTCATAGAGGGCGCGATTATCACACTCTGTAACTAACTCTTCCTCCTCTGTCATGTCTGCCACAATCACCTCACTCAGAGCCATAATACGACCGTGGGTAGCCTGGACGTTTCCTAATCTAGCTTCCAATTCCTCTAGTTCAGCAGTAGTGATGAAAGTGTTGACATCCACAATTAGCCTATTTAATACTCCCCGAAGTCCCGCCCTTTAATTTTTAGGGGCCTTGATCAGCACCCCACTAGACGGTGTCTCTTTATTGTCTTTATTCATTCTGCATGTAAGCCTATAGGCTATGTATCCAAATGTTACAAAAACAACGGCAAAATAGTAGTCTAGTTAAGAGACGCCGACCGGCGGACTTCTATGTTATGGAAAAAAAATAGTACACAAAATAGCAATACCTCTTAAAAGGTCATATTGAACAAGAAAAAATGTTAGGTTAGGTCATATGTCACAGGAAATCTGAAATGGAAAAGAAAATTATTGGGGAAAGATGATGGGTGGGATGCAGGACTTAGGCAGGCGCAACGATGTGACCCTGCATTCCGGCTCTAACCATCGCTTGGATAGCCTTTCTAGATTATCATAGAGTTGTTCCTGCATCCTGTTATATGTCCCCTTGCTCATTGCCTTAAAAATCCCTTACTGGTAGCTAATTCCCGGGTCTGGGCACCAATGTGGTAAACTATCAATGGAAGTTAAATATTACTAAGCTATAATGATTAAAATAAAATAAATCTAAATTAAAACTACTCCATATCTAAATTGAATTCAATCTGAAATAAGCTCATTTTTATCCAAAGGTCTCACATAATAAATTTATATATAGGGTAAGGTTATAAGGGTTAATATACTAGCCAGGAATTAACTCACCAATAGTTCCACGTGGCAATGAAGCAAGGGAGAACGTTTTACCCAATATGGCGGACAACGGGGAACGAGACTTCGGTCCCGTGTCTCGAGTCAAGTAAAAGAAAGAATAAATGATTAAATGAGAATGGACATGAATATTATGCTTATCTGTCAGTCAGTCATAGCGTCGATGAGAGTGTCGTGATGGTGTAGCTGTTTGTATTGCTGTCAGTGTATTGTGATTAGAGGCTCAAAAGCGCGATCAACTGAGGGCGGAAAATAGATGTTAACTGGTTGGTGTTCGTGAAGGCTCTGGTCTTCCTCAAAGGCACACCTTGCTGCCTTGGCAAACGCCAGGAGCCCAAATTATCGTACCGCATCTAGGTTGCTCTATACGATAAATTATATTAACTCCTTGCGACATATATGACGCGATCGCGTCATATGGAACTTATAACCAAAAACTCATATGACGCGATCGCGTCATATGGACTTATCTCCATGCCTCTCCAATAAGTTTATGACGCGATTTTGCGTCATATGAGCTCAGTAAGTCCGATAAGTTAGCTTACGATAAAACCGTTGGTGGCAACCTCAGCCTCCTCCGATAATTCTAACGGCCGCAGTGTTGTTGTGAGTGTAGTGCGAGGCAGTGGCAATGATCCTGGGGCTCCCGCCTCCTCGGACTTATTGGAACATAATATGTCTGAAGGAGTTAATATATACGATAAATTCATATATACTACATAAGACCATGGCAATATTGCTTAATAGCATATTAGGCCTTTTATAACTTAACTTATTTACAATCTTATAATATACTATCTACTCGTCCTACGTCGTGCTGCAGGAGCGACCGTGACGTCACAGACACATACGGGATCACAAAATTGTCATAACCTATCGTATTTACGATACACCCGACACAGAGCTGTAGTTGCCTGGCTCTCTTTATTCTGAGAGAACCTGTCATATTAAAAGCATTTGTACCAGGGATGATTTTTCCCGCTACACAATTTACAGGCAAATTGGCTGCTACCGCTCTGCGTCGTGAATGTAGCTGTAGCCATAGGAACTTCCTTCACAGGGGTATCTTGACCCACCATGTTGTAGAGTCCCGCTTGAAAACACTGTGTAAAAGTCTTATAATCTAGACTCTGATCACCCATCTCCCTCCTAACGGTTTCCTTAACTGGTGATGGCAATTTATTCAAGAGTGTCACCACGCAGAATTCCTCTAAACTTACCCTTTGACTAGTCATAGATCGCATTGCACTTTCCATATTGGTGTAAAAAGCCTTTAGTTGTGCTGTTTGACATTTAGGTGAGACAAGGTCATGAAAGTTCATGATGTGTGCTGCTTTTACTCTGTCGGGATGCCCGAAGGTCTCCTGAAGCAAGTCCAAGGCAGGGCCATAACTTGCACCCTCAACCGTAAAGCCTTCTACTCGTTTATAGGCATCTTCCTGTAGCTTACCCCTTAAGTACGTTAGTTTTTGAATCGCACTTAAATCAGTCCTCTCATGCACCACACATCTAAACATATCCCAGAATCCCGTCCATAATGTAGGGTCGTCAGTGAAGGTGGGAAAAGTCAGGTGCGGCAATTTAACACCCGATATTTTCTTTACTTCAGACTGATTTTGCCTTTCTGGTGGACCCAGTTTCTCCTTCAGAGTAGCGATTATCCCATGCATATCAAATAAGTAGAGGGTATCCTCTTGGTTTTCCTTAAAATACTCGGTGTCGGAGGTATATAGAGTAAAAGTCCTTTAATCCGACGAACGATGATTCGAATCTCCCAATAGTCCGAATTTTTCAATTTGAGGCCAAATCCGAATTCACCCGATGGTCCGAATTTTAAGAAGTCCCAAAGTCCCCTTTTTGAGGCATTAGTCCACTCAAATGACACATAATGGAGCACACACATATCATATGTTCATGAATTCACTTTAAAAGTTTACCATTGTCATTGTAGCCTATTCTATCTATCTATCTATTGCCTGACGCCGTGATCCCCGAAGGGGTGGCCACGAACGAACCGCCCCCATGCACCTCTGTCCCCAGTCAGTCGACGCCCCTCCCCCCAACCAGCACCGCCTTCGTTCATGTAGTTCCTCACTCCATCCTTCCACCTCATATTCGGTCTACCTCTCCCCTCTGTCCCTCCACCTCGCTCTCGTACACCCTCTTAGTCATTCTCTCGCTTTCCATACGTTCCATATGGCCGAACCATCTCAAGTTGTTCCTTTTCACACTTTCCAGCACATCTACCTCCACACCACACCTCCTTCTTACTTCCTCATTAGTCTGTCTATCCCTGCATGTAACTCCGCACGCACTCCTTAAGTAATTCATTTCCACTGCTCTCACTCTTGGTCTGAGTCTCTCAACCAACGTCCATGCTTCGCTTCCGTAAGTCAGTGTCGGGATTACCACACTGTCATGCAAGGACTTCTTCACTTCCATACTGACCACCCTATTTCTTGTTACTGCTTTTAGCGTTCCTACAACCCTCTTCCCCTGTTGTACCCTCTCCCGCACCTCTTCATCCATAGTCCCATCTTTACTCAACACACTGCCCAGATACTTAAAAGAGTTGACGATCTCCATAGCCTGACCGTTCAGCTTCACCTCACACTCTGTGACTTCACCCCTTTCGAAGACCATAACCTTGCTCTTCCCCGTATTTACCTTCAAATTCCGTTTTTCGCACACTGTTCCAAACTCATTTACCAGACCCTGCAACTCCCATTCATTATCACTCATCAGAACTGTATCATCCGCAAACAGCAGTATAGGTAGCTTCCACTCAATTCCCTCCCTTTTCAGCGATACACCAACATCCACTGCTCTTGATAGTATTTCTTTCATAACTCCATCCATATATACAGTAAACAACCACGGGGACATCACACACCCCTGTTTCAAACCAACATTCAGGTCAAAGAACTCGCTCTGCTCACTCTCCACACGTACTGCCGCCTTTGCACCCTCATACATGCTCTTCACTGCTTTCAGCAACTTGCCCTCTACTCCGTATATTCTAAGTACTTTCCACAAACCTTCTCTATCCACTCTGTCATAGGCCTTCTCCAAGTCCATAAAGGCAACATACACCTTTTGTTTCTTCTCCAGATACTTCTCCACAACACAATTCAGGGTAAAAATCTGATCTACACATCCTCTTCCCTTCCTAAAACCTCCCTGCTCGTCGCCTATCCATTTCTCCGTTCTCACTCTCACTCTCTCAATCACTACCCTACTGTATACCTTCCCTACTACGCTTAGAAGACATATTCCTCGGTGGTTACCACACACTCCTCTTTCCCCTTTGCCCTTATATAGGGGGACTATTATGCCAGTCTTCCAGTCATCGGGTGCACTCCCCTTCTCCCATGCTAGTTTGCACATTTTCCATACCCATTCTATCACTATCTCACCACCATACCCTCAACATTTCCCCACACACTCCATCTGTTCCTGGTGCTTTCCCCAATTTCACTCTTTTCATGGCTTCCGACACTTCTGACCTCCTGATCCCCACCTCCTCCTCCACTACTTCTCTTCTTCTCCCTCCCATACCATATCCAGCTATGTTTGCTGGCTCTTCATTCCTTTCATTTAGCAACTCACTGAAGTACTCCCTCCATCTTTCGACTCTCTCTTGCTTCTCGGCTAGCATTCTCCCATTCTTATCTTTCACACCCTTACTGTTTCCCTTGCTACCTTCCCTAACTTTCTTGACTTCTTTCCAGAACAGTTTCTTACTCTCCCTCCATTTTACACTCAGATTCCTTCCAAATTCCTCATCTACTCTTCTCTTACTTTCCTTCACTACTC
This sequence comes from Paralithodes platypus, assembly GCA_032716605.1. NCBI lineage: Eukaryota > Metazoa > Arthropoda > Malacostraca > Decapoda > Lithodidae > Paralithodes > Paralithodes platypus. Next base: position 52,005,018 of record CM064504.1, read on the forward strand.
TCTTCACCACCCTCTTACTCTCCACGTACCTCGCTCGTTTCTGTCTCTCGGAATCTTCATTCCCTCTACTACCCAACCACTCTCTATATGCTTTCTTCTTTTCTTCCACAGCTATTCTTACCTCTTCTGTCCACCATGCTGTACCTTTCACTCCCCTCCCTCTTCTCCTCACTCCACACACCTCCTCACATGCTGCACAGATCTCATCCTTAAACACCTTGCTCATCTCTTCCACTTCCTCCATAACTTCCAGGTCGAACCCACCTAGTCGTCTTTCCACTGCTCTCCTGTACTCCTCCCTGACTTCCTCCTCCTGCAACCTCTCCACCCTCCTCACCATTCCACCCTCCTCTCGCCTCCCTCCCGCTCTCCTCACCCACTTCTTTTGTATCCTAACCTTAGCTACCACTACATAATGATCAGACAGACCCCCTCCAATACCCCTATACACCCTAGCATCCATCACAGATTTCTTCATTCGTTCATCCACACATACATAATCAATCAACGACTTTCGTTCCACCACTGTCTTATCCTTCATCGTCAACATCCGTTTCCACGTGTACCTGTGGATCATTCTGTGTCGGAAGAAGGTGTTGGCTATCCACAGCCTCCTCCCCACACATACGTCCACAAGTGCACTACCATTCCCATTCACCTCTGATGGTACCCCCCACCCTCCCACCACTCCCTCAACTTTCCTATCACCCACCTTACCATTCATATCCCCAATCAGAAATATTCTTTCGTTCTTGTCAAACTTCTACAGGCACGCCTCCACATTCATCCAGAACTCCTCTTTCTTTCTTTCAAGTATATCCTCTGTCGGGGCATACACGCATACAATCACCCACGTTTGTATTCCTACTTTCATTCTCACCCACACAATCCTTGAACCCACAGACCCATACTCTCTTACACATTCCTTCCATTTGCTACTTACAAACAAACATGCACCTTCTCTCGCTGTTCCTTCACTCACTCCAGCACACACACACCCATTCCACACTCCCACTCTCTCACATCTGAACCTTTCCATTTGGTCTCTGTCATTCCACATACATCCAGCCTGGCATTCACTAACACTTCCAGAACCTCTCTCTCTTTTGTGCCATCATTCATGCCACTAACATTCCACGTAGCCATTCTCAGAATGTCCGAAGGCATGTCCTTAGTCAGTCGTGGTTCGTCAACGTTGGTTCCGTCCGCATCCGAGGCTGTTCGCTCGTTTTTCTTTGCTTAGATATTTTTTCCGGGTGGGGGTCGCAAGCCCACCGACCCAACCTCTTTAGTCGCCTCTTACGACACGCAGAAGGCACGTGGGGCATATTCTATTCCCTAACCCCCAGGGGGAAGTAGCCTATTACCTACTTCAAAACATTCAGATTAATGGTCAAAGGAAGCTACTGATATAAACGTAAACACCACATCGTCTGCTAGAGAGTTTGTTTTGCTCTTGAACGCATCCTTGGGACGCTCCGATGCGCTACTGGCTTGCACCGCATTTTCTGTAAGCGCATTCAGTCTTGAGCTTAAAAACGCACCTTTGGACGTTCCGATACACTACTATTTATAGTTCAGTGATCGGAGCGTCCCATGGGTGCTTTCAAGACAACAAGACAAGGTTGCTTTCAATACAATATAATATAACAGAGCACGTCACAAAAGGAAAATCACAAAAGGAAAATTACAAGAACCTCTCAGGGAAGTGCCGTTGTTAAGGCATTACTTCCCGAACCACATCTGATCTGATCTTCAAGAGCAAGACAAACTCGCTAGTAGACGATGCGGACATATGGTGTTTACGTTTATATCAGCAGATTCCTTTGACCATTAATCTGAATGTTTTGAAGTAGGTAATAGGCTACAATGGTAAACTTTTGAAGTGATTTCATGAACATATGATATGTGTGTGTGTCATTTGGGTGGCCTAATGCATCAATGTTTTCGTCAGGCCATTAATACACAGGTTCATAGGGGTAAAGTCCGATAATCCGAAAAATCCACTAATCCGAACGAGGGCCGGTCCGCTGCCCTTCGGATTAACGGAAGTTTACTGTAGCGGCAACAAAATATCTTGATTGGCTTCAAACTTGGCCACCTGTGTCTGTACGCTATGCAATTTAGCCTCTACTTCTATCCAAGTTGCGGTATTAACCCGTCCAGCCCCGGCTAGTTTTGTAATGTTTGTTCACCAGAACCCGGCCGGTTTTCAAAAAATGGTTTTATTCCAGAAACAATAGCGAATGGGTTAGGAATGAAGGAAAAACCACGAAAAACCGCTCAAAAAGCTTAAAGAATGGTCCTACAGAGCCCCCGAAAACGTATTTTACAAGAGTAAAAAATTTAAGGCAATTACCCCAAAAAAACAGGTTATTGCGCGCTCACGCGCACGCACGTGGACTTTGAGAGTTTTCAACCATCGGCACGGTTGCGTGGGATACGTACACAGTTCCCATACAAATCTGAGCCCTCTTGAGTGGCTACACCTGAGGTTACGGTCGGCGCAATTAGGGTGACGCGCCAGGCGCGTCTCTGGGGCTGTGCGTTACATACATCGCCGACGCGTCAGGCGCGTCGCTGGGGCTGTACGGGTTAAGAACCCCTCTAAATCCCTTGACAGGACGGTTAATGACCCTTTAATGCCTGCCCTACGGCGTTTGCCTTGGGCTAGATCATCCATTATCACCTTTAGTCAAAAGCGGATGGAAATTGCGAAATACAAAATTTTAACTAAAGTTTAGCCGAAAGAGAAAAATTCCTCCGCCGATCAAACTCGGTTCGGAATCAACACTTAAACACAAGCGGCGGTAATCATTGGTGGGAACTTATTACATGGTGATATCAAAGATCAAAAGAACACACATGTTGAAATAAATGTATTTAGTTTATCATATGTGGTTAGGCCAACACTGCTAAATGTATAAGTTTATAGGCTTAATTATTGGAAATATAATTTAGGTTAGGCTAACCTATTAGATACCAAAACTCAACCATTTAATGAGAATTAAACTTAGGTTAGGCTAACATAAAAATACCTGTACTCAATTTAGGTTAGGCTAATTTAAAGACAAATTTAAATGTTAAGAAAATATTTAGGCCAACCTTATCCTAAAGATAAATTTAAATGTTGAATAGGTTAACCCTTTCACGCATTTATGATGCAGAGGTTGCCAGATTAGCAATAAGAAATAGAGTTCTCTCACTCTTATAATTACCTCTCCAAAATTAGTTTTCTGCCCACAGCTAACTCGAAGACAACTGCAAAGGTTGAAGAAACTAAACTAAAGGTTTCTAAATACCCCTGATGGTAACAAAGGCTTTAAAGTATCCCCAATAGGCTCAAAATCGTGTCATATGTCGGAGAGGGTTAACCTAACTTGTATTACTTTAGAGAGCGGGTGTTGGGCAAACCTACATATTCATTTCAGAAAAGTTCGAAGCACTATAGCTGTTGCTTCGGCACAGAAAAATAATCAAGCCGAATCCAAAAATCCTCAGGGTATTGAGCCCTCTTGGTTAAAAACGCGGGGACATGTTAGTGTGGATATTAGAGGGTACTAATTAAATGCGTAGCACCCTCGCAGCCGCCTGGCAGAAAAAAAAATATAACACAGCCGCTGCGCCGCTGACACACAACAACACAACCATGCCTCTGACATAGCCTAGGCTATACAACAACAACTGCGCCGCCGTCATCCCACAATAAACTGAGATGATTTAATTAATTGTTATCGTTCGAAGGACCATTTATTATGTGGATATTATTGGAGGAAATTAACTGTAAATTGAAGAACACCACACAATAGTATATTTACCTTGTTGATGGGGCGTAGGCGACGGGATAGGGTTAATGTAACAAGGCAACAGGTTGGCGATGGAGTTGTGTGATGACAAGTGGTGATCAAGAGGAAATTAGTGGATAGTTAATGATGGAAGGGGGCCTCTTGACCTACATTATAAGGAGGATGATAATAGATGATGGGTGAATCGGTGAAAGCTACGTTGAGGTTAGTTCTATTGTGTTAATGGAATGGAGTTAGGTCTGGTCACTGTGGTGGTTGGAGAGCAAGTGAGGGCTCCTTGTCAAATTTGCAGGAGCCTTGCCTTTTCGCGCATGCGCAATGAGGTCGGGACTTATTTCCCTTCCCAAGAATTATTACCTAAGTTTATAGGAACGATATATTACTTAATATCTAATACAGAACATAATCCAATATTCTTCCCATTTATACTAAATCATATCATTATGATTCTTATTCCTACAAACTTATTACTTAAGATTATACTTAAATTTAGACTGTCCAATACTTAGGGAAATAAAGTATGGACAGCACTCAATGATGACGTAGATTTCTCCCCCACCTACGGTATGGATAGACACAGATGCTTCAGGGACAATAGGCTGGGTATATCAGTCGAACCTAGGCAACCAAGATCAAGGTCTTGGGTCCCAAGATGAGAACTTTCATATTAACAAACAAGGACTTCTAGTCCCTTTGTTTTTCCTTCAAACTCACGGCTCTTCTTTAGAAGAAAATCAATGGCCTTTTGAATTGACAATTTGAACGCGGTACACTGCATCCAAAAGCAAGGGTCAACGAGGTCTCGAAAGTTACTAGAATAGATCTGTGCTCGGGTCGAAACGCTGAGCATTCATCTTCAGGCATCTTACCTCCCGGGCGTAGTGAACGTCTGGGCAGACGCTCGGTCCCGAAGACAGAGCACCAGAGTAGAATGAGCACTCAAGCAAAACATCTTCAACGAGATGATTGCAGAGCCATACTATCCACAAGTGGATCTATTCGCGACCGAGGGAAACCATACCCTCTCTTCCTTACCCGCCGGGAAGTGTCCTCGGTGGGGGGGTCTAAACGCAGGTTTGGAGGATTGGAACAAAGGGAAGCCCATATATCTTTTCCACCTCCAGACGCCTCACTCATGTGTAAATAAGTCACAAATTACGGGGTTACCGGAACTTCGTCTATGATCGCGCCATTTTGGCCGGCGCAGGTGTGGCGCCACCAATTGAAGACGGGGTGCGGGAGCCCGGTGTCACTCCCGGTTCTTGTACTTCTACTTGGAAACGATTGGCAAGCTAGAGACCTCGCTGACTTTTGCCCTCTGGACATTCAAAATGCCAAATGGTTAACTCAGTATGGAGAGTGTGTTACAAGTAAATTTTCTTAATCAGTATACTATGTCTACCAGGGGACAATTTCAATCTCATTGGAAAACGCTCACAACCTGGATAGTAGAAACGGCGCAAACAGACGCATCAGTAGCTTTGGTCTTGAAGGACTTAAAACTATTTGTTTGAACAAAAATGCTTTTCTGTAATCACACTGAAGAACCACTTGTCTACCATTAGAAACCCCCCCTTTAAGTAAATTTTCTTAATCAGTATACAATGTCTACCAGGGGACAATTTCAATCTCGTTGGAAAACGCTCACAAACTGGATAGTAGAAACGGCGCAAACAGACGCATCAGTAGCTTTGGTCTTGAAGGACTTAAAACTATTTGTTTGAACAAAAATGCTTTTCTGTAATCACACTGAAGAACCACTTGTCTACCATTAGAAACCCCCCCTTTAAGTAAATTTTCTTAATCAGTATACTATGTCTACCAGGGGACAATTTCAATCTCGTTGGAAAACGCTCACAAACTGGATAGTAGAAACGGCGCAAACAGACGCATCAGTAGCTTTGGTCTTGAAGGACTTAAACTATTTGTTTGAACAAAAACGCATTTCTGTAATCCCACTGAAGAACCACTTGTCTACCATTAGAAACCCCCCCTTTACTACCTTACCGGTCTATCCATATCACAGGCGAAGGAGAAAGGGTTCATGAGGGCATGTTTTCAAACTGCGCCCACCACCACGTCAGCTCATGCTTACCTGGTCGCTAGACAAAGCTTTATCTTTTCTTCATTCGCGCAAGTATAATCATGCGTCGGATTTTGACTCATTATTAAAGAAGGCTGTGTTCCTTATGGCTTTGGCAACAGGAAACAGTATATGAGCTGGCGGCGATGAGCAACGAACCTAATTGCCTCAGGTTTAGGAGACTGAATAAACACTTGCAAATCGCTCGTCTCCCACATTCATAGCAAAGAATGAACATTGTGATCATGTGTTTTTCAAAATGTACACTCCCGGCACTCAAACGCGAATATAAGTACCACATTTGATGCCCGGTGCAGGTTCTAATTAAGTTTATGAGGGTGGCACAACCTCAGCAACCAGGCTTCTTATGGGTCAACAGCACAGGTACTCGCTTAACGAGAAGGAAATTAACTTCTTTACTCGTACACATCATTAGGGAAAGTAATCCCGGCGTAATGGGCAGAACCCATGACATCAGAAAGTGGACCATCTCTCTCAGAGTTACAAAATTATTCAATTGATGACATAGCTAACACTAAATTGTGGGCTTTCAATCACACTTTCTTGACGCGATACCTGTCTGTGGCTCTGGATAAGCCAAAACTAACCTGTGTGGCGTTACGGCAGTGGGTCTAGTTAGTCCATGTGATATTACAAATTAAGTTTAATTTTAAAAGGGAAAAAAGGAGGGGGGGGGGGTTTGCTGGTAAGCCCAAAAGACCCCTAGAGCCCCTCCGCCGGATGATGTGATAAGATCACAAACTGTGATACTTAATAAGTCGAGCTGGTTCTACAGCTCTAAAGTATTTTTCTAATTGTTAAAGATATCTATAATAGGATGTGATAAGGTCACAAGCTGTGATACTTAATAAGTCAAGCTGGTTCTACAGCTCTAAAATATTTTTCAAATTTTGAAGATATCTATCATAGTTACAACTATATAGTATAGAAATAAAATGTACGAATGATATGGAATGTATTGGGAGGTTTGACACCTCCCCAATACCAAAGAAGGAAAACCTTCTATTTGGTAGTAGCCTCGGAGTATCCAACGTAGAGCTATATACTTATCGTATAATTCCGTTCCGTTCTGGAGCGGGCAATTATCGTAATCACTAGCGCGATTAAATCGATAACATCTAGAGTAGCACCTTACTCTCTCTTCTAGGTACGTTGTACACACTTTCGAGGCCACTATTAGAAAAGGAAAAGATAAAATATTGATGAGAAAGAAAGAAAACTTTAAGAATCTTGCCCATTCTATCTGGCTCCTTACGCCGTTGTCATGGGCGTACCTCCTTAGCCCAACTGGGCTTAAAGGGCATCTCGTTATCAAGCTACCAAGAGGAAGATTGGATGGGCAGGGGTACGGTGTGAGGGAGGGATACTATGACGTTGGATACTCCGAGGCTACTACCAAATAGAAGGTTTTCCTTCTTTGGTATTGGGGAGGTGTCAAACCTCCCAATTTAGTAGTAGCCTCTACGTTCCAACGTAGAGCTAGAGTAACAAATTGGAGGCGGACATCCAAGCGGAAAACACAAACTTTAGCCCTTAGGAAATATCAGGACCAGGACCATGGAAAGACCGACTTAAACAAGAGAGTTTATAGAAAGAGTGTACTGAGAGGTGCATATCAAGAGAGGTCAAGTACAGTCAAGTCTTATTCCATGGGATAACTAACCTAAGACAAAGAATGCCGAAGAGGAGTACCGGTACCATACAGGGAGTGACGAGAAAATACATGAGCATTGTCAGTGACCAGCCTGAAAGCCATATGATAAAAGTTCAGTGGTATTAGGCCAAGACCTACCAACAGAACGTAGTATACTTTAAGACTAGAATTTATATCAAAATCTTAACCTAGTGTTACGACCTGGCACTCGGGTACACAAGGGCTCTCAATCAGGACTCGAATACGGCTCGCTGCCACAACGGAAACACACGATCCCAACCCCTGAGTACTGCCAGCCGAACAAAAAACACCAATACCCTCCAGAGTTCAATCTGCTATAACGGGGTATACAAGAACTCGGTACTAGTGTTCAACAACAGACTAATAAAGAGACAGGAATTATCTAGTCTGGTCAACAATCAAACAATGAAGTAAGAAACAACAACACCAAAGAATAGTGTTGGCCGAAGCCGAAGTAATCCACCCTTGACTAAGAACTTAAGAAGTCCTCCACCCTCTACTTCGGATCGGCACTATTACAATACGTTAATTAATAGTCCTTAAGCATCGAGCAAGAAATCTTCTGATAAAAGTTAGATGCTTCTCGGATGCTCGTAAGAAGTACGTATCGGATTTTGAACAGCAATTCAATAAGCAAAACACAGGCAATTAAATAATATTAAAGGTTTAAATTGGCATAAGAATAATTAAAAGAAGATGCAATAGTAAATGGCAAACATTAAAAAGAAGTACTCCGCAAATGCAACGGCAATAGCCTACTCGGATTGTGCTCATGGGCCACTAATCACTATAGTAGCCAAGCGTGCAACACATGAAATCAATAGTGCATAAACAATATCATACATAAGGAAAGCTTCAATACTATTCTGTATCTACTAATCGAGTAAAGTCTAGCTGGGGTACTGTGGGCAAAAGGTAGCAGTGACTGAGCAAAAACGGCTCGTAGCCTAGCGAAGTCCTCACAACTGTTTAAATTATTACGTTAAAACTAACAAGTGCACTTTGAGAAATCCAGATCCCTTGTATCTGGTTTTCTCCCGGCTCCTTGACAAAGTAAAAACAAACTGTTAATAAAATACAGGGTGGTTAGGCTCTTGCCCTCACGCACTGTAAATTATTAACTCAACACAGTCAGCCGCGAAGACAACCTAGGCTTCACTGAACCGAAACGAGTATGCAGGTTTTCGCTTAACCACTGCATCAAACAACAACTCGTAACACAGAAAAGCCTTACCCCAGTCTAGCATTACCTAGACTAGCAGAAAACAGGAATAATAATAATAACACACAGGGAAATGCATATACAAGTGCAACAAACATAAATCAATCCTATTCTAAGTTAACCCTTCCAAAATAGGCTATCTAATAGGCAAGTATCTTGTGAGAACTCAAGCGATAATACGTTGGCTGACTAGCTCTGCACCAACGGGACCATGGAAGTTAAAAAGGGTAGGGAAAAGAGGAGATAAGAATGTAAGGTAGTAGAGAAAGTTCACATCAGTCAGAAGAATATATATAGTTAGCAAGGGAAATGAGAAGTCGCTCTGCCTAATGAGTTTTGAAGAAAAAATGGCTAGACTTCCCTTTTTATACCCGGCCCTCTAGTGAGCCCAACGTGAACTACTAAGGACCGCCCACTGACAATCATTACGTAATTTCTCTCTCTCCTCTGGGATAGACAAAGGCTTTCCTAGCACTGAGGGGAGGGGGAGGGGGGGGGGGAGTGCTAGTGAGTTAGGCCCACCTCCCGCATGGCGCACCCACTGACCCCCAACTGTGGCTGCCTCTCCCATCATTACAAATAAGTTTTACACACAATACTTATAACTAATGATATAAAATAGAACTCGTTGACTCAGATGAAAACAAAATACATATTCATATTACTTATAGTACAACGGCTCACATGAACTAAGTTAGGAAACTCTACATAGACTACAGCCAAAGTTCCTGCCCTGACGATCCTAGCGAGAGTGGGGCATGACTAGGCGTTCTGTACAGCATGCTCACACTGGACATGCGTCACACCTCCCCCAAGATTTTACTTGCTCAACCCTGAGCTAAAATCTGACAAACACAGAACCCCATCAAGCCCCTCACACCCAGCGACCGCATGACACTAAAACAAAGCTGAGTTTATCACCAAAACACATCTTATTATTAAAAAAAAATTCACATTTTATAACTCCTCCCAACAATAGCAAAAAGACACAATATCATGCTCCCAGAGCGAGCTTACAGCAGCTCAGCCGTTTGATAGTTCGTGGACTACTCAAACTCTATAGGCTACAAACTTATACGATTATCTATATCAAAAGAAAGAGTTTTTATATGATTTTTATATTTTAATATGTTTTTCCCGGCTGCACTATAAGGGCAGCCTATTTTCCTCCACTCAAACCCAAACACCTGTGATAGCCTACGACTGATCATCCACCCTTGATAAACAATCCGCGATCACATTGTCACATCCAGCAATATGACGGATGTCCAGGTTATACTCCTGCAACATCAAAGACCACCTGGTCAGTCTCATATTGCGATTGTGAATTGATTCAGGAATCTCAAAGGGTGATGATCAGTGTAGATAACCACGACTGGGCCATAGGCTGGAACATACACCTCGAAGTGCCTGAGCGACAGCACAATCGCCAGTAATTCCTTTTCTATTGTAGAATAGTTCTTTTGTGCAGCATTGAACTTCTTAGAAAAGAAACTTACTGGGTGTTCCACACCTTCATTGTCTGTCTGTAGCAAGACGGCACCAGCCCCTACACCACTAGCATCTGTTGCCAGCTGAAAAGGCCTGTTAAAGTCTGGGGCCCTGAGTATCGGGTGAGTACATAGCAAATGTTTCACCAAAGTGAAAGCCTTTTCACACTCAGGTGCCCACAAAAACTTTTTGTCTTTAGATAACAAATCTGTGAGAGGTGCCAACACCGTTGAGTAACCTTTTATGAAGCGTCTGTAGTAGCCTATCATACCCAAGAATCTCATAATCTGCTTCTTGGTTGTTGGGTGCGGAAATTTATTGATAGCCTGTACCTTGTTCTGAGGAGGGCACACCTGTCCCCTTCCCACTACAAACCCAAGGTACTGCACAGTGGCTTTTACGAAGTCACACTTTGCCAAATTTACTACCAGACCTGCTTCACTAAGTTTCCGGAACAAGGTCTCAAGGTGCTCACAATGGCTCTCAAAGTCGTCATCATAAATGATTACATCGTCCAAATATACGGTGCAATTTGGAATGTCCTTTACAATTTCATTCATCAGGTTCTGAAACGTTGCTGGTGCATTCTTAAGTCCGTAAGGCATAACATTGCACCGGTAGGTACTCCCGTCCACAACAAAACCACATACCTCTTTAGCACGCTCGGACAAAGGTACTTGCCAGTAACCTTTTACTAAATCTACTTTAGACAAAAAACGAGCATTACCAATTTTGTCAACACTATCATCAACCCGAGGAAGAGGATATGGGTTAGTTGGAGTCAAACCGTTTAACCTACGGAAATCAATACAAAAGCGTACCTTGCCATCTGGCTTAGGCTGCAGTGTTACGGGGGAAGTCCACTTAACTGTGCCTTTCTCTATCAACCCTCTACCGAGCATATACTCCAACTCATCCCTCAGAGCTGGTAGTTTTATGGGGGGCACACGGTACGGGATTGACTTAAAGGGTAGATGGTCCCCCACGTCAACATCATGCATAGCCTGAGTAGTGAGGCCTGGGTGTTCAGCAAATACAGTGGGGTATGAACCGAACAACTGACGGATAGCATCAAACTGCGGTTCAGGCAAATGAGCTATAGCCTCGTCAGCCCTTAGGCTCGAGTTCCCCGCCCACTGATCCGCTGAAACATGTTGATCCCAGCTATCCTCCTCTGAAGCTTGACTGTCCCCCTCTCCTTCTCCACCACGGCCGCAACAAGCCAACACAGGGACAGTGAGAGGCTCAGAGGGGCGCCTCACATACTCTTTAATAAGGTTCACGTGACATAACTGGTTCTTTTTCCTCCTGTCTGGAGTGGCAACAAGGTAATCTAAGTCTGAAATTTTTTCTACAATTTTATAAGGTCCAGTGTACTTCGCAGAGAGGGGGTTACCAACCAAAGGCAACAAAATTAATACCTCTTGTCCTACAGTGAACTTCCGGAGCCTCACTTTGCGATCATACCTGTCCTTCATCAAAGCTTGTGATTCTGTCAAATTTCTACCTGCCATCTCCAGACTCTTAAGCATGCGCTCACGGCTTTCAAGCACATACTTTAATAATGGACAAGGCTGCACAGTCCCCTCCCAAATTTCTTTCAGCATGTTAAGGGGGCCCCTGACACGGTCGCCAAAAATCAGCTCGTTTGGACTAAATCCCAGGCTCTCACCAGGTACCTCCCGAGCAGCAAACAGCACATAAGGCAATCCAAGATCCCAATCCATACCGTTGTCAGCACAATAACACCTGAGCATGCTTTTAAGTGTAGCATGCCACCGCTCAAGCACCCCTTGACTCTCAGGGTGATACGCTGACGATACTACTGCTCGTATCCCATGCTGTTGCATTGTTTGCTTGAACATGTTGGAGGTGAAATTAGATCCCTGATCAGACTGAATCTCCGGGTACCCGTACCTTGAGAAGTACCACAACAAGTTACTGACTACCGTCTTAGCCATTCCATTTTTCATAGGGTATGCATCGGGGTATCTAGTGGCAACATCCATTATGGTTAACAAAAATTTATTTCCAGCCTTAGTGGGAGGGAGTGGACCAACCATGTCAACAATAATTTTACTAAAGGGTGGCCCAATCACAGAAATAGGGTGTAACGGAGCCTTAGGAATAACTTGGTTCGGTTTCCCGACACGTTGACAAATATCACATGAGTTTATCCATGAGTGCACATGAGACTTCATCCCCGGCCACCAAAACAATTTCCCCAAAGCCGCCACCGTTTTTCTCACCCCTAGATGTCCTGCCAGTGGTGTGTCATGCGCCAACCTCAGTAGGCTATCCCTGCACTCCCGTGGCACCACCAACTGGTCCACTACTCCGGACCCCTTTTGCCAACTACGTTTAGGGTCTTGAAAACGCCTATAGAGGATGCCTTCTAAATAAAAAAAATCTCCTGGCTGTGCATCACCGTCCTCGTCGAGCTCTACAGCTCCATTAGCACACGTTTGGAGCTCAGGGTCCTCTAGTTGCAACCGACGTATATCTGAGGGTGCCAAGCGATCTAACTGCTCCCGGAGCAATGCATGACCTTCCCCGATACTGGGCTGCTCCCTCTGTCTCTCTCGATGTACATAACGTTGCTGTCGTGGAGACTCGTCATGCCCAGCCTCGTCACTCTCGATGACAGGCCCAGGGGCTACTCCAGAATTAAGTAATGGTGCTAATACTGAATCACCCAGGAGAGCCGCCGAGTCAAAACTCTTAAAACCAACTCCAGCTTTAGCCTCCTCCTGTTGATCGTTCCTCCGCTGGTCTGAAGACGGAGGACTAGGCTGTGACACTTTAGCTGCCCGAGCTCGGGTGACAACACACGCCATGGGTTGTGTCTGGCACCGCTCGACCCACTCTTGCTCTTCCCTACTCACGTCGGCCGGCCTCTCGGCAACGACTAAGGGTAGAACCTCAGAAGCGGGCATTGCAAAGTCGTTGCCGAGAAGAAGGTCGACGCCCTCCACTGGCAGTTTCTCCACAATCCCGACATCCAATTCACGTGCCACACCATCCACCTCCAACTCCAACCGCACCAGCGGGTATGACCGAGTTGCATTAATACCCTGCACCACTACCACCCGAGCCGCGTTTATAGGGTAGCCAGTCAAGTTTTTCATCAGAGTATGGGAAGCACCTGTATCACGCAAGACCTCTACTCCATGCTTGCGCCCCGCCCACATCACGCAACCCCGCCCTCTATGGTCGCAAAAAACATCCTGAGCAGGGTTTGAGCCTCCCAGGTGCTTCTGCATTGGCTGTGCCTCAGCCTCTGACGAACTGCCCCGGGCAAACTCAGATGACTTCGGAGACACACCAATGTTGCAGGCCAAAGACACAGCTGCTGTAGGTGGTTTGCTAGGACAGACTCTTGCAAAGTGCCCCTTTTTATGACATTGATAACACTCCAACTCCCCTTTGGGCTTCCCTTGGTACTGGGAAGGGCCCGGCCCCTTCTTAAATGGGACGGTGCTAGTCTTGTGGTCAGTCTTGGTATCATGGCTCTTGTACTTGTTTGCATAAGGTATATCACTAACTCGGGGGGGTGGGGCGTCACGCCCCTTGTTACCTGCCTCACTACGCTGGGCAGACCCGCACCCACGAATTAGTGATAGCCGGAGGTCAGCCATCTCAGCTGCCTCCTGTAGAGTTTTTGGGTTCTTTTCTTTAATAGTTAAAGTCATTTCTGCACCAGTACACTTATAAAACTGCTCGAGCAGAAACAGCTCAGTCAACTGTTCGGCCGTCTCAGCTTTCTCAGAACGTGTCTAGTTTTTAAGTGCATCTTTTAAGTCCCGGGCATGTTCAAGAAAGGTCGCCTCCCTAGTCTTTGTAACACCCCGAAACTTCAATCGATATGTTTCCGGTTGCAACTCGTATGCCCGTAGGACAGCTCTCTTCAATTCTGGGTAGTCAATGCAAGACTCTAAAGGCAGTGCATCATAAGCCTTCAGACCCTTATCCGTAATTCTTGAGGAGACTAGAGCTGCCCACTTCTCTTCAGGCCAATTATGCTCCCTACACTTCTTCTCAAAACGATTAAAAAATTCTGTGACTTCAGTTTCACTAAATACCGGCACCAATTTGACTAAGTGGGCCAACGACTGTTCTCTTACTTGGCCCTCACGGCCCATCCGAGTCCCTGTCGACTCTGCACGAGTCTTATCTAAATCTAATTTAGCACAATATTTCTCCGAGTCGTACCTAAGCTCAGCCTCATGCCTCCTAGCCTCAATCTCCTGCTTCTTAACCTCAATCTTAGCAAGCTCAAGTCTAAATACCATATCTGGAGACAGGCAGGAAGAGGGAGCTGCCACTACTGAAGGAGGGGGGGCAAAAACTGGGGAACCACCAAGTGCACCACCCGAGGGCACTCCAATCTGCCAATTCTCATCCCTCTGTGGGAGAGTGCTAACCTTCGGTAACTGAGTGGACGGCACTGTGGGAGTCGAGTGAGAGGGGATCTGGGGAGGAACCCCCCCAAACGCCCTCTCCTCCGAAACCCCATGTCGCCCACGCAACACCCAGGAAATCAGCTCCCCCTTGGACATCCCTACTACATTGGAAATGCCCAAAACCTTGGCTATCAGGTGCAAGCCACAAACATCCACCCCAGTCAGCCTCTCCTCCGTCACGTGGTACCGCTTACTCACAAAAACTCTAGCATCCTCCTCACTGGTTACTAACGGCACACCTTCAAATGGCATCTCTCGCTCATCGTCAGTGCTAATGCACGACATACTGAAGTCCACAAAAAAATTCTCGAGACAAAAGTGTTAAACTTCCTATGCAAGCACTAATTACTAAATTAACTGGAGTCTCTTAAATGCTTTACTAATTGCCATACAAAAAAAAGTATTCTTCAATATGCACGCTAAAATACAAACAAACAAATGTTGTACAACTCTGCAAAAATGTATACTGTTCACAAAATCCTAAGCAAGGTCGCCATTTGTTACGACCTGGCACTCGGGTACACAAGGGCTCTCAATCAGGACTCGAATACGGCTCGCTGCCACAACGGAAACACACGATCCCAACCCCTGAGAACTGCCAGCTGAACAAAAAACACCAATACCCTCCAGAGTTCAATCTGCTATAACGGGGTATACAAGAACTCGGTACTAGTGTTCAACAACAGACTAATAAAGAGACAGGAATTATCTAGTCTGGTCAACAATCAAACAATGAAGTAAGAAACAACAACACCAAAGAATAGTGTTGGCCGAAGCCGAAGTAATCCACCCTTGACTAAGAACTTAAGAAGTCCTCCACCCTCTACTTCGGATCGGCACTATTACGTTACGTTAATTAATAGTCCTTAAGCATCGAGCAAGGAATCTTCTGATAAAAGTTAGATGCTTCTCGGATGCTCGTAAGAAGTACGTATCGGATTTTGAACAGCAATTCAATAAGCAAAAACACAGGCAATTAAATACTATTAAAGGTTTAAATTGGCATAAGAATAATTAAAAGAAGATGCAATAGTAAATGGCAAACATTAAAAAGAAGTACTCCGCAAATGCAACGGCAATAGCCTACTCGGATTGTGCTCGTGGGCCACTAATCACTAAAGTAGCCAAGCGTGCAACACATGAAATCAATAGTGCATAAACAATATCATACATAAGGAAAGCTTCAATACTATTCTGTATCTACTAATCGAGTAAAGTCTAGCTGGGGTACTGTGGGCAAAAGGTAGCAGTGACTGAGCAAAAACGGCTCGTAGCCTAGCGAAGTCCTCACAACTGTTTAAAGTATTACGTTAAAACTAACAAGTGCACTTTGAGAAATCCAGATCCCTTGTATCTGGTTTTCTCCCGGCTCCTTGACAAAGTAAAAACAAACTGTTAATAAAATACAGGGTGGTTAGGCTCTTGCCCTCACGCACTGTAAATTATTAACTCAACACAGTCAGCCGCGAAGACAACCTAGGCTTCACTGAACCGAAACGAGTATGCAGGTTTATCGCTTAACCACTGCATCAAACAACAACTCGTAACACAGAAAAGCCTTACCCCAGTCTAGCATTACCTAGACTAGCAGAAAACAGGAATAATAATAATAACACACAGGGAAATGCATATACAAGTGCAACAAACATAAATCAATCCTATTCTAAGTTAACCCTTCCAAAATAGGCTATCTAATAGGCAAGTATCTTGTGAGAACTCAAGCGATAATACGTTTGCTGACTAGCTCTGCACCAACGGGACCATGGAAGTTAAAAAGGGTAGGGAAAAGAGGAGATAAGAATGTAAGGTAGTAGAGAAAGTTCACATCAGTCAGAAGAATATATATAGTTAGCAAGGGAAATGAGAAGTCGCTCTGCCTAATGAGTTCTGAAGAAAAAATGGCTAGACTTCCCTTTTTATACCCGGCCCTCTAGTGAGCCCAACGTGAACTACTAAGGACCGCCCACTGACAATCATTACGTAATTTCTCTCTCTCCTCTGGGATAGACAAAGGCTTTCCTAGCACTGAGGGGAGGGGGGAGGGGGGGGGGGGAGTGCTAGTGAGTTAGGCCCACCTCCCGCATGGCGCACCCACTGACCCCCAACTGTGGCTGCCTCTCCCATCATTACAAATAAGTTTTGCACACAATACTTATAACTAATGATATAAAATAGAACTCGTTGACTCAGATGAAAACAAAATACATATTCATATTACTTATAGTACAACGGCTCACATGAACTAAGTTAGGAAACTCTACATAGACTACAGCCAAAGTTCCTGCCCTGACGATCCTAGCGAGAGTGGGGCATGACTAGGCGTTCTGTACAGCATTCTCACACTGGACATGCGTCACACTAGTTATTAATCCTTTAAACTTAGGTGCAAGTATGGGTATAGTGCAATACCCCCCCCCCCCCAATAAAGGAAGAACAAGAAGGGAGAAGGATAAGAGACAGAAGGAATGCTGCAGGTAGACCCTGAGTGAACCTGCTGGCCCAACGCACTACAAGGACGTCCCGGCCTGCCCGTGGACATAGCCAGAGAGGAGGAGACAAACGTGGTGGGGGAAGATCAAATTATAAGCCCTGTGCCGGCAAAGTTCGGTCGAGAAAGATTATGTAAAATCTGAACTGAGCAGTGTACGAACGGACAACCGGAGCTGTGTCCTGAACGTAAGGGTTACTGGCCCGAATAATCCGAAACAGGTGAATTCCCACAGCACGTCGACCTAGTCTCCTACTGGTCATAGGCACCACCCGTAATGGCAACCCCGACACTGGCCTGGTCGAGTACACATACGGATGCAGGGTTTGAACTCTACCACGTTTGAAAGCTGGTACAGGAAAAGCTTAAAAACGGGAGTGTCGCATACGGTTGTAGCAACCAAACTAACAGACGGAGCCAAAGTAACTGGCTCAAGGACGGGAATGTTGTAAGGAATGCCGGTACCTAGACCTGGCAGTCATCTCCGGGACTCCTTCACCCGTCGCCAAAGCCATAAAGAACAGTGTCATGTCATGGAAGTGTTCAGGCGTGGGGTAATTAGCGTAAGAGGCAGACAAGAGCAGTTTGAGAGCCAGAAACCCCGCCAGAAACCCCTGAGGAGGAATCTGACGCGGGGGTGGATGAAGCCTAAAGCAGGTTCGCATAAAGAACCCAAGTCCTAGGGAGGAACGACCAACCCCTTGAAAGTCTCAAACGGTACCCGAATGGCCGACAGGCGGTTCGTAAGTGTGGTGCAGATGTTGGGACGCTTCTCAATATTAACCAAATGAGGTAGTGAAACACGAACGCCACCGATGGTCGCATCCGTGATGTGTAGGTAACCAAGAAGGAAAACTGTGTCAGTGAGAGTCGTAAGTCTGCCATGTAAAATGAATCCAGGGGAGATGATTTGACATTCAAAGATCGACTAAATTTAGGCATCCACCCTGCCTCACAACATCCACGATGTGAAGGCTAACGAGGTCCCTAGGACACCAATCGATACCAAGTGGAAATCAGAGATCGATAGAGGAACTGGACACGGGTACCACCGCTTCAGCTGAGCAGACCAGGCTTGGGCCGGCCGGAATGGCGCGACAACCAAACGAAGCACTGGTACCCTCTCAGCCTGTGGAGGACTTTGCACATCAAAAAATACGTCGGGTGGTGGAAACACATAAATCGACCGCCACCTGCGCCAGTCCTTGCTGAATGCGACCAGTTCCTCCGCTGTAGGAGGAATCCAGCGGGACAGGAACACAGGCAACCCGGTCGCCTCACATGAGGCGAACCAGGCCACCTGTGGAACACTCCTGGAGGCCACTAGGTCGTCGAACACGGTGTGTTGGAAATACCATACTACCCAGGCGCTCCGTCCTTTCGACAGAGCATCCGCCCATAGGTTGGCAGGCCCGGGCAGGTAGGTTGCATGCAGTGTGACGGTGTAAAGGTGTGCGTGGTAAAACAGTTATCCCGCCAGGTCCCGAAGAATGGCAGACCTGGAGGAGCCCTTGTCGCTGTATGCAATGCACCGCAGACATGTTGTCCATCCTGAAGGCCATCCACCTGTCGGTGAGGGCCTGCCCTTGAACCCTCAGGAAGAACAACGGGCCTAACAGTTCTAAGACGTGTACGTGTAGAGGAGGGAGTCCTGACCACCTGATTTGATGGTGGTGGCCCGTGTCTGACTGGGAACCCTATCCCACCTCGCTAGACGCATCTGTGTCTATCCAGATGGTCGGAGGTGGCAAAGTCCAGGGTACTGCTCTCGCGAACGTGCCCCGAACAACCCAATGTGTCAATTGCAATTGGAGCGAGCGCGGAATCGGCCAAAGCCGAAGTGAAGGCAGTAGTGGAAAAGCCCTGATGCCTAGCTAAAGTAGGCGGCTGACGCTGAGCTTCCCTAAGGAAACGGTCAGCGACGCCCAATGGAGCGACCCGAGCAGCGAGTCCCAGAGTTTTCTGGGAATCGAGATCGAGTGCAATGCGGCAAAAAGTAACTCCCAAATTTACGATGCAGTCACTTGACTCCGGGTGACGGTCGCACTCGTCCTGTCCCAGTCGAGGCCCGCCCACGTCATATCGTGCGACGGCGGAAGGCATGACTCTGGAACGGTTACTTGTAAACCGAACCGTGGGACAAGGTGGACGACAAGGAGTGTCGTGTACATAGCGTGTGGGAGAGACCGCAGCGACGATCCAACCGTCCAAGAAAAATAGGAGCTGAAGACCCTGACTGAGCAGGGGAAGCAAGGCCTGTCCGACGAGGGTCGTAAAGACACGAGGTGCGATATGGAGACCGAATGGCAACCCGCCGAACGTGACATAAATAGAGTCATCAATTGAGGCACGACAGGTCGACCACCGGTCACAACACATCGCTGTCCGTCATGGAGACCAGAAAGACATGCGACAGGAAGCCCCGCTGATGAGGCGAGACTACCCGAATTAGTCCATCCACGTGCATGGACAGAATAACCTTGGCGACGTCAGGGGAGACAGGCCGATGTCATGCAGGTTGTCCGAGTGGAGGCGTGGACAGACACCTCTAGGACAGACCCCGCTGTATTACCCGGCGTGCCCACGAACGGCGAAGCTAACGCCGATAGTGGGGACGAAAAGCCGGTAAGGGCTCCGTGTGTGATAGTCACCACCGACCCGGCGATAGTCGAGCGCCAGCCGAGGAACCCCTAGCCTCAGGCCGACACGCCTAGAGGGAGCTCAATTAGCGAGGTGCCGGGAGGGACGAGGTGGTGAACGACGTCCATACAAACGTCGTGTCGGAGACTGCACCACCTGGCGCCGCCTCGCAGAAGTTCCCGCCAAGCCTGGCGGCCTCGCTACGAGCCGGTCTGCCGACCTCAACTAAGGGAGGAAGCGGTTGAGGAGGGTCGTGACACTCCAGGCGGACGGGGAGCGAAGCGCCCCGCAGTGGGAAAGAGGGAAGACCCTTGCCATGCAGGGGTAGAGAAGAGCCCCTCCGTAACGAGCTCAGAATGCAACAGCGATGTGTGGATCTCAGCCGGCGCCAGTGTACAAAAGGACACCCACAGAGACTGGCGAGAAAGCGCAGCCTCATGGATGGTACACTGAAGGTCGCCGACTGAGGCCAGGGCGAGCTGCAGTTGCACTCGCCGGAAGTGGTCCCCACCCTTCCCGAGCACCCTAGCCGGCCGGGCTTCAAGAAGCCTGAGGTGAAGCCGAGCTAGGTGCAGTCGCATTAAGAGGGTGGAGAGCATGCGAGCAGTGCGCTGCCGGAGCTTGTGAACCCGCTCCAGGGCACTCTTCTCAGGTGAATGAGGATTGTGGCATAAGTTCCAAAGAGAACGTAGGGGTAACGAACCAGGTCGAAAACAGAGGGGAGACCCCGTACGAAGCCATGACTAGGCACGACACGTAGGCGCAGCCGATCGGAGGGAGCGGTGAAGAAACCACCTCCGACCGAACCCTGAAGTCGATGCTGTCTGGCAGCCACAATTAACAGTAAAAGAAATACTATGCAAGTACCTCACTGAAATATTATACTAGGCCGACAGGGCAGGCGCGTCGACACGTACGTCGTGTCGAGCAAAGCCCGACCAGAACTTGGTATAAGCAGAGGGGGGTCCCTGAGGACGGTAAGTAAAAACTAGAAATCCGCCCCCCCAGGATGAGCCCTGACGTCCATCTCAGGGACCAGGACGTCCAGGGCCAAAACCCGAAAGCGCCCAATGGCGTTGAGCCGCACCTGCCAACTCCCAAGCACAGGGAGCCCCCTTTGTGTATGCGGAAGAGCTCGCTCCGGGCGGGACGCCGCCACGGTCCCCCACGACGACGGCTCCCCGGAAAGGGAAGGGAAGCGACGTTTTAGGGAACATAAACGTCCCTAGGGATGGAACATGGACAGGCTGACCAACCAGTCCCAGTCCACACTCAGGTAGCATGACAAAAGAAGTCAATGCTGCCTGGGAGCGAGCGGGAGGAGGGACAACCGGAGCAGCAACTATAGGTTGAGCAGGTGAAGAAGGCAGGTGGGCCATAAAAAGGTGGAATAGTTACCACAGGCAATACAGGAGGGACGGTAGCAGAGCGTCCCAAGAATACCGCCATGTACATAAGCATGGTGCAGATGGAGGCAAAGCGACAGCGGTGGCCTCCTGAGCCTTGTCTGGAGCCACATGTATGGCATGAACCGGACGTTGGAGTCGGGGATCGTCGGCGATATGGGAAAGGAGAGCGTCGTCTCACCGTCGTTTCGGCGTCCCCGGAAACCGCAAGGACGCCCGAACGAGGCACTGGAGGAAAGGCGGCCTGGTGCCTTGGAGACATCAGAGGTAAGGGGACGCATGGCACGTACCCCCTCGTCTTATGAAGTGTGGAATCCTATGGAGGTGGTCCTTGACATAGAGAGCAAACCCCGACCACATAGCGCAGAGGCGAGACCTTGCCTCATCCGTGTCCGGGTATGGAGGACGAGACACAAAGGTCAATATCTATAAGCCACGATCTCACCTCCGAGGGTTAAAACCATCGCGGCTGTAGCATGAGACAAGGGTAGGACACTCTCTACGTCCAACGGGCATGGAAGGACGGACACACTCATGGCGTGCGCCGGGAGGAAGTGATATCCTCATTGCAATCGGAAAGTAAAAAGATACTGCCGTCCCATGTATGAAGCACAGGAATTGTGTGCAAGCACAATATTGTTAAAAACCCTCGAATCCTTGACAGGAGATTACCCCCTTCCCCTGTGTAGGAAGGGAAGGACGAACAAGGGGGACCCTTCGAAAGGAGGGCCATACAGGAGTATAATGCATGGTAGGATGCACAAAAAACTTGAAGAAACTCCTGAAAAGTAACAGACACAAGGGCAGAAGGACGCACCAAAGTGCTCACTACACCTTGAAAATGGAGCACCTTTCATGAAAGTGAGTACCCCCCCCCCCCCCCCCCCCTTTGTGCGTGGTGAGGGGTGAGACCAGGCGAACCAGCAAGAGCAAGAACCCCGAAAAGCCCCGGTCAGAAAAGACCAAGGGGCAGGTGCAAATCCCCAGAAGGAAGGCATGAAAAGCCTTATAATTGAAAAGGATAATAATAATACCCAAAGGTTGAAGGTACTGAAGAGGAAAAGACGCCCAAGGGTACCATTTGAGTAGAGTGGGAGCACAGTCTGATGAAAAAGAGAAGTTTGTGAACTACTGCAACTGAGTCCCTATACAGAGGTAAAGCAAAGCACCATAGCACTGACCCAGAGCGGAGTGGTCCAGATTTTTTTTTTTTTTTTTTTTTAACCCGTCCAGCCCCGGCTAGTTTTGTAATGTTTGTTCACCAGAACCCGGCCGGTTTTCAAAAAATGGTTTTATTCCAGAAACAGTAGCGAATGGGTTAGGAATGAAGGAAAAACCACAAAAAACTGCTCAAAAAGCTTAAAGAATGGTCCTACAGAGCCCCCGAAAACGTATTTTACAAGAGTAAAAAATTGAAGGCAATTACCCCAAAAAACCAGGTTATTGCGCACGCACGTGGACTTTGAGAGTTTTCAACCATCGGCACGGTTGCGTGGGATACGTACACAGTTCCCATACAAATCTGAGCCCTCTTGAGTGGCTACACCTGAGGTTACGGTCGGCGCAA
Organism: Paralithodes platypus; assembly: GCA_032716605.1. Taxonomy (NCBI): domain Eukaryota; kingdom Metazoa; phylum Arthropoda; class Malacostraca; order Decapoda; family Lithodidae; genus Paralithodes; species Paralithodes platypus. Next base: position 52,027,880 of record CM064504.1, read on the forward strand.
TTAGGGTGACGCGCCAGGCGCGTCTCTGGGGCTGTGCGTTACATACATCGCCGACGCATCAGGCGCGTCGCTGGGGCTGTACGGGTTAAAGACAATGAACGGAGGAAGGAAAAACACAGATAAAACAAAAAGGTCCATGTGCCTAAAGACATCCTCCATTCATAAAATGTTTGTAACAACTGGATTTAAACATTTGTAGATTGTAAGTTTGTGGAAAGCAATTCGAGGGAAGTGAATTCCAAAGAGTAGTAGTTCTAGGGATAAATGAATTTTGATAAGCAGAAGTTCTGCATTGTGGAGGAGAAAGTGTAAATTCATGTGCGCTCTCAGCTGCCCTAGTTCTACGGGGAAAGATGTGGAGAGGCGGCACAATTGAAGCAAGTTCCTCGGAACAATTGCTGTGAAAATATCTGTAGAATAATGCAAGGGATGCAACGTTTCTTCGTATGGATAATGTAGGAAGGTCCTGTGTGATTGCAGGGTTATTGATTAATCTAATAGCTTTATTTTGAATTTTGTCCAACTGCCTCAATGCAACCACTCCACTTCCACTCCACAGAGGTGAACAGTAATCCATCTGAGAACGCACATGACTTTTATATATTACGGCCAACTGCTCGTCAGTGAAGAATTCTCGAACTCTGTACAGAAGTCCCAGTTTTTTAGAGGCATTCTTAGCAATGCTTCTAACATAATGTGTCCAGCTCAAGTTAGTAATGTTACACCGAGAATGTCAATACTAGGGGAAGTGGGAATATTTACATAATTAAAAAATATATGGGAGTCAGTGAGATTCTGTCGGTTAGAAAATTGAATGTACAGTAAACCCTCGCCATCTCGGACCTCTAGAAGTCGGAAACCCGTACTAGTCGGACTGGCTACGGCCTCTCGGACGTGCACTTCGGTATTTCGGACATTTCCGTCATCGTTCCGACAGTCTCTGACGTTGTGGGACTTTTTATAAGTATTCGGAAAATGTCCGATATTATATTTTTCAATCCCATTGCAGTAGAAATGATTCAAAGATTACAAGAAGTCCAAATAAGACATAGTTATGTTAATGTATAAGGGAGTTACGTAGATGCATTAGAGAGATAGATAGATAGAAAGAGAGAGTTACAGAGGGGGAGTGAGCGATAAACACGAACTATTATGAGACGGACTTAATTGGTTCTGAAAAGACAAGATAGATAGATAGACAGAGAGTTGCAGAAGGGGAAGTGAGCGATAAACACGAACTATTATGAAACGGACTTAATTGGTTCTGAAAAGACAAAGGAGACTTTTATATTGACTCTTTTTCATGTTATTATTTGTGTGCTAGAAGGATAATATTGTTTTCAATTCCATTGCATTAGAAATTATTCAAAGATTACAAAAAGTCCAAATAAGACATAGTTATGTTAATGTATAAGGGAGTTACGTAGATGCATTAGAGAGATAGATAGTTAGAAAGAGAGAGTTACAGAGGGGGAGTGAGCGATAAACACGAACTATTATGAGACAGACTTAATTGGTTCTGAAAAGACAAGATAGATAGATAGACAGAGAGTTGCAGAAGGGGAAGTGAGCGATAAACACGAACTATTATGAGACGGACTTAATTGGTTCTGAAAAGACAAAGGAGACATTTTTATTGACTCTTTTTCATGTTATTATTTGTGTGCTAGAAGAATAATATTGTTTTCAATTCCATCGCATTAGAAATTATTTATAGATTACAAAAAGTCCAAATAAGACATAGTTATGTTAATGTATAAGGGAGTTACGTAGATGCATTAGAGAGATAAATAGATAGAGAGAGAGTGGCTAGGGGCGAGCGAGCGATAAAATACTAACATATACGAGACAGACTTATGTTTCTGAAAGACAAAGGAGACATTTTTATTTACTCTCTTTTTCATTTTATTATTTGTGTGTTAGAAGGGTAATATTGTTTTCAATTCCATCGTATTAGAATTGATTCATAGATTAAAAAAAGACCAAATAAGACATAGTTATATATATGTATAAGGGAGATAGATGCATTAAATAGATATATAAAAACAAAAAAAAACAAAAATCTCAATTTCTCTGGTGACGCGGACTTTCCTCTTCTAATTCGGAATTTTCCCTCTCTTAAGTCGGACATAAGTCGGACTTCGGACATCTCGGATTTTCGGTCATCTCGGACTGGGTATCCCCCCAATTAGTTCGAGATAGCGAGGGTTTACTGTACTTGGTTTTCTGTGCATTAAAGGAAACTAGATTCTTTTGTCCCCATTCTTCAATTCTAGAAAGGTCCTGGTTCAGAGAAATTGCAGTGCTTATTTTTGAATTTATAAGATCGGGTTGGGTGAAAGAATTGGTAAATGTGAAGGAACTGTGGAGTGTTGAGTCATCTGCGTAGGAATGTATTGGGTTATGAGTGGTAGATATGAGATCATTGATATGAATGAGGAACAGAGTTGGGGCCAAAACTGATCCCTGGGGAACACCAGCATTTATTGAGTGAAATTGAGAATAAAGGCCATCTACCATTACACGTATTTTTCTGTTATGAAGATAAGAAGAAATTAGTGGAACTAATGATGCAAGGCCGTAGTGTGACATCTTTGACAATAAGGATTGATGCCAGACTCTATCAAATGCCTTTGATATATCCAGTGCTATTGTATGTGTTTCACCATGTTGGTCTGTAGCTTGGTTGATTTGATGCGTAAGAAGGCAAAGAATGTCTGCAGTTGATCGACATCGTCTAAAACCATATTGCCTATCACTGATTAATTTATTATTCTCAAGATGCTTAATTATGTGATTATTTAATATAATTTCAAAGACTTTACCAATAGTGGAAGTTATAGCTATTGGTCTGTAGTTTGATGGATCTGAAGAGGCACCTTTTTTAGGAACTGGATGGATGTTTGCTTCTTTCCAGGGTACTGGGAAGCATGAGGTATGAGTACATAGACGGAAAAATGTTGCCAATACAGGAGCGAGCACCAAGGAGCAATTCTTAAGTACTATTGGAGGAATTTCATCTGGACCAGGAGCCTTATCTACTGAGAGATTCTGCAAAATAGTTTTGACATGTCTGGTGTGGATCTTAAGTAAGGGAATTTCAGGCGAATTAAAATTAAGTACAGGGACATCTTGATTTATTTCATCTAAGGTCGAGTTGGTGGAGAAAATATCCACAAGAAGGTTAGCTTTACCTCGTGGGTCACTTACAAGATTGCCAGTCGGAGATTTTAATGGTGGAATGGATGAAGCAGTTGTGAAGTTGGATTTGAATGAGTTAAGAGTAGACCAAAATATTTTGTTATCATTTGGATTATTTAGAAGTTTATTTGCCTGCTTGTGGAGAAAGTTTGATTTAGTTAGGTTTAATACAGAATGGTCCGCTCTTCTCTGGAGCGGAATGTAGTATGAATGGTCCGCTCCGCTCTGGAGCGGAATGGAAGCTGCGCTCCAGAGCGGAGTGCTTTGCACGCTGCAGGAGCGGCCCAGGGGGCCTAGGTAGGCGAGGGAGCGAGATGGTGCCAGTAGTAAGATGAATGACTGCAACTGTAGTAAGATGAATGACTGCAACTGAGGTCCCATCCAGAGGCAAGGCAAAGTCCACCGAGTACCGACCCAGAGTGGAGGGGCCCCGAACGGCCCGCTCCGCTCTGGGGCGGAAATCCCGCTCTGGAGCGGAAAGTAAGCTCCGCTCCAGAGCGGAGAGCGGTATAGGACAGGTGAGGAAGCGGGATGGTGTCAGTAGAGGTATGGAAGAGAGCGGGAATTTCCGCTCTAGGGCAGGGCGGATGTAGTGCAGTCTTATGTGAGATGCCTGTGGCATCAGTAAGGGTGGAAGGTTAAAACATCCAAGAGTCCCATCAGAAGAGTCTTGCAGTACAGCTGACGTGGGAGCATCCTCGGTAATAAAAAGGACATTCCCCGCTCCAGGGCGGAGCGGGCGTAGGGTAGCCCATTTTCAAAGGCCTGTAGGTACCAGTAATGGTGGAAGGCCAGTAACATCCAAGAGTCCCAACTGAACGGGGCTGTTCGGCCAGGCAGCTTAGGGAACAACAACAACAACAACTGAATTGTCTAGCATATAGCTGACTTGGGAGCATCCTTGGGTAAAAATAGCAGATACTTACATCCAAGAGTCCCAACTGAATTGTCTAGCATCACAGCTAACGTGGGAGCGTCCTTGGGTAAATATAAGAGGCAAAGCATAGGCCCGACCTAGAGTAGGATAGAACCCACTCTAGGGCGGAACGGGCCCAGTGTGGCCCTAACCCAGATGCCAGTAGAAAGGCTCGTAATAAAAAACATTCCCAATTAAAGCGGAGCGGCCTAAAGGGTCCCGCTCTTTAATGCCTAAGACACCGGTGAAGGACGTCAGGCAGATATCTGTAAAAAAGGGAGCGGCCTTGTAAGAGAATGTGTCTAGTAATAGGACCGACCTGGAGCGGGAGTCACCCACGCACCAGGGCGGAGCGGGCTGAGTGCAGCCCTTCCTAGAGACCTGCGGCACCGTTTGAGGGTGGAAGGCAAAGACATCTCAAGGTATTGGTGAGTTCAATGTAGGGGAAGACTATGTCTCAGGAGCTGGTATCAGACCAAACTGGTACCCTCCAAGATGGTTTAGTAAAACCGGAGTGTGGCAAGCCAAGGCAAGCAAAGGAGGCAACAGTGTCTGACTACCAAAATGCCACCCCCCCCCCAAAAAAAAAAGTTAGGCTAGCCTAAAAGGTGGCCTAGCCTAAAGCATGGCAGTAAAATAGAAAAACGGTCCACACACCATAAGTACAATAGAAAACTCCAAATTAGGGGAAGACAGTGTCTCAGGAGCTGGTATCAGATAAAAACTGGTGCCCCTCAAGATGGTTTAGTAAAACCGTAGAAAGGCAAGCAAGAGCAAGCCTAGGAGGCATCAGAGTCTGACTACCAAAACACCCCCCCCCCCCACAAAAAAAAAAAAAAATTAGGCTAAGCGTAAAAGGTAGCCTAGCCTACAAAGTGTGGCAGGTAAAATAGAAAAACAGGGCACACACCAAAATCACACTAGTAACAGTTCAATTAGGGAAAGACAGTGTCTCAGGAGCTGCTATCAAACAAACTGGTGCCCCCAAGATGGTTTAGTAAAACCGAAGAGAGGCAACCAAGAGCAAGCCTAGGAGGCAACAGAGACTGACTACCAAACCCCCCCCCCCCCCTCAAAAGTTAGGCTAAGTGGAAAAGGTGGCCTAGCGCAATAATGCGGGGCAGTAAAAGAAGAAAGGCAGGGCACACACCAATAGCATACCTTCATGTGAAGTGAAAGCTAAATATGAGACAAAATAGGGAACTTTCCCAAACAGGGGGGTGGTGCCCCCTCCTTCATGCAAGCCGAAGGAGTTAGCCTAACCGCAATGTCGCGCATAAACGAAAAAACTAATGCAGTGACAATAAGCCCTAAATGAATAGAACCTAACAGTTGAATTAACTAAGCCACTGCAAGTGATGCCCCCCCAGTAAAACAAAATTAAAGGCAAAGGCTTATGATAGTTGCCAAAGGGAGACGCATGCGCAGATGCAAAATTATAGTGACCAAGCAGTTTCGACGCCTTACTCAAATGAAAACACATTAGAGCCCATTTTTGGCGTGCGTACATCACGGATCATCTGTCTAGAACCTCAGGTGCCTTAACCTCTCCGCTGCGCAGCCCCTATACTATACAGGCATCCCTGTCCGAAGGTCTGACGATTTGGGCGCCCCTTGCAAATATCGATGAAAAGTACATAAACGTGTAGGGAATGTTCGCGCGCATCGAGCCATATATATTTGACCCCACAACAAATTTCTGGGGGGGGGGGGGGGGGGGGGGGCGGTCCGTAGTTGAAAAAAGTGGAGCGAATGGCATCGCGCGGCCAGATTGTCATCGCGGGGCAAGATTTCCCGGGTGAATATTCACGCGCGCAGGGGGTAGGAGGGGAGGGTGGGTTATGGCGTAATTCCGCGTATTTATCCTATTTTGAGCACTGTTATGCTATGTAGAGTATGTGTACGTATGTGTACGTATGCAGGCCACCCATATACCAAGGAATATGCCGCATATAGACCAAATATGCAACATATAAGCGAATTCTGAATGAGTTTAGAGGCGGGAACACAGGTAGAGAGTTTAGGCGGGAAGGTATGAAGAGTACAGGGTGTGCTGGCTGAAATATCACGTATATATATCGTATTTTCAGCACTCTCATGCTATATAAAGTACGTGTATGTATGTAGGCCACCCATATACCAAGGAATATGCCGCATATAGACCAAATATGCGACTTATGAGAGAGTTTACAGGCGGGAAAGGAGGTTATGGGAGAGGTGTGGTTGGTGGGTGGGTGGAGGGACCGTGGGAGGGAGGGAGGGAGGGAAGTTGTGTCTGTGAGTCGCTGGCAAGCCAAGGTCAGCCAGCTGTATGTGCAATTATTGTTGTCCCAGTCGCCGTTGTCGCCTTGCCCTTCGTCTCTTTCTTCCCTTTGGCAGGGGCAGGGGCAGAAGGGCCGGCAGGGGCGGCAAGGGCAGGGGCGGCGGGTGGTGGTGGTGGTGGTGGTAGTGGCAGAGGTAAAAGTTTTTTTACCCATGCCCTTCCCTGTCTTCCCAGTGGCCCCCGCAGGTCCTGCAGCCCAAGGGCGGCCTCCTGCGTCGGTGGTAGTGGTGGAAATGGTGGCAGTGGTGGTAGCAGTGGCCTGGGTGGTGTTGGCAGTGTCCCAGAAAGACAATGATTCTGTGCACTGCCCTTGCTTGCACGTGTTTTACGTGCTTTACGTGCAGGTTCCTCATCCTCGGACCTACTCGTGCCGTAGTAATGGTAGCTAGGGTCTTTGGCAGCCACTCTCTGCCTTCCACAGCCGCTGACACCACCAGAAGGAGGGCTGGTTGTGTCATCAGGGCGAGAGCGTGAGGGTGGTGTAGGCTCCAATGCGTGTGTAAGTGCATGCGTGTGTACCGCTTGCCTGTGTGGGGTGGTGGTATCGAGAGGTGCCAAGTCGTACTACACTCGCACCAATTTGTAGCCGCCTGGCTGTAAGACCGCGGTTTTGGTACGCATTCAAAAACCGGGATTATATAAGGGGTTCTGCAGCGCAGCGGTAAAACTCTTATTAGTGTTTCAGCACTTGCCGGGTTAAATAAGGCCCACAACTCACCCAAAAGGGTAGGCGACAGGGGTGGAAGACACAAAATATGGAGCTAGAAAAAACGTGTGTTGACATCTGAGTAGCGCGAAAACAGATGCCCTTTAAGCCCAGTTGGGCTAAGGAGGTACGCCCATGACAATGGCGTAAGGAGCCAGATAGAATGGGCAAGATTCTTAAAGTTTTCTTTCTTTCTCATCAATATTTTATCTTTACCTTTTCTAATAGTGGCCTCGAAAGTGTGTACAACGTACCTAGTAGAGAGAGTAAGGTGCTACTCTACTGTAGATGTTATCGATTCAATCGCGCTAGTGATTACGATAATTGCCTGCTCCAGAACGGAACGGAATTATACGATAAGTATATAGCTCCACGTTGGAACGTAGAGGCTACTACTAAATAAATAGTTTTAAGGACAGACGATATAATCCAAAGATATATGTGTCTGTAGTAGTTGAACAGGAATAAAAGTATGTTCCTAGACAACAAAGTTTATGAATCTCAATGCGAGATCTTATCATATGTACCTAGTCGGTCAAGTATAAGCAGATATTCTTCGAAGTAACGCACTGCTTTCTTTCCAATTTGTTACTTTTATTGTATGTAGCAATAAAGACTTAAATTGTTATATGATTCTTTGTCTCTACTTCTGGTTGTTGTTGTTGTTGTTGTTCCCTAAGCTGCCTGGCCGAACAGCCCCGAGTCCCTGAGAAAGGCCATGGCCACGATCGGGCTTTCCCACAGAGCTCTCATTGAGTGTAGATTGTGTTGTTGGCGTAAGTGGTTGTGTGAAATGCAGTCTTCTATGATGTGTTTAATGGTATGGGGTGCTGTGTTACATCCCGGGCAGGCGTCGACAACGGAGTCATCCAGTCTCTTCTGATAGCTCAGGAGAGCTGGATGGTGTCCGCATCTCAGCCTGGCCAGGTGGACTCTGTCCTCGCGAGGAAGGGAGGATTCGGAAGGATGGATTTCGGGAGGTCGTGCATGCAGCTGCGTGTTGTCTGTGAGTGAGTGGATGGATCGGCGAGAGATATGAGTATGGATGCACTTCTGGAAGTTGGTTCGGGGTGGGCAGGGAGGGAGAGAGGACAATAATTGTGTGTGACACTACTTATGGTATTTGTTAGTGGTTTGATATTGTCTCGAATGTCCCCCTCCAGTCTTGAGATATCAGGCATATCGTCAATGATGGAGGGGCCACTAATAAATTATAGGTTTGAGTCCCGGAGGGAAGAATGAAAACCTAATATTTAGTAGTGGCCCCGAAATCATTGACGATGTAGGGCCCTCCCTTCCATCCCCTTCCCATTCGTTTGATGTCTTGAGTTTAGTCTTAATATGTCATTGAAGAAGGAATGGCGTCTCTGAGAGCAACGTCTGGGATAGAATCCACGCAAGAAATCCACCGAGATGGAAAGCATTAATATAACAAGTTTTAAGTTAATTTATTTTTTTTATTTTTTACGAAGTTTTTTCGTAGTGAGTACCCCAATCATAAGACGATTCCATAAGAGAATTAGCTTTGCACTTATGATGTAGGACTCTTTCTCCCCGCGGCGGTCGTTTCAAACTGGCTACCCGCGGGCGCTTGAAAGGGGACTATTATACTAATAGGCATATCGTCAATGATTTCGGGGCCACTACTAAATACAGTAAACTTCCGTTAATCCGACGACCGATAATTCGAATCTCCCAATAGTCCGAATTTTTCAATTTGAGGCCAAATCCGAATTCACCCAATAGTCCGAATTTTTCAATTTGAGGCCAAATCCGAATTCACCCAATATTCCGAATTTTTGAATTTCCCGGGCGCGCGATATTTCCAAATATCGGCCCTCTAGCGGGCCAGGCCGGACTAAACAGTCTGCCGTTGTCGGTCTACCTGAAACGTTGTTTATCCCGTGTTTATCCTGTGATATAGTGACTTAGTGACTTAGTGATGGGTCCCACAGCAAGTTCAGGTGCACGAGGGAGGAATGACAAGAACAAACATAAGAGGAAGCACGTAACTCTGTCCATAGCTGATAAATTGCGAGTGATAGCGATGGTAGAGAAAGGCAGTGATCGGCGTAAAGTTATGGAAACTTTTAATATCGGTGCCTCCACAGTTTCAAACATAGTGAAGGCAAAGGCTAACTTATCAAAGTTTGTTGCCTTTGGAAAGTCAAGTTACACGGGTGATGTGAGAAAGACAATGAAAAAACCAAAACATGAAAAACTTGACGAGGCAGTGCATAAGTGGTTTACGGCCAAGCGGGCTGAGGGCAAGCCTATCTCAGGGCTTATGATAATTGAAAAGGCCAAGCAATTCCTGGGTGTGATATGAATATGGAAGACGATATAAAATTCTCCGACGGCTGGTTGAGAAACTTTAAAATTAGGCATGGGATTAGGGTCCTAGATGTCGCCGGAGAAAAGAATTCTGCCGACAAAGAGGCCGCCGATCGGTTTGCACACATTTTTGCTACCATTGTTCATGATCACCAGCTGACCCCAGACCAAATCTTCAACGCCGACGAGACAGGGCTATATTGGCGCTGTTTGCCAACAAGGACATTAGCTGGTAGAGGAGAGAAGGCTGCACCCGGATTCAAAATGAATAAAGAACGTCTCACAATCCTGCTGAGTGGGAATGCTTCCGGTAAATGTCGCAATCGTTTGTTTGTTATCGGCAAGGCTAAGAATCCCCGTGCTTTCAAGAACATGCGAGGGAAGTTGCCAGTGATCTATGATGCACAGAGCAATGCATGGATGACTGCCCAAGTATTCCATGATTGGTTCTTTAAACACTTTGTTCCCGAAGTCAAGGCCTACTTCAAGTCGATTGGCCTTTCTGAGGACACCAAGGCTGTCCTTTTCCTGGATAACTGCAGAGCACATCCCCCTGCCCACGAACTAGTGTCTGGAAACATCTTTGTCACCTACTTGCCCCCTAATGTGACTAGTCTGATACAACCAATGGACCAGGTGTGTGCCAAAAGTTTAAGCAGAGCTACAAGTCCTCATTTGCCCGCAAGCTGATTAACTCTGATGCATCAGTAAAAACTTTCCAGTCAAGTTTTTCCATCAAGGATGCCATATATGATGCTGCCCTAGCCTGGAAGGATGTTTCAGAGGTAACCCTCAAGAAATGTTGGAACAAGCTGTATGCCCAGGTCGATGACCCTGAAGAGGTTGAAGAAGATGAGCACGATTTCGAAGGCTTTCTTGGGCGTCGCAGGGAGGCAATCAACGAAATCCGAGGCCTGATGGATACCGTGCCGGTCAACGACCCCAAGAGGATGACTGAAGAGGATATTGAGGAGTGGGTTGATGTGGATGGTGACCTGCAGGGCGAGGAAGAGGTGACAGATACAGAAATTATCCGGAGTGTTGTGGAGCCAGAATATGTTGAGGAGCACTCGTCTGAGGAAGAGGAAGAGGCAGATGACGATGGCAAAGTAACCTGGAAGGAAGCTGCTACCTATTTCGATGGTATGGTCAATTTTGGAACAGTCTAGCCAATATAATGCAAGTGAAACAATCGATTTCCACATCCTCCGTAATGAGTTCTATGAGAAAAGGGGCAGGGCAGTCAAGCAGGCAGACATCAGGATCCTGATGAAAAACATGCACCACCATGGCCGCCGATCAGATGAACCAGATAACCCTAGACCTGCAACAATGCCTCTCACAGACGACTCGCGTACCAGCTCACCTGAACCTCTTACCACACCAGAACCTATGCCTCTTGCTGATTTTGAAGGCTGGGAGGACCTAGCATCCCCTGTGAAGGCCACTCCTGAGGTAGCCCCAGCCGCCCCTGTGGTAGCTCCTGCCAGCCTAGCCACTCCTGAGGTAGCCCCAGCCGCCCCTGTGGTAGCTCCTGCCAGCCTAGCCACTCCTGAGGTAGCCCCAGCCGCCCCTGTGGTAGCCCCAGCCACCCCTGTGGTAGCTCCTGCCAGCCTAACCACTCCTGAGGTAGCCCTAGCCCTAGCTCCCCCTTCAGATATTGAAGGCTTGGAGGATGGCTGTGGAGTAATAATCAGTGAAGTGTAGTAGATTTAAGGACCCCCAAAAAAATATAAAACCAGCAAAATACAAAAAAAAAATAAGTCTTTTTAAGTTAATTTTACATTAAAGTACACTTACAGTACAGAGCAGTGATTATAAGTTACTAATATGGGGCTAGGGGGCTAGTGGCTGGGTTGGGCTGGTGCTGGGGGCTTATCTTCAATGCTACACATCTCTTCTCTTCATATAAGGTGAGTTAAAGTCATGATTAGTCATTATTATCATTATTATCATTATTATCCTGTGTTTGTGTCTTGGTTTGGGTCTTAAAAAAAAAATCGGGGGTGGGGGGGGGGTAACGTCCGATAATCCGAAAAATCCACTAATCCGAACGAGGGCCGGTCCGCTGCCCTTCGGATTAACGGAAGTTTACTGTATTAGGTTTTCATTCTTCCCTCCGGGACTCAAACCTATAATTTATACACTGCATTTCCAGCTTTTCGGCGGTTTCTGTGTATTATGCTCGGTGTGTTGTATGCGAAATAACAAAGGGGTTTGTATTCTACTTTCTAGTATAATAATTTGGATAAATTGTAACCACAAAGTCAAGGCTAAGTGCAAATAATACAAACTCTGGAAATTATGGAACCTTCTTTAACCCTTCCGGCCCGGGCTGCCTTACATAAGGACGGAGGTCGTACCCGGGCGATCTTGCTGAAAAACAACAAAAGTAAACTAAGGCTAATCTTGCTTAATATAATACCTATTCTATCTATCTATCTATATGCTCAGGCCCAATCCCCATTTTGGGGGTAGCCGACTCAAGACAGAGCAAGAACAGGGAAAACACAAAAACAACATAAAACAACAAATAAACACAGATAAAAAGCACAAACTCACACACATCCAGGTCACCCAGGAGAAGACCCAGAGACCAGGGTCACCAAGGTCGCTCCAGCACTCCCCCGGCCCCCAACCACCCGGAGAGGTTCCGATCTCGGCAGGCAGACATGCAGCGGAGCCAAAGCCACAAGCCCTCCCACCACACTTCCAGGCGCACCCTTCATATTAATCGTCTCCCCGGGCCAGGCGCCTGATGGACTATTATCTAGTCCAACTTGTGCCCGACCCCTTACTCCAAATGACCACATGTTCACTCAACTATTCACAAGCATTCTCCATTCACTCCTGTCCACCACCACTTCCCCTGCCTGATCTATAGTCATTCCTCTATCATCCAAAGCCTTTCTTACACAGTCTCTCCATCTCAATGGGGGTCTTCCTGCCCTTCTATCTTCCCTTGTACCTGACTCACATATTCTCTTTGTAAGCCTTTCATCTTCCATTCGTTCAGCATGACCATACCAGCTCAGCACCTTTCTGTCCACTCTGGCTGACAAATGTTCCTGCTGCCCCACTCTCCTACGTATCTCTTCATTCCTCAATCTGTCTCTATGAGTAACTCCACACATACTCCTCAAGCAGCTCATCTCCATAACATCCAGCCCTCTTTTCTCCTTTTTCTTCAGAGCCCATGTCTCAGCCCCATACATCACTGTTGGCACAACAATTCCTTGATACAGTGCACTTTTTACTTTCACTCCGAGATTTCTCGTCTTCCACATACTTCCCATTGCTCCGAAAACCTTCCTTCCTTCACACACTCTCTGTTTTACCTCCACTTCCATACCTCCACTCCTGCTTATCGTTCCTCCTAGATATTTAAAACACTCTACTTGTTCCAATATTTCCCCATCCAGCCTCACATCTAGATTCACCCTATGCTCTCCCCTATTACACACCATTACTACCGGGCGGGTGCCCAACCCCGAAAGGGCGGGTGCCCAACCCCGAAAAGGGTTGAAATAGGGGAGCTATCCCCCCGCCAAAGGCGGCTTTCTAGGGCCTTTCCTAGCTGATGCTGAGAGGATTGGGTTCTAGTCATGTGGTGATGGGCTGGTCTATTAGAGTGAGAACTGAGCAATCTCTGCCATACCCATAGCTTACTCTGACTGTTCCTTTTACTTATATATTTTCTAGATCTCAAGTGACGGCGTCTCTAACGTGGATTGACCTCCCAATCTACCAAGATTGGAAGCCAAAGCGTCACATTTTTCCCTTGCCCCTCAACTTTTTCTTCATAATTGCTGAGGGACACAGGGCCCTGGGTGGGGCTTTGGATTCCCGGGCATTTCCGCACCCTCCTCAGCTCCCCGCCATGGAGTGGCTTCGGTCACCCAGGCTTTATTGTGGTCGGCGGGGAGGGTTCTGTGGGGGCGCTCGGTTATGGCCTTGGCCTTGCTCAGGGCCTTGGGGCTGTTCGGCCAGGCAGCTTGGGGAACAACAACAACAACAACAACAACACACCATTACTTTACTTTTATTGACGTTCACCTTCAGTTTCCTCCTTCCACAAACCACACCAAACTCTTTGACTACCCGCTGCAGTTTCTCATCAGAATCCGCCACCAATGCTGTGTCATCAGCGAACAGCAACTGATTCAACTCCCAATCTCTACCATTCTTTCCTACTAAACCCAATCCTCTTCCCATAGTTCTCCTTTTCACCTCCCTCACCACACCATCCATAAACATATTAAACAGCCATGGTAACATTACACAACCCTGTCGCAAACCTACCTTTACCTCAAACCATTCACTCAACTCACCATTTCCTACTCTCACACATGCTCTGCTCCCTTCATAAAAACTCTTAACTGCTTCTAACAAATTTCCTCCTATTTCATAAATCCTTAACACCTTCCACATTGCTTCACGGTCCACACGATCATACGCTTTTTCCAAGTCCATAAAAGCCCAAAATATCTCCTTATGCTTCTCTAAATACTTCTCGCATAACTATCTTACTGCAAACATCTGATCCACGCACCCTCTTCCCCTCCTAAAACCGCACTGTTCTTCTCCTATTGCAACTTCCGTACACTTTATTATCCTCTCTATCAACACCCTGCCATACAGCTTTCCAACCCCTGACAATAGACTAATACCTCTATAACTTGAACACTCCTGCCGATCTCCCTTCCCCTTGTACAACGGCACAATACATGCACTCTTCCAGTCTATTGGTACCATTGACACAGCAAAGCACACATTGAAAAGTCTCACCAACCAATCTATTATCACATCTTCACCCTTCTTTATACACTCCTTACCTTTTGACCTTTTGATGTGTTCGCCGCTCTTCTAGCGGCACCAAGGAGCGCGACGCCCCTCGTTATGGGTGGTGATTTGGTGCAGTAGACTGTTTGAAGCGACAGCTCGCTCCCTTGCGAGGATGGGCTCGTCTGGCACTTTTTGCAGTTCGACATCTAGGGCTCTCTTGAAGTTGTCTAACGAGATGTCCCTCATGTCTCTTACTCGCCGTGGGAGTTTGTTGAAGAGACGTGGGCCTCTGTGTGATAACCAGCCCTCTCGCAGAGAGCCCATAGCACCCCTGTTATTCATCCGGGGGATTTCGCATTCCCAGCCTCTCCTATCACTGAATTTCATGACTATCGGAGTATGTAGGTTTGGTACTAAACCCTCTGCGATTTTCCACGTGTATATTATTAGGTAACGTTCTCTTCTACGTTCCAGTGAGTACAGATTCAGTGCTCTTAAACGCTCCCAATAGTGTAGATGTTTTATCGAACTTATATGCGAAGTGAAATTTCTTTGTACACTCTCTACGTCATTTATTTCACCTGCTTTGTATGGGGATGTTAATACGCTACAGTATTCAAGCCGCGGTAGCACTAGAGATTTGAAGAGCGTTATCATAGGCAATTCACCGCGTGTTTTAAAAGTACGCAGAATCCAACCCGTTAAGACGTTTCGCAGCCGCCACTTTGACCTGGTTATGTACTTTGAAACCCATATTTTCAGACATTAATACCCCAAGGTCTTTCACACTGTCTCTCCATTCTATTATGTGGTTAGATTCTGTTAAGTAATTTGTAATTTCTTTAACACCATTATTATCTCCGTACCGTATTAATTGGAATTTTTCCTCATTGAATTGCATGTTGTTTTCCCTGGTCCACTGGAACACTACATTCATGTCTTCCTGCAGTCTGCCCGTGTCCTCTTGTGTGTTTACTATCTTGCTTAATTTTGTGTCATCAGCAAAAGACGACACTGTACTGTGTCTGGTGTTGGTATCTATGTCGCAAATTAGTATGAGGAACAGAAGGGGCGCTAGCACTGTTCCTTGGGGCACTGAGCTTTTGACATCCGAAGGCTCAGAAGTGACTTGGTTTACTGCTACCGATTGTTTTCGGTTTACGAGGAAATTGTATATCCACCGTCCGATTTTCCCAGTTATACCTTTTGCTTTCAGTTTGTGGGCTATTATACCATGGTCACATTTATCAAATGCCTTAGCAAAATCGGTGTAAATGACATCCACATTTTTCTTTTCTTCTAGCGCTTTAAGAATTTTGTCATAGTGTTCCAAAAGTTGTGAGAGACATGATCTTCCCGCTCTGAACCCATGTTGACCGGTGTTGTGTAGTTCATTTGTCTCCATGAATGTTGAAATTTTGCTTCGCAGGACTCGCTCGAAAACTTTAATGATGTGAGAGGTTAGAGCTACCGGGCGGTAGTTTTTTGGTAGTGCTTTACTCCCTCCTTTATGCAGTGGGGCAATTATTGCATTTTTCAAGCTATCTGGTATGTCACCAGTGTCTAGACTCCTTCTCCACATTATAGCCAGGGGTTTTGAGAGGTTTTCCTTAAATTTTTTCATTAGGATCGAATTCCATGAGTCCGGGCCTGGTGCCGAGTGGGATGGCATGTTGGAAATGGCCTCTTCTATGTCTTTTGGACCGAAATCAATATCCAGCATCTGAGGGGTTTCCGTGGGGGAGGTTTCCATGAAAAATATATTTTGGTCTCTGATGACTTTTGTTTCATCAGGCTCACTGAATGCCATTTCATACTGCCTGCTTAAGAGTTCGCTCATTTCCTTTTTGTCCCCTGTGAAAGAGCCGTCCCCTTTGCTCAGTGGGCCGATGTTTGATGTTGTTTTAGCCTTTTGTTTGGCGTATGAAAAGAAGTATTTGGAATTTTCCTTTATACCTGCAATAGCTTTCCTCTCCTCTTCCATATGTTGTAGTTCATATGATATTCTTAGCCTTTGTTCAATTTCCACAATTTCTCTATCTATTTCGACCTTTTGCCTATCCTGTAGATTTTGATGTGTGCGTCTTTGTGTGAGTAATTTTCTTCTTCTGTACAGCCTCCTCCTTTCCCGATCTTGTTTGCTTCTTCGTTTTGTTTGTCTTGCAGGTATATGGTGGCTACAGATTTGGGTCATGGTTTCTGTTTTTAAGACTAGACATTCTGCTGGTGTCAGGTTATCCATTAAATCTTCCCAGTCTATTTCCTCCATTTCTTGATTTACCTCTTCCCACCTAATGTTTTTGTTATTGAAGTTAAATTTACTGAAGGGGCCGGTTTTTGTTCTCGATTCTGAGGTTGTCTGTACACTTTCTAAGGTTGTTTGATCTCAATTAATTTATGATCTGAGTATGTTGTGTCCGATATGTTAATGCTGTGTACTAGTGAGTCGTTGTTAGTGAAGACCAGGTCTAAGATATTGTTTTCCCGTGTGGGTTCAGCAATATGTTGGGTAAGACTAAAAAAATCACAAAGTTCAAAAAGCTCTCTCGTATTAGTATTTGCTTCTCCGGTGTTATTTGCCACTAACTGGTTTTCTAGTTGTCTCCATTTAATGTTTGGTAGGTTAAAGTCTCCTAGCCATATAATATTTGGTGTTGGGTTCCCCAGGGTTTCCACTTCTGATTTTATTTTTTTGAGCTGGGTTTTGAATTCTTCTCGGGATGAGTCTGGAGGCCTGTATGTAACAATAACTGCTAAATTTAGGGATTCTATTTTAACTCCAAGTATTTCCACCACTTCATTACTGTTATTTAGGAATTCAGTACATATCAGTGAGTCATGTATGTACAAGGCTACACCTCCATGTGATCTATGCGTTCTGTCCGCCCTATGTAGGTTGTAACCAGGAATCCATACCTCACTATCTTCCTGATCTTTAATGTGAGTTTCTGTGAGAGCCGCAAATATAGCGTTTCCTTCTTCTAGCAGGCCCCTAATAAATGGTACTTTGTTCGTGGTTCTATTTTTTAGGCCTTGGATATTTGCAAACAAGATTGGGGAGGGATTGTTTGGAGTACTATGTGTACCTAATAGTCTTCGGGATGTATTGACCACTCTTGGGAGGCCAGGAGGTGCTCGAGGTGTTCTATGTGCTCTTCCATCTCCCTCAGTCTCTTCATCTTCATCTGCCCTTTTCCTCCTTGCCTTTTTCCTCTGTCTCGTCCTCGCATAGCTAGAGAGTTTTTTGGGCTACCATTCGTGTTAGGTCTAGCATATCTCCAAGTCCCTTTAATATGAAAAGCTGGGCATTTCATATTGTAGCAGGTCTTGTTCTCAAGTGATGTCTTGCAAAGGGATGGGTGGTGGTATTTGCAGGTTTCACCAAATCTACATTTTCCATGACTGGTTATGTTGTTGCAAATTTTGGGATGAGCAAATCTATATGAATTCCCATTATATTCGCCCTTTTGACCAAAGTAGCACCTTCTTTCCAGATAATATCTGCACACTGGTGTAGACAACCCCAGTAGGTGTGGCTGGGGCTGCAAGGGGTTATGTGGTGAGCTAAGTGTGGTTGTGGGTGATAGTGGGCTTGGTGTATGGGTGGGTGAGGCCTGCAGGGGGGTGGAGTTACGGGTCGGTTGTAGGTGGGCAGGTGGCAGTGTGAGGGGGGAGACGATGTGGAAGGGGAGCCTGATATGGGGGCTTGTTGCATCCTACGTTCATCCTGCAAATGTATTTGATCAACAGCAGTAAGGTGGTCAATGGCCATAGATGGGATTAATGTGGGTGTTTTCTGGGTCTGGGGAGATGTGCGGCAGGGTTTGTGGATATGTAGGGTGCGAAAGGTTGTTGTTCGGCAGGCGATGTGTGTTGATGTGCAGGAGGCAATGTGGGCATTATCATGGGAAGGTGTGCGTGTGTGGGTTGTGATATTTGTATGGGCCCTGAGGCCCCAATAGTTCCCCATTTTCTGTGAAAGGTAGCTATGTCTTCGCTATATTTCAGTCTATCTTGTACTTCTGTATTTTCTACAGTCTGTATGACTTGCCATGTGATATCGAAACAACTATCGCAGAAATTGTATTGTACGCCTCATTTATTGGTGTCAATCCTATGCAAATCCAGTGGTATGGTTGCTTGCATATCCGACATGCGGTGCTTTTATGCATGTGTATATTCATCTTACAACTCGTACAGTTGTCTCTGGTAAACATTTTTGTTTGTTTTTTTGTTTTTGTTTTTGTTTTTCCACCCGCCCTTACATGGGGGAGAGAGGGAGAGAGAGAGAGAGAGAGAGAGAGAGAGGGGGGGGGGGGGGGGGGGGGGCTTGGAGGACAAGGAGGTGTTTGTTACGCGGTTTGTGGGGAGTGTGTGGGGGAGGGGGGGGGGGGGGGAGTGCCACTCGTTTACACTCGTTATGTTTAAACTTTAAGTAACTTTAAGTAACACTTTCAATAATTATCTTATGAAACAGAATTCTCACTGCCCTAACCACTTTTCCCGTTTTTGGTCGACTGTTTAGCGGAATATACGGCACTCTAGGAAAATAACGAACTTTCCAGGCTACCTATATATAGTATCTATTTTAATTTTCATATTTTACCTATCAACTTGATTCAACACTGCTCAGGTTCGAATTTTCACCACATTTGGTTGCGTGGGAGATCTTTCTCTCCAATAACGTCACTACTAACCTGCGATATGGTCGAGAAATAATCTGCACTGATTTAATTTGTTTATTTATATATTGTTTTTCTCTGTTTGCTATTATTTACGATATTTGTTTTGTTGGTACCCTTTCCTGTCGAGGTTAAGTTTCGCTTTTGGTAAAATCCTACATTAATCAAAGATATGTCAAAATGTGCGCCTTACCTTGCCGTGTAGAATGGCGTTGAGTAGAGCTCTCTAGCTCAACTGGTTCCGGAGTGATGGCGATGTTAGTGCAGGTAACTTTTGCCGCGTATTTACCTCGGCGCGTCCGAACACTCAACCGCGGCCCCGGCTACGACGCCCTGTTGCACTCGTCGCCCCACCCGCAATTATGCCGGGAAGCGATATGATTGTTTTATTTTTTTATTGTTTATTAAGCCATTTATTATAGTTATCATGATATTTTCACTCAATAAAGTTATTTTGATGAAGTTATTTGTGTCTCTGTCACTTATACTTAGTTTTATTGTTATTATTATAGTAGTTATTAGTATCTATCACTGGACTATGGTAATTGATAGTGTCATTTTCACTTTTATGTATTGTTAGGTAAGCTAATAATATATATATAGTGTCACTTTCACTTGTTCATATTGTTATGAAGGCACTTATTATTACTTATGTGTGTCTCTTTCATTTATACTTAGTTTTATTATTATTATAATGTCACTTTCATTGGACTAGGATAATTGATAGTGTCATTTTCATTTATTTATTGTTAGAGGTAAGCTATAATATATATTTTAGTGTCACTTTCACTTGTTCATATTGTTCTGAAGGCACTTATTATTAGTTATTTGTGTCTCTTTCACTTTTATTCATTATTTTATATTATTATTAGCCTACATTTTAGAGTGTCACTTTCACTTCAAAATTGTATGAGTGTGAAAGTCATTGAAGCACTTGCCAGCACAGTCCCACTTGACACTCGAGGCATTCCCAAGTTTTTTTTTTTTACTTTGCGGGGTCTGCGAGTTGTGTGGCTGCAGACATGGCACCTCTTCTGGGTTCTGACTCTACCACCTGTCTGGAAAGGAAGGGGGTTGAGCTGGTGCTTCCGGAAAAACTTGGCACATCCCGTTCTGTCCAGCTGGCCTGGTCCTCCCGGGTGTACCCGCATGCTTAGCCAGGAGCTCAAGTATCACCTGCTTGTGGAACTTCCGCAGGGACTTGTACTTATTGGCTCCCGGATTCCTCAGACGGTAGATGTTGTAGGCATTGAGGGCCGACATATCTACCATATGCAGATTAAACTTCTTGTACCACCTGCAAGATGTTCGCAGGCAGTCGATGAAGCCCATCTGCATGTCGGACTTGTCGATGAGGCGCATGTTGAGGCTGTAGTCCAGGACAGCAGCTGGTTTCTGGACGGGATTCTTTGTTCTTCGGTCCACCTTCCCTGTGGCGACCATCTCGGCTTTGTGGCATGTGGTGAGGAGGTTGACCTTCCGCTGGTCATGCCAGTGGATGGAGAGGATGGGGCCACTCTTCTTGTGGAAGATGTCCGTCTTCTTTGTCTTGGTTGGGTAGCTTGGCATGCCCTTTCT
Source organism: Paralithodes platypus (assembly GCA_032716605.1). Taxonomy (NCBI): domain Eukaryota; kingdom Metazoa; phylum Arthropoda; class Malacostraca; order Decapoda; family Lithodidae; genus Paralithodes; species Paralithodes platypus. The sequence continues at coordinate 52,048,405 of CM064504.1, forward strand.
CTTGGCCTTGACTGTGCCGACAGTTCCGGTCTTGCGGTCATGGAGGTACTTGGTCAGGATAGGCGACGTGTAATAATTATCTGTGTAGAGAATGTGGTTCTTATGGAAGTGCCTCTCCATCATTTTCTTTACTACAGCGCCACCAAAACCAATGTGGGGGTCAGTATCGACTTCGCCACCACTGCCGCTGTAGACCACAAAGTCCAGCACATATCCCGTTTTACAGTCACAGAGGACGAAGAGCTGGATGCCGAAGCGGTGTCTCTTGGACGGGATATACTGTCGGAAGTGCAGCCTACCACGGAACAGGACCAGAGACTCATCGAGGCACATCTTCTGGAAAGGAATCAGGTAGGTGGTAAACCGATGACGTATCATGTTATACAGCTTCCTGATCTTCCATAATGAGTCGGGAAGGTGGACTGCCATGTTGTTTGTCAGGTGGAGATAGGAGAGGATGTCGAAGTACCTGTCCCTGGACATGTATTTGCCAAATGCTGGAGTCGTTATGAGGTCGCCAGTGATCCAGTAGTCGGCCAGAACGTGCTTCCTGATATGTGTCATCAGCATTGTGAATGCCAAGAACACATAAAGTTCTGCCACAGTGACAGCTCTCCATGCCATCATCTTGGCACTGGTCTTCCTGCCAAGAAAGTTGGCACAGATAGCATGGTGATTGTTGGTCTCCTCGACGAGGTATTCCACAACTTCATTGTCATAGAAGCCACAGAAAACTTCACTGGGGGTATCATCTGGGCCACAGGGATATGCTGGTGACACCCCGGAACCAATCTGTTGCTCGTCAAAGGCAGGACAATCTGGCTCAAAATCCGCCCCATCTGTCCACACAAACAAGTCGGATGAGCGCGCACGTGCAGCCGCAGCAGGCACACGCCCTGGCACACGCCCTTGGCCACGCGGACGCCCTGCACGCCCAGGCCCAGGGGCATCGGCGTCGGCAGGCTGAGCACGCCCACGACCTCGCCCTCGAACTCGTCGTGTCGGGACTTCCTCTTCGTCGTCCTCCTCCTCCTCAGGCGATCTCATGTCATCTGGGGCAATGTTGGGGTCGTCAGCATCTTCTTCAGGAGACAATTCCGGTGAAGAAGTGACCGGGCGTCGGCTGCGTGGGGGCGGGAGGTTGAACAATGGGAGCCTCAGCCTGGGGAGTTGGGCTCCTTTTGCAGCGAGCCGAGGGCTTCTCCGCAGCAAATAATGCTCTTCGGTGTGATGAGGGCTGTGGCACACCACTAGTACCACTTGAAGAAGCCCTTTGCTCATCCTGAGGGAGAGATGAAGCCGAGGGCTGTGGGTGACCCACGCGGCATCCCAGGTCAAGGCGTCGGGACAAAGGAATACGGGTGGTTGCTAGACCAGGGTCGGCGTCACTATCACTATCTTCCGCTTCCCTAACCTTTTCTGCTGCTGCCCTGCGTGCTTTCTTGGCTGCACTTTTCACCAATGATTGTTTATAAAAGTATTTACCCACTTTCAAGGGCATACGGGCAGGCAAAGGGGAAGGCCCTGGGCTAGGGCTAGGGCTAGACCTAGGGTGACTACGCAGTGATGGCGACGGGGTAGGCTTAGGTTCTAGCACACTCGGAAGTTCTATTGCACCTTCCTGCAACACTTCCACATCAGGATCATCACTACTGTCTCCCCCCTCAAAAAAGTCTACATTATCATCGTCTCCAGAGCCCACAAAATCAACATCTTCACTTGCACTTATAAATTGTTCTTTGTCCACTAAGCTTTCGCCACTGCTCTCTTCACTGGCAAAAAGTTCTCGCTCTATAGCACTATCACTCAACAATACCTTCACTTGCTTTCGTTGAGCTTTTTTCTGGCTTGCAACAGGCGTTGAAGTTGCGAGCGGGGTAGCAGTGGGGCGCGCGGGAGGCTGCACGGAATCGGACGCGTCGGACGAATTTTTTTCGCTATAACTCGCTGTGGTGGCCACGGAGGAACTGATAACGGTAGTAGTTGAGGCTTGGTGGCGCTGCGATCGCCCCTGAAAAGTAAATTTTGGCCGCGCGAATTTCAAAGCACGCTTTCAAGCATAGGGATTTTAAAAGGACACCCGGGTTCCAGCCCATCTGCCGCAACGTCCTTTTAAAAGGTTGCCCGGGCTGGAAGGGTTAATGCCTAGGGAGTGATGTCATTGCCAGCCAATCACGGGCGCGATCTCATATCTGCTGCACAGGCCGGCGGCAAAGTTGAGCTTTGCGCAGTGGCAGTATCGTAACCAATGAGGTTTAGTTTTCCGAGTGACGTATCTGCTACTGCTGAAGGCCCAAAACACGGTTAAAGTTTTCAATTTCATCTTTGCCTAGTACTTGCGACACCTCGGTTGGGTTACCTTCTTAGGAAGGTAATCAAGTCGTACCCCACCTGCTCGTGGTGACCTCGCAAACACCCATTTCTATTTATTTTTTCCATTTATTCTTTTTTCAAGATAGGGTGACACAAACGGGGGCGGCGCTACCTGGGTTTATCCCAGGTAGTAGTTTAATTTTACTGTAATTGTATTAAGTGTTTTGTATATTTTTAACTGTAGGCTACATAAATATAAACAATGGCCGGCCAAGGCAAACGGAGGCAGAGTTTATTGGGAGATGAAGAGAGCTATGAATTTGAGGGATTTCTGGCAGAGGGTAATGAAGTGGAGGATCAATTGACTGTGGTGAAGAGACAGATGATGGGTCTGTTAAGATGGAAGGGAGTTATGGAGAATTGGAGGAGAGATATAGGTGTGAAGGTGGAGTCACTGACAGAAATTTGTGGAGCCAGTTCAGTAGCAACTGCAGATGGGCCATTAATTGCTAACCTAGATGCTGTGATAAGGAAAGTAGATGAGCTGGAGGCAGAGAACATGGCACTCAAGGAGCAGCTAAAGGAGTATGAGGGCCATTTAAGTGAGAAAGTAAAGGGAGTAATAAGTGAGGAGAAAAATGAGTGGACAAGGGTGGGGAATGCTAAGGTGGATGCATTGGAAGAAATCATGAAGGAGCAGGTGGAAGAGAGAGAAAAAGAGAAAAGAGAGTTTGAGAAGAATGTAGTGCAGGTTTTGAAGAGCAAGGAAAAGGTAGTGAGGGAAACAGTAGATAGAGGTAAAAGCATAATAATTTTTGGAGACATTGAAGAACATTTAGAAGATATGAGGGAAAGAAGGGGAAGGGATGAGGACAAAGTAAAGAAAATATTGGAGTGTCTAGACGAAGGCTGTGATTGGGGGAAAGAACTGGACGAAGTAAGACGGCTAGGAAGATATAAAAAGGGTGAGATGAGACCGATAAAAGCAGAGTTTAAATCTAGGTCAGTGGTTGAAGCATTAACCATTGTAAGCTGGAGGCTAAATAGTTGTACTGGAATGAAACATATTAGGGTGAAAAAGGACTTAAGCATAGAGGAAAGGGTAAAGTTGAGAGAAGTTCAAGCAAGGGCTGACGATGAAAATCGAAAATTGTCAGATGAGGAGAAAAGGATTTTTTTTTGGAGAGTAAAGGAAGGGAAACTAAAGAAGTGGTACACTCAGAGTCAGAAAGAACGGAAAATACGAGGAGAAATGAACAAGGAGACAGTGAGTCAGGTAGTGGATCAAATCGGGGACAAGGAGATAGTGAGGGAGGAGCAGGAGATAGAGACAGTGAGTCAGGTAGTGGATCAAACCGAAGACCGAGAGATGGTGAGGGAGGAGCAGGGGATGGAGACGGTGAGTCAGGTAGTGGATCAGCCCGAGGACGGAGAGATGGTGAGGGAGGGGCGGGAGATTGTGGAGGGGGGGGGGGGAGGAGAATAGAAATAGCAGGGAATGTGGAGGTAGGTCAGGGAAGGGATGGAGGAGGAGGTGAACCTGATAGGAGGCAGGGAGGGAAGAGAAACAAGGAGGATTCCAATATACTGTGCTACTACACTAATATAGATGGAATAAACAGTAAAAAGGTAGAATTGGATGATATATTAAGAAAGGATCAACCACAGATAGTCTGTTTGACGGAGACAAAGCTGAACCAGGACTTTGACAGCAATATAGTGTTTAGTGAAGGATATAATATATGGAGATATGATAGAAAGGGAAAAAGGGGAGGTGGAGTGGCAGTATTAGTTAAGTACCCTATGACAGTAAAGCAAGTGGAGTTAAATAATGACAAGGCAGAAATAATGGCAGTTGAACTCAATGATATAGAAGGAAAAAAGCTAGACATAGCAGTACCTTACATGCCACCAAAGACCAGAGCATGGAGGGAGTTGGAGTTTGAGGAGATGGTCGAGGATATGATTCAGTCATTGAGAAGATTGCTTTTAAGGAAGAATCGATTGATCTTGGTAGGAGATTTCAACTGTAGTGAGGTTGATTGGGAATCAGGAGATGCAGGGCCAAATCAGAGATCTTGGGGAAGTCGGCTAGTGGAGTTGGTTACGGAAAATGTACTTGCACAACATGTGAAGGAAAATACAAGAATGAGGGGTAATAACGAACCTTCTAAACTCGATCTGATTTTTACAAAGGATCCTCACGAAATTAGTGATATAAACTATCTATGTCCTGTAGGTAAAAGTGATCACCTATTACTAAAATGGAAGTTGACCTCGAGTAATGCCAATAGATTAGACAATAGCTACATAAATGACAGATTAAATTATAGTAAAGCTGATTATGTATCCTTGAAAAGATATTTAGAGGGAGTAGATTGGGATCTTATTTTGAAGGAACAGGACGTACAAGGTAAATATAGTAGATTCCTCGAAATTTATAGAGTAGGAACCAATCTGTTTGTCCCAAGATATAAACCTGGAAATTTTAATAAGCAGAAAGAATGGTTTAATTTGAAATGCAAAAGAGCTTTGGGTATGCGTGATGCAGCTTGGGCTAGATTAAGAAGAAGGAACACTGAGAGTAATCGGAATAAATATAAACAGGAGAGGAATAGATATGTTAACATAATTAGGCAAGTTAAAATGAACTATGAGAAGAACATAGTAAATAAATGTGAAAGTGATCCTAGATTATTTTATAAATATATAAACAGTAAGTTGAAGGTAAAGAAACAAATTACTAAATTAAGAGTTGATGCTAGGATGTATGAAAATGTATCGGACATGTGCGAGGTAATGAATAACAAATTGGGGTCAGTTTTTACTAGAGAGGAAGGTTTTGACGAACCACAGGCGGGAGTACTGGAGAGTGGTCTTAGTAAGATTGAAATAACTAGAGATGAGCTGTTATCTGCGATGAGAGGACTTGAAGTAAGGAAAGCTATGGGACCGGATGAAGTGTCTGCCTGGGTTTTAAAGGAGTGTGCAGAGCAATTAGTGGAGCCAGTGAGGGACATAATTCAAGCTTCCTTAGATAAAGGACAGGTTCCTGTTGAATGGAAAAGAGCTAATATCATTCCGATATACAAGAATGGAAACCCTGAGGACCCTCTAAACTATAGACCAGTTTCACTTACTAGTATTGTATGCAAGATTTGTGAAAAGTTAATTAGGAAGAGATGGATGAAAATGTTGGAGAGAAAGAAGATAATAACCCCAAAGCAATTTGGATTCAGAGAAGGGACATCTTGTGTTACCAGTTTGCTATGTTATTACAGTAGGGTGATAGATGTACTCCAAGAAAGAGGCGGATGGGTGGACTGCGTCTACTTAGACCTTTCCAAAGCATTCGATAAGGTACCACATAAGAGATTGTTATCTAAGCTTGAGACGCTAGGATGTGTCAGGGGGAGTTTGCTGAAATGGATGGAGAGCTATTTAACAGATAGGGAAATGAGGACCAACATTAGAGGAACTTACTCATCGTGGCGGAAAGTTGAGAGTGGTGTGCCGCAGGGATCTGTGTTGGCACCTCTCATGTTCCTTATGTACGTGAATGACCTGCCGATAGGCATAAACTCCTACATGTCAATGTTTGCAGATGACGTAAAAATTATGAGACAAATAACAAATAAAAGTAGTTGTGAGGAGCTGCAAGGGGATTTAGATAAAATATACGAATGGAGCACCAAGTGGAAAATGAAATTTAATATAAGTAAATGCCATGTGTTAAATATGGGAAGAAGTGTGAATAGACCAAATTGGGAGTACAGGATGGGAGATAATATAATTAGCAAGGCCGAAAAAGAAAAGGATTTAGGGTTGATTATACAAGATAATTTGTCGCCAGAGAAACATATTAACAAGCTCTTTAGCGGAATGTATGCAATGGCCGGGAATATGAAAGTTGCTCTGAACTACTTGGATGAGACCATGGTAGCGAAAATTATGAAGAGTATGATTAGACCAAGATTGGAGTATGCAGCAGTGGTGTGGTCCCCGCATCTAAAGAAGTATATTCACAAGTTAGAAAGAATCCAGAGAGCAGTTACTAGATTGGTTCCAAGTCTCAGAGAACTGCCATATGAAGGGAGACTAGACAAATTAAATCTACCGAGTCTAAAAGAGAGGAGAGAGAGGGGAGACATGATAATGATGTACAAATGCACCCGGGGGCTGGAGAGGCTGGATAGGGAGGATATATTAATTATGGATACAGGAATAACTAGAGGCCACAGCTACAAAGTAAAAAGACCTACCTGCAAGAACGATATCAGGAAGTTTAGCTTCCCCTATAGATGTATTGACAAATGGAATGGGCTGGAGGAGGAGGTGGTAGGGGCAAGGAATATCCATATTTTCAAGAAAAAATTGGATAAAAAGTAGACTGAGAGACGGGACAACACGAGCTTAGCTCAACTCCTGTAAACTACAATTAGGTAAATACAATTAGGTAAATACATAGAGTATAGTATCGATTGTTTTCGAGCAGTAGTCTAACCTGACTTTCTTCTCTGCCACTTTCATTTACTTAGTAATATAAATTACTTTACCATGTTTAAATATACATTAATATTTTTATGAGGAAAATCTAATGTATAATACAGTAAACCCTCTCTATTTCGGACTAATTGGGGGGACACCCAATTCGAAATATCTGATTATACGAGATGTACGAACTCCGGCTGTGTCCGATCTAAAAGAGGACAAAAAACCGACCTGAAAGAGAAAAATCTGACGAATATCGAATTGTGAATAGTAAAACGGGAACAGACTTCACCGGGTGGCGAGCTGGCCGTTAACCGGGAAACGGAAAATGGGAGCAAACTTCATGAAACCATGAAAACGTAATAAATGCGACCAAGAAAACGGAGGCTACCCTATTCATACCCTAGTTTTAAATATATTGATATAATAGCACATACAGTGCTGTATAGTAGTTTATTTGGAAAAATAAGTAAGGAATAACACTCACCCCTTCATTGAAAACAAGTCTACCTCACTCCCCTTCACCTCACTCCACTTCTCCACCTCACTCCACTTCTCCACCTCACTCTCCTTGACCACCTCACTCCCCTTCTCCATTTCAAGTGATATCGAGGTCACCTTACGCTTTGGTCCTGGAGTGGCGGCGTCTACGCCGTGGGACCACCTCCCGGAACTGCCGACCATGGATGGCGGCCGACCCTCCCGTCCAGGGACAAGATCACCGACAGTGGAGGACAGCAGGCTGCCGACCGTGGAGAGCAGCTTCCGGGAGCCAAATCGCCACAACTATCCCCTGCCCCCCTCCCTGGGGGCACGCGTCCTTGGAGCGGCGGCGGTCGCGCCGGGCAATTCTCACACCTCTCACACCACACATACACACACAATACACAGTTTTTCCTACACCGAGAAATGACTCTCCGGCTGTCATTTCTCGAAGACTCCTTCTAGCCGGAGACATTGAGAGCAACCCAGGACCCACCTACAAATACACATGTCCAACTTGCTCAAAACCCATTACTTAGAGCCGCCAAACTAAGGGTTCAGTTCTCTGCAACTCATGCGGGAACTGGACCCATTTCACCTGCACAACACTTGCCTCCATGAAACACTACACAAACACCTGGACATGTTCCTCATGCCCCTCCCTCTCCCAGTCAAATCCCTCCCCTAAAACCCGTCCACCTCTCCTCCCCAACCCACATAACCTTACCATACCATCCACTCCCTCTCCCTCTCCTAAAACCCGTCCACCTCTCCTCCCCAACCCCCATAACCTGCCCATAACATCCACTCCCACTCCTAAAACCGGTCCACCTCTCCTCCCCAACCCACCCACACCCCAACCTAATCCATTCCTACCCTCATCTCTTGCACCCCCACCCCACCATCACCCCCTCCCCCTCCCCATCCTCGTGCAGCAGCACCCAACATACACCGCACACACATTAACATCCTTCAACTAAACATAGATGGCATCAACACAAAGAAACACGAACTCACACACTTCATCAAACAACACAACATACACATTGCCATCTTACAAGAAACAAAACTCCGTACAACACAAAAAACACCTACATTTCACAATTTCACCACCATACGACAAGACCGGGCCGTCGGCATTGGCGGTGGACTCATCACCCTGGTACACAAAGATATAACATATATAGACACCAGTGCACATACCAAATCCCTCCTCCCCCCAACCGATAACACAACAGAAATACAATAAATTAAAATACGCACTGGCAACAGCTCCAAAATTACCATCATAAACACATACATCCCTCCCCAAACATCCCCTACAGTACCAAATTATTACAGACCACAAATACAACACATCACAAACACCCCACACATCATCCTGGGTGGTGATTTCAATGCAAAGACGTCGGCCTGGTTTGTCGACAACTCCGACACAGACAGAGGGCTGGTCCTACAACACCAAACAGACAACCTATATATCCTTAATAACATTCATCAGCATACCCATACTCCCCACCAAGCCCTCTACACCCCATCATCTCCTGATATCACCTTTTGCTCCCCCAAACTCGCCCCCTCAACATCCTGGAGGGTGGTCAGAACCTTAGGCTCAGACCACCTCCCGATCATTATCACCACCAAAACAAGACTCGCCCCAGTTAGCCACAGACACACTTACACTAACTATAAAAGAGCTAACTGGGAAGCTTTCACAAATGAGACAGAACAACACTTTGAAACCTTAAACAGTACACCCATCACTAACATCAACAATGCTGTACACACATTCAACACGACTATCCAAAACGCCGACAAGAAACACATTCCAAGAGGTAACATAAAAAAACACAACTCCAACTTCTCACCAGAAATTCAAAACCTCATCATACAACGCGACACACTGAAACACTCCCCAGCACCCCACACACAAGACATCAATCAACAAATTCAAGCACTCAACAACCAGATTAACAACAAAATACAAGAACAACAAACACTAAATTGGAATAACTTCCTACAAACACTCGTTCACAAAACAAACCCCAAAAAACTCTACAAAACACTAAACAGCATCACACTTTCCAACAGCAACACAACACAATCACATGCTGCAATCACAACAACAGACTCTACTCCTTCACGTAAACAATAAGCAAACACTCTCATCAATCACTTCTCTCATGTCAGTCACCTAAAACCCCACAAAGACGACCGACGTGCCATCCGACGCAAAAGACAATTCCCCACAGACCCTGACTATACACCCTTCACCAACAACCAGACAAAGCATATCATCAACAATCTCAAGCTCTCACCCGCCTGTGGCCTAGACAACATAAGCAACATTCACCTCAGACACCTGGGACCACAAGGCATACAAGCACTCACTAACATATCAAACTACAGCTACTCACATAACACAATACCAGACATCTGGAAGCATGGTATCATCATCACATTCCCCAAACCTAACAAAGACCCCACGCTACCCTCCTCACACCGCCCTATCACACTCCTTTGCACCCCCTCCAAAGTCATAGAGCGCCTTGTACTACAACTGATGACACCTGACTTACCCTTTTCTCCAACACAACACGGCTTCAGGCCATTGCACTCCACAAACACTCTTCTTACAGACCTTACACAAAGAGCTTTTGACGGCATCAACTCAGCTAGACCACCACACAGATCAGTACTTGCCACACTTGACATTAGTAAAGCCTTCGATGCCATCCCCCGCCACAACCTAACAAACAAAATCTACAACACAAACATGCACAACAACACAAAAAGATGGCTGGCCAACTTCTTAGCAGGCAGATGTGCACACGTATCCTTTGCCGGTCAGTCATCTAGCATTAGAAATTTCCCAAACGGAGTCCCGCAAGGATCTGTCCTGTTGCCCGCACTCTTCAATCTGTACATGCATGATATAAATACACCAAATTCACCCCAAATAACCATAGCCTCCTACGCAGATGACATAACACTCACAAGCACGCACCAAAACCCAGACACAGCAACAAGACTCCTTCAAGACTATCTCGACACATTACATGAATGGTGCACTACAAACAGACTCAATTTAGCCCCAGCTAAATCCACTGCAACCCTCCTCACAAGCTGGACAGGAGAGCACGATTACGTCCCGGGACTCAACATAAACAACACACACCCCTAACACACACACACACCAAAATCCTAGGAGTAACATACGACACCCAAATGACATTCAAACAGCACACCACAAACACGAAAAAGAAACTGACACCCAGACTTAACGCCCTCAGATCACTTGCCCACACAAAATTTGGACACAACAAAGAAACCACCACCACAGTCTACAAACAATACATAAGATCAGTTATGGAATACGCAAGCCCGGCCTGGGATTCTAACCTAGCTGAAACACATCATAAGACCTTACAGACTATTCAAAATAAAGCCCTTAAAATCATCACAGGATGCACAGCTACTACACCCACAGATCACCTACATCAAGAAACCAAAGTTCTAAAAGTCAAAGATCATCTAGACATGAGAGGCACTCAATTCCTGGCAGCAGCCTCCACGAATCAACACCACCCACTACACTACATGGCAACACACCCACAGACACCAAGAAATATCAAAACAACACCCAGCACACGCTATCACACACAAATACTGTCTTCTCTCTCCCTCCCTGCCCACCCCAAACCAACTTCCGGAAGAACATCCATACTCATATCACTCGCCGTTCCATCCACTCACTCATAGACAACACGCAGCTGCAAGCACGACCACCCGAAATCCATCCTTCTGAATCCTCCCTTCCTCGCGAGGACAGAGTCCACCTGGCCAGGCTGAGATGCAGACACCATCCAGCTCTTCTGAGCTATCAGAAGAGGCTGGATGACTCCGTCGTCGACACCTGCCCGGGTTTTAACACAGCACCCCATACCATAAAACACATCATAGAAGACTGCACTTCACACAATCACTTACGCCAACAACACAATTTACACTATTTGAGAGCTCTGTGGGAAAGGCCGGCCGTGGCCATGGCCTTCCTTAAGGACTCGGGGCTGTTCGGCCAGGCAGCTTAGGGAACAACAACAACAACAACTTAAAAATGCCTAGGAAGAATAAACTGGTGAAGGCACTACTGCGATCGGGAAATCTATGGGTATATCCGGAGACGGGGACGGGGCCAGTGACAGTGACGGGGCCGGGGAAGCCTCCGAGGGGTGTGCGCGCGGAGTAGGGAGGGGGGGTGGCGCGGAATACAAAAAACAGCATTTTTACACCACTCTTCAACTGTGATTCGTGTTTTGTGGGGTCAATACGTATTTTAGGGATTTTGAGTACCTGTTTTACCCCTCGGCGCGGAATAGGGTAAACGCGGACTGAGGATACGTGTATTAGGGGGACTGACTGTACATTGGACGGTTATAACGGACATTTGCCCTTATTTGTCCGAAATCTGTTAGAATCTTCCGACACTGTTAGAGACTGTCGGAACGATGACGGAAATGTCCGAAAAACGGAAGTACGTATCCGGGAGGCCGTTGCCGATCCGGCTAGTACATGTTTCCGACAATTAGAGGTCCGAAATAGCGAGGGGTTACTGTAATAGTAAAGGCAAAAGAAAACTTAATTAAACTTTATACCATGGAAAATTTATTGAAATCGGTAGAATGGCGAGTTTAGCAAGTTTAGCAACTTGTCGCCTCACGATACAACACGTGAATCACCAGTCTACTGTTGTTTTTGTTTTAAAGTAAAGATGCTTTGTTTTATTGATCAATTACATGGTATATCGTAGTTGTAGCTGAAGGGTTAGGGAGCCATAAGATACACAAATATTGATCCAGATTGAGCAAAAAGGGGGTTAATACAGCTGGTTGGCGATCGTAAGTACGAGTTACGGGGTCAAAAGTGGTAATTATCAGATTACCAATAGGGACTCGCTGGTCCCTATTGTATTTTTCCCCATAAGAAGTTAACTTCGCATCTCGATATTTCGAATCTCGATTGCTTTTTTCGGTCCCAATACCCATCGAGATAAACGATCCCACTGTATTGTCAAAGAAGAGGTGGGGGAGCGCGACATAGGTCTACCCTCTCGGATGTCTCTCAAGACACTGATGCGAGACTAGCCGTCTCTCTTACTTGTATAAGGAGGGGTACGGGGAGTGTAGAGGAGGGTGACTAGATGTTTTTCAGGAGGGAGGGAGGAAGTAAGGAGGAAATTGGAGGGAAAAATTAGAATATAGGAGGGGAGGATGGGTGGGTAAGACACACGTAAGGGGAAGGCAGGAGGTGTTTGTAAGGAGACCTACCTCATATTCACACATTGCTTCCATACTAGGGCATTTTTTGTGTTTATTTTTATTTATGGGCAATCTTCCGGAAGGAACATTGCATGTGCCCAGTAAAACCTTCCAGAAGGAACGTTGCAGCCATTGGGTTAATTACCATGTAACAGATTGAAATTACTGTAATGGATTCCTCTTTTTTATATATACAGTACTGTACTGTATATATTTTGTTAACGACCTCTGTCTATGTATTGTGAAAAGTCTGTTAACCTTTGATAAATTGAGAGTAAGTAAAGTGAGAGAAAGTAAGTTATATGATGGATACATGCTTTTCATAATACGTGTTGCTAGCCCCAAACGCGCGAACAACTATGGCTTTCAACCATCCAACACATATCCTTTTATTTATGTAATCAAACAACATATTTGTTAGTAGTCTTGGCAAATCTAACATCAAGGCTATTATCGTAATTGCAGTGGCGACTTGTCATAAATGACTGCAAAGTCGTCACCCCAACCGCTGTCAAATAAGAAAACGTCTAGAGTCTACTCCTCAACTTACTCTAGGAGGCGTTGTACTCTAACGTTCTAACGCCCAAACTTTTGCTAGAAACTCTACCTTGGATGATTTCGGTGCTATTCCTCCTTCTCCACCCCCCTCTCTCCTACTTATGCCTAATATCCTAATCTCTTCTAAAGATGTACTTTCTACCCTCTCTGGGCTTAATACTAAGAAGGCGTACGGTCCGGACGGTGTTCCTCCTGTTGTACTATAAAACTGTGCTTCTGTGCTGACCCCCTGCCTAGGCAAAATCTTTCGTCTCTATCTCTCCTCTAACGTCTTCCCTTCTTGCTGGAAGTTTGCTCTCATTTAACCTGTCCCAAAGAAGGGTGACCGCTCTCAACCCTCCATCTATCGTCCAATTGCTCTTATCTCTTGTATCTCTAAAGTCAGGAACCTCCAGAGGACTATCCCTTATTCTTCAACAATACAAAAATCAACCCTTCATCTTCTCTCAATGTTCTCAGTGTCTCTTTTTCTTCTGCTCTCACTTGGAAGGACCATATTACCACTCTTGCTAAGGCAGCCTCCCAGAAGCTGGGTGTGCTCCACCGCCTCAAGGCGGTTGAGCACACCCAATGTGGAAAATGTGGAAAAAAACGGTGCATACCCATGTGCAGTGTGTGGAAAGGGTGTGGGCGTAACGCGATTCAATGTAGCATCTGTCGACGCTGGGTGCACCATGGGAATAAGCGCTGTAGTAGAATAAAGGGACCCCTGCCGAAGGATAAGTCAGAAATAGAGAAATTTGAGTGCGTAGTGTGCAAAGGCGAGCTTGTGTTAAGTGATGATCCTGTGGCTATGAATTTTGGAAATGAGTCATTGGAGCTGGTGAACAAGTTTTGTTACCTAGGAGATACCATCTCTGCCGGTGGTGGGGCCGAGGCTGCCACTGTTGCTAGAATTAGATGTGGCTGGGGGAAGTTCAGAGAACTGATGCCAATCCTGACCATGAAAAGAATGCCTCTCCCCCTCAAGGGAAAGGTGTATGCCTCATGTGTTAGAAGTGCAATGACGTATGCCTCAGAAACATGGGCTGTTAAAGTAGAGGATGTCAACAGAATGGAACGTAATGAGATGAGAATGGTGAGATGGATGTGTGGGGCCAGGCTACAGGATAGAATAACAAATGTTGAGCTGAGGAGACGTTTAGGTACAAAGAGTATTAGCGAGGTGATGCGTACAAGTAGACTGGGATGGTATGGATATGTGGAGAGAATGGATATGCAGGTCTGTGATTGTGCAGGGAGCTGCACCAAGGGGTGGACCAAGGAAGACCTGGGATCGGACTATACGTGCCGATCTCAAATCCAGGAACTTGACAAGTGAAGCAGCCCTTAACAGGGTTGCCTGGAACGCCGCCATTAAGACAAGAGACTGAAACTGCACGTACGTGTGGAGCACTCAGTCTTAAAATTTTATGTATGTATGTAAGGGGTTCTTTACCCCTGCGAAGCTTCTTGCTCTGTACAGGGGCACAGTGCGTCCTTGTATTGAGTATTGTTCACATGTGTGGGGAGGATCCTCTCACACCTCACTCCTAGACAAAGTAGAAAGGAAAGCCTTTCGTATCATTAACCCGCTGAGTACCAGCTAAATATTTATAAATGTACCACCCAGGACCTGCTGATTCTGAAATTTTTGTTTATTCCAGAAACAATAGCGAATGGGTTAGGAATGAAGGAAAAACCACGAAAAACCGATCAAAAAGCTCAAAAAATGGTCCTACAGAGCCCCCGAAAACGGATTTTACAAGAGTAAAAAATTGAAGGCAATTTCCCCCAAAAAACATGTTTTTGCGCACTCACGCGCACGCGGTTGGACTTTGAGAGTTTTCAACCATCGGCATGGGTGCGTGGGATACTTACACAGTTCCCATAAAAATCTGAGCCCTCTAGGTGCCATAGGACCGGAGTAATAGGGACCGGAGTGACACCGACGCAAACAAGGCGTCGCTGGGGTTTAGCGTTACATACATTACCGACGCACTGTTTGCGTCGCTGGGGCCCGTCAACTCACCATCTCTCTGCAATCTCTCTCTTCGTCGCAATGTTGCATCTCTCTCGCTATGCTATCGCTACTACAATAATCAGTGTTCCTCGGAGCTTTCCCAGTGTATACCACCTCCTCTACGTAGAGTATGTAGTACCCGCCTTGCAACACAATCCCACCCCTACTCTGTGCAACTCTCCAACCCAAGAGTGAAACGCTATTCTCAGACTTTCTTCTATTCAACTGCTGAGCTCTGGAACTCTCTCCCAGAATCAGTCTTTCCCTCTTCCTATGACTTAAATTGCTTCAAATTCCGTGTGTCCAGGCATTTTAGCTCGAACGTCCCTAGATTTTGGCCCTGTCACTCTTTCAACTCTGGGGGAGGCACTCGCTGCAGGCAGTTATGCCTTTTGTCTCCCTCATTCACATAGAATAAAAAAACAAAAACAAAAAAACAAGACCACCACCGAAGGTAAAAAAAGCATAGACGAAAAGAAAAAGGAATTTACCTGAGTTACAGCTGATATCCATCTCGTCTTCTGTCAGGGTGTTGACAACTGGTCGAACCTGAGCGCAAGAGCCCAAGTACCGCCATCATTTTCATCCGCGCCGCCATATTACAAGTCAATTTTTTTTTGTGTTCTTCCATCCACCCTGTCACTGGTATGTTTTGGCTTCTTTGGCCTTCCTTTTGTTAGACAGATGCTACATGGTATAGGACGCACGTAAAATGGGCTCCAAAGTTTGTCATATGGAGGTCACGTGCGGAAATAAGCTACTGAAGGTTTCGGGGGTCGCCTGGCGTCCTCCGTGTTTTTTGTAATTTTTGTCTTTTCATATTTTCTTCTCCGTTAGTTCTGGGTAGTTTTAGCATATTTGTAGCCTAGTTTGTTTTATCATTCAGGTCTAGGCTATGCCCCGATGAGTTTTTCATATTTTTCCTTGGCTAGGCGTTTACATTTTGAGCTAAAAGTCAGAAATCGCCTTAGGTTGCGCTGCTAGCTTTTTAGTGTTTGTGTCGTTCTGTTTACAGGGGTGTTTTTTTCCCAAATTGCCCCTTTTTCTCTTCAGGAGTGGGTCAGAGGCCGGGCGACGTGTGATTCACTCACACAAGGGTTTTATCGCCACCGACACTTTCACTGCAAACAGCTATGTGCCCCCCTTTTTCTTACCAGGGATCATTTGCTGGTTTGTTTTTACTCATTATGTTTCACTTCCATCTCCTTTCGCCCACCTTGATCTTGTGCCTTTACAACGCTGATGTCGGCGAGCTTTAGCTGTCCTCTTCGCCTTCACCACCACTTGGACTTCGTTTGGCGGCTGGCGAGTGGGGGGCGGCGATCCCCGCAGTGTTGTCATGGTGTCTCCCAGTTTGCGGCCTACCCTTCACGTCGTTCGCAGAATTGCGGTGCACGATCTTGGTGGGCAATCGTCCTCTTTCCCGTACTGTTTCGGGACGCCTCTAGGGGGTCCCTGTTTTGCTGCTACCCTCCCTGCATCTGTCTCTTACTGGGCTATGCTCGATCTTTTGCGGGATGGATGGTTCCTGGGAGATGAGCTTGCTCTCCCCTGGTGTGTCTTCCTTGCTGCCCATCTACCTACGCCAGGTTTAGTTGGGCATTTGTTTCTTGGAATACACTGCTCAGCTTGTGGGCCCCTGCACAAGCTTGGAGATCCCCGCTCTTGAGGCCTGTTTCGGTGTCGCCTCAGATGCTCGATATGCTTTTTCGGCGCGGACCTGGTTAGCTCGGTCCCACAATATTGCGGGGTTGATTCGGTGTCGCCTCAGACGCTCGTTTCGGCTCCGCAATTTTGTGGGAACTGTCTGGCTCGGTCCCGCGAAATTGCGGGTTGATTCGGTGTCGCCACAAGCACGCCAGAATCGGCTGTTATGCGGAAGTGGCTTGCTTAACCTCTCCGCGGCGCACAGGGGGTTTTCTACAGGTACATACTGTGCGCATGTATGATGATTTTGGGACCCATTGCCAATTTCGATAAAAAGTACATCAACGTGTAGGGAATGTTTGCGTGCATCGGCCCATATATATTTGACCCCCCAAAAATGTCTGGGGGGGGGGGGGAACGGTCCGTAGTTGAAAAATGTGGAGCGAATGGCACCGCGCGGCTAGATTGTCATCGAGCGGCGAGATTTCCCGGCCGAATTTTCACGCCCAGGGGATAGAACCTGAGGGAGGAGGGGGTGGGTTACCGCGTAATATCACGTATATCTCCTTTTTTTATCCCTTTTAGGCTATGTAGAGTACGTATACGTGTGTAGGCCACCCATATAACAATGAATATGCTTCATAGTGAACAAAAATTGCAATATATAAGGGAATTATCAATTAATTTTTAGGCGGGAATGAAGACGGGTTGGAGGTTTGGCGGCAATTTATGAGATGAGAGTGTGGTTTGCGCTATAATATCACGTATATCTCGTACTTAGAGCACTGTCATGCTATAATACAGACTTGTACGTTTGTAGACGTCCCATATAACAATATATATGCTGCATATAGACCAATTCATGCGATATTTATGCACATTATCAATGAGTTTCTATGCGTGAACCAAGGTGTGATTGAGTTGTGCTGGGAATGGAAGGGGGAGTGGGTGTGTTGCACCATAAATATCATGTATATCTCGTACTTAGAGCACTGTCATGCTATAACACAGACTTGTACGTATATAGACGTCCCATATAACAATATATATACCACATATAGATCAATTCATGCGATATTTATGCACATTATCAATGAGTTTCTAGCAGACGGAAGCCTAAAAGGGTGGGTGGGGGTGGGTGGGAGGGAGGCAGGGAGT
Organism: Paralithodes platypus; assembly: GCA_032716605.1. Taxonomy (NCBI): domain Eukaryota; kingdom Metazoa; phylum Arthropoda; class Malacostraca; order Decapoda; family Lithodidae; genus Paralithodes; species Paralithodes platypus. Next base: position 52,066,375 of record CM064504.1, read on the forward strand.
GAGTCGTGGAGAGAGTGAAGGCAGGGAGAAACATACGCAGCTATCAAGAAACATACGCAGCTGTGTGATAATTGTGGAGGCGCCCCAGGCGTATGGATGTCTTGGGATTTTGAACCTTATGTCTAGCAGGTGTCTGGGGTTTGTTGCCACCGAGAGGTCTACAATAACATGAGTCAGGAATGGAGAGATAGAGAAAGTGAGACATGCGTATGTCGTATGTATAAATGGCTTTCAGAATTGCATTTTTATGCAAGCAGACATTGCATTTTAGACACATGTGAAGTACCACAGAAATATGTAGGCCATTGACTGTAAATAAAGTACTATATTATAGACCAGGAACGAGGGTGGTCAGTAAACATCGGATTAACCTTTTTTGATAGAGAGCTAAATATAGACTGGTGTCGCCTGACACTTGCGAAATGGTAGATTGCCACCAGAGAAACTTATATTTATTTATTTCCAAGTAATATGCAATCTAAATGTATATTCGAGACCTACTGCAAGTATTTGTATGACAGTCATGACTATGTTTCTAATCCAATATACGCGCGTAAAGGCGTAGGCGAGACATAAGAAAGATGGTTGAGCAATTTTCGACACCCACACAGTTATTATTCATTATTATTTACAATATTATACAATACAAATGTATTTGTGAAGAGTATTTTATGCATTATTGTATTTATACAAATTTTGTTCCCAGAGAGAGCTGCTGTGGCTGGAGGGAGCGGCAAGGGTCACCCAGTGACCGCTTGACCGTGTGATAATGACTGGAGTCACACTGAGAGGGGCAATTTTGCTGAGTGTTTGGGCAATTTTTGACAGAATAAAGTTATATAATTACTAATTCTTGACAGAGACAAACTTTTATAAACCTTTGCATGATATAATTGATAATCCCATCAATTTACAAACGTAAATTGGTGGGATAATTCATTTTTTTTTGTATATTGTTATTTCGATTGTAGACACGAAGTTTTGAGTGACATTTGGTATGAGCTCCTGTGGCATGGTTGGTAAGGTCGCGGACTGGAAAACTCAAAGTGTGGTAGGGTAGTGGGATCGAATCCAAGAGGGGGTTATGGGGAAGGTTTTACACTGTTTAGATCAATTTTGATAATTTTTTTTTTTTTTACAAGATCATGCCATTGTATTCAAACAATATGAAATATTCATAGAATATATCATATTTTAAGAATACAATGACATGACCTAGTATTTTTTTTTTTTTTTTTTTATTTTATTATCTTAGTAGGTTTGACAGGATTTATTGAAACATATTTATTTTGGTACAATTAATTTGAGGTAAGAAAATATATACACATTACTTAGGCTATAACAAACATATATATTGATATACTAAAAAAAGAAGGCATATTACATGGAAATCTTTGAAACTTATAAACTAAATAATGAAACATACAATTATATAATGTAAAAGCTATATCACAGGGACATCTTTGGAACTTATACATTATATAATATATATGTAACATTATGAGGTAGCGTGATCAATTGGGTCAGGTAAGGTAGGGCGCGAGTCCAGGGCAGGGCAGGGGGTGAGTCCAGGGCAGGGCAGGGGGTGAGTCCAGGGCAGGGCAGGGGGTGAGTCCAGGGCAGGGCAGGGCAGGGGGCGAGTCCAGGGCAGGGCAGGGCAGGGGGCGGCACTCAGTAGTTTTTATACGTGTGGTAGTCCCTGAAGCAGTCACCCAAGCAGAGTGCAACTTTGCACTCCGAGCACATTGAGGTGACTCTTTTGGTGACGTGGGATTTTCTGACACTGGAGCTGCAGACGTGGCACTGCACCTGCCTGTGACGAGTGCCAATCAGCTCGGTGTTGGTTGGGTAGTGTCTTTCGACACCCAGCTGGATGCGGTCAGGAACGTGATCCCCACGCCATGCCGTACGTCTGTGAGTGGTGGTGCCATACTTCTCCAGGAGTTGATATGCCACGTTATACACAAACTCCCGGAATTTTAGCTTCTGGTTTGGGGACATCTCTCTCTTCACCAACCACAAGTTGTAGGCGTTGAGCATCGTGATGTCAACTAGGTGGAGGAAGAGCTTGTGATACCACTTTACAGTCTTCCTCAGACACTCAACGCCTGACAGTTGACAGTCAGACTTGTCCACCAGGCGCATGTTCTTTGTATAGTCCACTACCATGTCGGGCTTATAGATGGTCTTCCTGGTTCTGTAGTGGATTTTACCAGAGTCCATCTGGGCACCTGTGTGGACTGTGGAAAGCAGGTGGACGTCTCTTTTGTCCTTCCACTTCAGGGCTACCACTTTCCCGGACTTTTCAAGTTGCTTGTACTTCTGCCACTTTCGTCGCCTTCTTCGGACATGCCTCTCGCGGTGTTCCTGGGCCAGTTCGTCTTCAGAAGGTGTGTCACTGGAGGAGGCATCTGTAAGAGGAATGACATTACCTGTGAACTTAGGCATAAACTTTCTTGTCTTTCTGACAGTCCCACATGACCCCGTTTGGTTGTCATGAAGAAACTGGCAGAGAGCAGGAGAAGTATACCAGTTGTCAGTGTAGATGATGTGGCCTTTGCCCAGGTAAGGTGCCAACATTTTCCTGACGATGGCACCTGACATGCCCATCGGGTCACCGGGAGCGGCTTTCGGTACATCAATGTCAGTGCCTGTATACACGATCATGTCAAGCACTATTCCAGTTTCATAGTCACACAAAACGAAGAGCTTGATTCCGAACCTATGCCTTTTCAAGGGGATATACTGCTTGAAAACAAGACGTCCTTTGAAGAGCACGAGCGACTCATCAATCACCAAATTGAGGAAGGGGTAAAAGTATTTCCTATACCTCTCCAACAACATGGTGAACACATCCCGAACTTTCCATATCCTGTCAATCCTGTTAGGATTTTCGTTGTCTGCAAAGTGCATAAATCTTAGCAGCAACAAAAATCTGTCACGAGTCATGAACTTATTGAAAGTTGGGGTGGCGATGAGAGGGTCGTGCTTCCAGTAGTGTTGCAACACATGCTTCTTGCAAAGAGGCATGAGGAACAACAAGGCAAAAAACGTCATGAATTCTTCCACAGTCGTATCCACCCAGCCTCGTATTCTCGCTTTTGGAGAAATGACGTCCAATCTGCCAAACACCCACCTGTAGTAGGCGTTTGTTTGGGCAACGATGTAAGTCATTACCTCAAAATCGAAAAAAGCGAGGAAGAAGTCGCTTTCGTTTGCGTGTTCGTCACAGGGCCAGTCATCAGTTGTACCTGACGTCCCAGGATTGAACTGGGGCACGTCAGGCACAAAATTGACCCCGTCAGACCACTCAAACGAAGGCATGCCAGGGATCGGAATGTAGTCTCCGTCTGCTTCTGCGTCTGAAATATCGCTGTCATGTTCGCGATACAACACAGCATCATCATCACCCTCCTCTTCACTAGACAGACGCCCTTCTTCATTCTCATCACCGACGTCTGACTCACTTCCACTGTCCACTCCCAAATCCCCCCCCCTCCTTGGTCCCGTGCTAGGGCGTCGTCGTCGAAACCAGGGCTGCCAAAGCCCTGCGAATCACCATCAAACAGCAGGGCGGCGTACTTGGATGGTGTCAGATTTTTTCTGGTCACTCTAGCACGTAGGGGCGTCTTATGGGCAGGGGCAGAAGCGCCGGCAGGGGCGGCGTCGGCAGAGGCGGCAGTGGTGCGTGGTGCAGTGGGCCTGGAGGCAGGCAAGATGATGGTGGTGCCTGTCGCCCCTTTCCCTTTCCCTTTCCCTGTTCCTTGGGCAGAGGCGGCAGGGGTGGCCGGGGCAGCAGGGCCGGCAGGGACAGCAGGGCCGGCAGGGCCAGCAGTCGCTTTCCCTCTCCCTCTCCCTTTCCCCTTCCCCTTCCCTTTTCCTTGGGCAGGGGCGGCAGGGGCAGCAGGGGCAGCCGGGCCAGGGGCGGCTGGTGGTGGTGGTGGCAGGGTCACTGTGGCAGGCGTACGGGTTTTCTTCCCTACGCCCGTGCCTTTGATTTTGCCTGCCCCCGCAGGTTCTGCAGCCCTAGGGCGGCCTCCTGCGTCGCTGGTACTGGTGGCAGGGGTGGCAGTGGTGGTGGTAGTGGTTGTTGCAGTGGCCTGGGTCGTGGTGGCAGTGTTCCCAAAGGCCAATGACCTCAGTGCCATTGCCTTGCTTGCACGTGTTTTTCGTGCTTTTGGTGCTGGTGCTTCGTCTTCCGAGCTGTAGGGCGTGTCGTAGTGGTAGCTAGGGTTTCTGGTAGCCACCCTCTGCCTTCCACGGCGGCTGACACCACCAGAAGGAGGGCTGGTTGTGTCATCAGGGCGCGAGCGTGAGGGACGTGGGCTCCATGACTAGTGCTTGGGTTCTGGTGCGGTGGTGCTTGTGTGAGTGCGGGGCGAGCGTGTGGCGGGGTGGTATCGAGAGTTGACATGTAGTACTATACCCACACCAATTTGTAGCCGCCTGCCTATAAACCCGCGGTTTTGGTGCGTGTTCAAAAGCCTTGCTCTTAAGAGTCTTCCAGCAGTCCGCCGGGGAAACTCTTAAGTCTTCCGGCAGTTCCCGGGTTAATACTAGCCAGTGCTGTCATGCATCCGCTTTTTTGCGGCTTTCTTCACTGACTGTGTCTTAACTGCCTTACTGTGATTTAGCCATTGCATGTGAGATGTGAGGCTGGTGTCTTACACACACCTTCCTCATCTTGGTTTTCATTAGTTTTACTGTGATATAGACCCTGCAGTATGGATGTAGAGTTAGTGTTTAACACTTTCTCCGTCTTTTCAGGTTCTCACAGTGCTTCAGCCTGCTCTTCATCGCTGCCCTTCAGAGTTGCCGGTTTGGTGAGTACAGACCCTCAGTTTGCATGCCAGTTTGTTCTTCTACATGCTTCCTTACTGGTATACTTTAGGCATTTTTCTACGCTTTCTCCGTCTGCGTGCTGCTTATGGTCTCTGTTCCTCCGCTTGCAGTTGTGATGTCGTCGACCTGATTTCTCCGCGACTGTGGCTCCCCGTGCTTGGGGAGTCACAGGGCCTTGCGGCACGCCCAGTGTGTGAGCTCGATGGGCTACAAGCCGGCACTCTGCGCCGACTGCATGGACCTGGTGGATGTGGTGGACCAGCAGCCAGGTACCCAGGTGGTGGCGGTAGCCAAGTCGGCCCTGAGGTCTGTGTGGACGGTTGTCTCGCGTCACATCATAGACGTGGGATACCGTTCTCTGGCCTTCTGGGACGACAGGATCCGTCACTTCCTGGGACACCCCGCCCCGTCAGCCGCCCGTTCACCTGGGAGTGCCCCTCCTCGAGCCTTGTCACCTGTGGCTTGGGCTAGAGTGACGCAGTGCAGGGAGGATTGCCAGGCCCGTCATTGCTCCCGCTCTCCGCATCTTCAGGCTCCTCCTGCTCGTCCTTGTGCCTCTATGGAGGGTACCAACACCTTCCGCCCTCTCCACGCTCCTCGGCCTGGACCTGTGGATAGAGGCACCACCATCTTCCGCCCTATCCACCCTCCGACGTCTCGGTCCCCCCGCAGAGATGGCGCCCTCCTCGACGCTCTCTTCAGCCTGCTGTACGTCCGGGAGCTTCTTGTCCTCATCCGCCGCCCTCCACCCACGCCGCTGAAGAGGACGTCCTGGCTGGCCCATCGTCAACGAAGGGGGTTCTTCCTCTGCCGCCCCCCCCCCCCACCCCCTTCTTCCCCTTATAGAGGGGAGCACCCTGTTGAGGACTCTACTGCTCTCTCTCCTCCACCTGCATCTCTGCCTCCTCTTCCTTCTGAGTCCCTTTGCCAGGGTGGAGGTCTCGCCCTCCTCCGCTTCGGTGTTGGGGCTCCCTGTCTCTTCAGCCCCGGGGATTCTGCGTCTTTTTCCACCCGCGGCCTCCTCTGACCTGCTCCTCACCCCTGGCCAGCCTTCCCCTCCTCATCTTCCTGCACCGCCTCCTCCTTTTTCTATCCCTGACCTGCACTTGACGTCTCCTCGGGAGAGGACTCTGGCTCATGGGTCATAGGACTTGGACAGAGGAATCGGGGTCCACTTACTCTGGGGAAGACGTCTCTTGGGACGAGGGGGATCAGGATGTCTCCCCCTTGGGTGCTTGTGATCGGGAGGGTGATTACCGAGATGTGCCCGAGCGTCGTTGTTCGCCCTCCTTGGGCTGCGACGTCGCTGGGCCGTCCTGTCGATCTCACTCTCAGTCCCACTCTTCCCTCCGTGCCACAAAGTCTTCAGGGGCTGACCCGCCCTCGGATGGATTCGCGACTGTGGAGGACAGGATTATGTCGCGCCTAGAAGCCAGACTAGTTGGCTTTGGATCGTCGCTAGTGGCTGACTTCTTGGCAGCGGCACAACCGCAGAGCCTTTCTCAGCCCGCTCCTATTGCGTTCCCCTTGCCGTCGGCATTGGACAATATCCCTTCTCGCCCCACGTCTCCACCTGCTCAGATGTCGTCCATCGCTACTCCTGCCCTGGCTCCGGATGTTACCTCTGCTATCTCCCATGCGGGGTTTCTCCATCTGCTATGGCAGGATCTGCGCCTGACCCCCATCCAGAAGGCCAAGGCTCCGTCGAGGAACATGCCTCTCTTCTATGGGTCCTTAGCCATCTGGAAATCAGTGTAGGCCTCCCACCCGGAGCATGCTGTTGACCTCCCGGCCGGTGAGAGAGCATTCCTTCTGGCTGGTCAGTCCAGATTAATAACAAGTCGCAGTTCAGGGCGATCAGGGTTGATGGTCGGGTTGTGGACGTGGAGGTGAAAGTTTACCCGAGCAGAGCTTACCCTCAGGTCTTCTCCGTTAAGCCCAAGCCTCAATCTGCCCCTAGGACCAAGCTCTGGTCAGACTTAGCCCGCCAGGACAACCTCCAAGTTCTTCAGTTCCTGTCTGTTTTAATGGGACTGTCCTCCTTTGGGACGGGTTTGAGCGAGGATGGTAAACCTGCACTTACTACCGAGCTCAATAACCCGCTCTCTTTGGAGGCCTGGTTTGCCGAGGCCTTAGACTTCGCTAACCGGCCAGCCGACAAAGCTGTTACCCCTCCTCTGCAGGACTCTTTGTTCATCTTACCTCCTCTCGTCTCTGTCGGCAGACTGGACAGCAAGTTCAGGTCCTTGATCTGCACCCCAAAGCTAGAGATTTGCGCTGTCTCAAACCCTTTCTTCTGTCTCCCCAATAACGTGGCTATCGACAAGGACTTTTCCCTGCGACAGCGGGTGGCGAACTTGATGACCTGTGTCTTGGGCCAGCTCCAGACATCAGTTCACCACCTCCGCCTTATCAGGGCGACAGGCCCAGGTGACCTTCGCGAGGGCATGGACCACGTTCGTCGAATCCACGTTCAGCTCTCTGTGTCTTTGTTCCCCGAGCTTAAAGCGGTATTGTTCGAAGCTGCTCGACATCGCCAGACGGTTCGGTCCACGTTCTGTCGCAAAGCCCCGCTGGATATACACCAGGGTCTCTTATACTCTGAGCTGTATACGACGGGGCTGTTCATGCAGGCCTGGAAGCAGTACGCCTCCCTGTCGGCGGACCCTGCTTACAGCGCACAACGTCGTGCCACATCGCATGCAGGGTCTTCGCAGTCCCGTCGCTCTGACGGGCTTCGTCGCGGTGCTTCTGGAGTTGAGGCTGGCAGAAGGGTTCGCAGGAAAGGGAAGGGTAAGGCCCGGGCGGGGGCTCCACCTCGCTCTTCCCTTCTTTCACCTTCTCGCCCTCGCCGGGTGGGACCAGTAAGGTTGAGGGCCAACCTCCGGACGCGCCTTGGTGAGGTAGGACTCGCGCTGGACAAGGGATGGGGTGACACGGCCTTTTTGACGAGGGGGGGGGGGGGTAGGGAGGTTATCGTGGCACTCAGGACCACCAGGGCCCTCCCGGAGGTGCCTCCACGTACAAAAATGTGTAAGCTCTCCAGGTCGGTCTCCTCCTCTCTCTCCTTCTCGCCTCTCCAACAGGGTCGCCTAACTCATCAAACCTCCCACCAGATGCTTTCGCCCTTGCGCTCTTCGATGGCCACGAGGGACGTGGGGGCGACATGTTGCCAAGAGGGGTCTCGCCTGGAGATTAAAGTCCAGGTCCCCGCTCAGGACTTGTCCACGTTGTCGGCCAGTCTCTTCCGAGGTGGCCACCGTGATCGCATCAATGCACGAGCAGGAGATCGTCACGGAGGTGAAACCCGATCACGAGGTTTTCATCTCTCGTGTATTCCTGGTACCGAAGAAGGACTGCGACGCGATGCGGCCGGTGATAGATCTGTCGGCCCTAAACGGGTACATCGTGAACACGCGGTTTCGGATGCTGACGGTACACCAGGTATTACTGGCACTGCAGCCTCTGTCGTGGGTGGTGTCGCTGGATCTAAAGGATGCGTATTGGCACGTTCCAATCCATCCTCGGTTCCAGCGCTTCTTGGCCGTTCAGTCGTCCGATCGCATGTTGATGTTCGACAGACTTCCCTTCGCCCTCAAAATTGTGCCGCGGGTCTTCACAAAGCTGGTGAAACAGGCTCTGGATCCTCTCCTGCGAGACAGTATCCAGATCCTGTTTTACCTGGACGATTAGCTGATAGTTTCACACTCAAGCACAGTGCGCACAAGACACCTTCACAGTCGTACAACACATTACACAACTGGGGTTTAAGATCAATGTTCCCAAGTCACGTCTGACTCCGTCACGTGTAGTGACGTACGTGGGTAGGCCTTGACTGGGACCTGACCAACGCAATGGTGACCCAGAGTCAGATCAACGCTGCAAAACTTCGCAGTGTTGCACTAAGTCTCCCTCATGAGGAAGATATGGGGATTCATTGGTGGGATCACTGAATTGGGCCACACTGACCGTTCCCTTAGGGAGGCTCAGGATACGCCGCCTAATTCTATTTTCCGTTGTCCCCCCCCGGATCGGCTAATTTCGGTCTCGCACGCCATACAACGACACTTAGGAAACTGGGTCGCTTGGGCTGCCCCACCGCCGACGATCTGGGTGGATATGTGTTCACTTGACCACCTACCCTGACATTGATGCCACATGTTCGATTGGTAGCCCCAACCCACCTCGCTCGACGCATCTGACCTAAACATCAATGACCTCGAACTGTTGGTTCCATTGTTCTTCTTGAGGGATCACACGCTGGCACTTAGGTGTAAGTCGGTGGCCTTCAGGATGGACAACCAGACAGCAATCCATTGTATCCACAAGCAGGGGTCCTCCAGGTCACAGACTCTGTTAGGGATCTCAGAGAAGTTGTTCTTCCAAGCAGAACGGCACAACATCTCCCTGCACTCTTCCTACCTGCCCGGGACTGCCATTCTCTGGGCGGACACTCTGTCGAGAGGACAGGGCATTCTGGTAGAGTGGGCGATGAAACAAAATGTGTTCGACGACCTGGCAGCTTCTTGGGGTGTTCCGGGGGTCGACTTGTTCGCCTCGTCCAAGACAAACAAGCTGCCTCAGTACCTATCCCTCCGGACTCGCACTCCGGCGGGGGGTCCGGACGCTTTCACTGAAGACTGTAACAGGTGGCAGTCGATATACATATTTCTGCCACCAGACACACTCTTGATGTGTAAGGTCCTCACGAGGCTGAGGCTGTATCGCGGCAGGGTCTGGTTGATCGGGCCTTTGTGGCCGGCACAGGCTTGGTACGCCCAGCTGAAGCGATGGTGCCCGAGTCCGGTGCCTCTGCCTGTCTCAAGCTTCCACTTGGGCCAGGTTGGAGACCTCAGGACCTCGTTGGCATTCGCATCTTGGATGTTCGTGAGGCAGGATGGCTCCCAGTCCATGGACAGGATCTTACAGACTTCCTAAACCGTTCATGGACATTGTCTACATGGAGGACTTACGAGTCCCACTGGAAGTCTTTTACGAAATGGATACAGGATACTGGCCATACGGATCGTTCGCATACACTTGTTCTACACTACTTCTTTTTCCTTTTCCGTGCACGTCACTTCGAAGTTAACATTATAAGCAATCACCTGTCTGCCGTCCGGGAGGTCTTTGAGTCTTTGACTGGGCTGGTCGTTCCACCGAAGGAGCTGGATTCATTCATGAAGGCTGCCTTACGGGAACGACCGCCGCCTTGCCAGCTCCCTCCGCAGTGGGATCTGGGCAGGGCTCTGGACCTTCTGGCTTCACGTAAATACACACAGGACACAACACCAGTGCAGTTTCTCGAGCGTACTTTGTTCCTCGTGGCGCTGGATACTGGGTGTCGGAACTAGCAGCCATGCTGCGGTCCCAGGAACGCATGCGATTCTCCCGTCGTTGAACGTGGTCACGTTGGCCCCCTTCCCTCATTTTGTTGCCAAGAATGAGAGGGAGACCCACGTTTTCAAGCCTTTTACGGTCCACGCTTTAAAATGTAGCCATGCTCACCATGTGTTGTGCCCAGTGAAAGCCTTGCACACATATGTGGAGTTTGTGGTGCCGGCGTCAGGTACAGCTGTGTGGGTGTTGCCAAGGACAAGTAGGAGGTTGACGAAGGTGCAGATTGGGCGCCACCTTTGTCGGGTAATTCGTGCCAGTAACCCTACTTGTGGGGGTTCTGCGCACGATATTTGATCCTTTGCAGCCTCCCTACGGTTCCTGCAAAGGCGGTCGTTGCCCGACATTGCCTCTGCAGATTTGTGGTCATCAGTCAATACCATCGTCTCCTCCTACCTCTCCATGCCCATCGTCAGACCCTCCAGGCTCGGGAGTTGTGTTTCCTAGGGCCCTGGCTGGGTCCCTGGGCTCCCCCCTATATACTCTACATTTTTACTTTGTTTTCTTTGGGAAAAGGGTGGGTCACGAGCTTGGGGATATTTTATATGTATACTGTACATATATGTGACTCTATTATCCCATGTGACCTACATTTCCCATGTAGGCCTATATGATTTTGTATGCTTTAAATATCTATTCTTCAGAAGAAATTGAATTTTTGTACAGTACTGTTGTCGATTTGGGGTTTTCTACAATGCAATGAATGACGAGTCACAATATAAAAACTGCTCTTTTAGAACTATTCCTCAGTTTTTCACTCTGTCCATTAAACTCTCTTGTTTATTTTGTGTTTCTTTGTCACGTTGGATTTGCCAAGACTACTAACAAATAGGGGGGTTTGACGTACCTCCCAAACTACCAAATAGGAAAACCTACTATTTGGTAGTAGTCTTGGAAAATCCAACATACATAGTACCCTCCCACAAGCTGAGCCCCTGCCCATCCTCGCTCCACTGTCTACGTGGAATGTTATGGCGGTATTTGGGCGCTTGCGCTCAGGTTCGACCAGTTGTCAACACCCTGACAGAAGACGGGATGGACATCAGCTGTAACTCAGGTAAATTCCTTATTCTTCTCTTCTATGCTTTTTTCACCTTCGGTGGTGGTCTTGGTTCGAGTACAACGTCTCCTAGAGTAAGTTAAGGAGTAGACTCTAGACATTTTCTTATTTGACCGCGGTTGGGTTGACGAATTTGCAGTCATTTATGACAAGTCGCCACTCCAATTAGGTTAATAGCCTAATTGATATTGGATTTTCCAAGACTACTACCAAATAGTAGGTTTTCCTGTTTGGCAATTTGGGAGGTACGTCAAACCTCCCAATACAATGCAAAGAAAAACTCTTAAAACCCTAGTGTGGAAAGATTAGGGATACACCAAGCATCCTTGGAATTCACATAGTGGCATGGCCCAGTAATATTGAGCTCATGATGCTGGGGGCATTGCCCCGGAGGATGGCCATCCCTAGTCTTTGCTTGAGCCAGAGGATGTCCTGGGATTCTCCTGTAATTGCCCTGATTTTGCGGCCAATTTAATTAACCATATTGAGGGTGGTAGGGCCGAAGATCCCCGATGTTTTGAACGCCAGAGGCTCAAACTGATGAAGTCTGATGAGGACTTGTCTTGCTTTCTATTTCCTCTTACCTTTGTCATTCCAGAGGGGTCACCAGAGGTCTGGCGCTTTCGCTTCCCCTTAATGGAGGAGGTGGATGCTGCCGTCGGTAATTCTTCAGGGGGTGCGTCCAACGCCTCCTCATCACTGGAAAGGTCCACGCTCCTGGCAAGCTTGGTGGTGGGCAGGATGATGTGTGGCTGCGAGGGACCAGGTACAGCTTCCGGGACAGTAGCAGATCCTTTGAACTGAGAAGAAAGCCATTATAAAGAACAATGATTATTATTATGTACAGCAACTTATTTGTTACTCTGTAACTTTGAGAAATATATAGAATTCCATGATTGTTTGTGTTCTTCATTTTTAATGTTATTGTATTAAATGTAGCCTAATGTACAATGAAAGTGGTTTTTATTACAAAACATGAAATGTATTATGTTATGTGTACTATGAAATGGGAACAAACGTAGTATTCATTGCTAAATAAACATTTCATATGATACTATGCTGTATCTACGTCTCCAACGTAGAGCTATATACTTCTCGTATAATTCCGTTCAAGTTATGGAGCGGGCAATTATCGTAATCCATAGCGTGATTAATCGATAACATCTAGAGTAGCACCTACTCTCTCTACTAGGTACGTTGTACATACTTTTGAGGCTACTATTTAAAGGAAAAAGAAAATATTTATGAGAAAGAAATGAGAAAATTGTAAGATCTTGGCCATCCTATCTAGCTCCTTAAGCCGTTGTCATGGGCTTACCTTACAACCCGACCGGGTTCATTGGATCATCTGTTTCACGCTACCCTCCTTGTCAACACGCGATTTTTCTGGGCTCTATTTTTATGTCTTCCACGCCTGTCCCCTTCCCTTTGGGCGAGTTGTGGGCCATATTTAAGGTACCTGTGGTTTTAGACAGATGATCTGTGGGTTAATATACAGGAGACGCAACAATGTGTTTTTCAGGTATTTTTTTTAGGTATTTTGATTTTGTTTTTGGTGTTTTAGTCGAATCTAGTGATGAAATTGAATGGGAATTAAACATTTACCCATTATCCATCAATCTAAAGACACGCCCCCCGATAGTGGGGAGGGCTATGAAGATCAGGGAAATTGAGGGGTAAAAAGCGTATAGAACACGATAATAGGCTACACATTTGTAACCAAAATTTGGCTCGGGTTTTGTCAATTTCCAGACCCATAAACCCGACTTTTTGAAAACCCGAGCCAAGTTTTGACGAAACTTGGCTCGGATTTAACCAATTTAAAAATGAAAATAACACAGTAACCTTATTAACATGTTGGCTCGGGTTTTGTAAATTTCCATACCCATAGGTATATAACCCGACATTTCGAAAACACGAGCCAAGTTTTGACGAAACTTGGCTCGGATTTTACTAATGTTCATGTTAAAATTACACAGTAACCCTAATAAAATCTTTGTTTGGGTTTTCATAGGGTTAACATTAGCCTAACCTAACGAAGTAAGAATGGGGTTAACATTAGCCTAACCTAACAACCTTACCTAACCTAACCTAGTGAGAATGGGGTTAACATTAGCCTAACCTAACAACCTTACCTAACCTAACCTAGTAAAAATGGGGTTAACATTAGCCTAACCTAACAACCTTACCTAACCTAACCTAGTAAGAATTTGGTTAACATTAGCCTAACCTAACAACCTTACCTAACCTAACCTAGTTAGAATGGGGTTAACATTAGCCTAACCTAACAACCCAACCTAACCTAACCTAGTTCCTCCCGGAGCTGCCAACCGCGGATGGCTGCCGACCCTCCGCGGCCGGAGACAAGATCAATCGACCAGTGGAGGACAACCGGATGCCGGCCGCGGGGAGCAGTTTCGGGAGCCAAACCGTCACAACTATCCCCTGCCCCCCCCCTGGGGGCACGGGTCCTTGGAGTGGCTTCGGTCGCGCCGGGAATTTCCACACCTCTCACACCACACACACACATCACACAGTTTTTCCTACACCGAGAAATGACTCTCCGGCTGTCATTTCTCGAAGACTTCTTCTAGCCGGAGACATTGAGAGCAACCCAGGACCCACGTACACATACATATGTCCAACTTGCTCAAAACCCATCACTTCGAGTCGCCACACTAAGGGTTCAGTTCTCTGCAATTCATGCAGGAACTGGACCCACTTCACCTGTACAACACTTGCCTCCAAGAAACACTACACGAACACCTGGACCTGTTCCTCATGCCCCTCCCTCTCCCAGTCAAATCCCTCGCCTAAAACCCGTCCACCTCTCCTCCCCAACCCACCTAGCCTTCCCATATCATCCACTCCCCCCCCTAAAACCCGTCCACCTCTCCTCCCTAACCCACCTAACTTTCCCATACCATCCACATCCTCAACTCAACACACCACACCCCATCCTAATCCATTCCAACCCCCATCTCCTGCTCCCCAATCCCCACCCCCACCTCACCCATCCCAACCTCCAGCCCCTCCCTCACCCCCACCCCATCCTCGTGCAGCAGCACCCAACATACATCGTGCACATAACATTAACATTCTCCAATTGAACATAGATGGCATTAACACAAAGAAACACGAACTCTCACACTTCATCAAACAACACAACATACACATTGCCATCTTACAAGAAACAAAACTCCGCACATCACAAAAAACACCCACATTTCATAATTTCACCACCATCAGACAAGACCGGGCTGTCGGCGGGGGCGGTGGACTCATCACCCTGGTACACAATGAAATATCATACATAGTAACCAGTGTACAAACCAAATCCCTCCTCCCCAAATGATAACACAACAGAAATACAATCAATTAAAATACGCACTGGCAACAAATCCAACATAACCATCATAAACACATACATCCCTCCCCAAACATCCCCTACAGTACCAAATGAATACAGACCACACTTACAACACATCACAAACACCCCACACGTCATCCTGGGTGGTGACTTCAACGCCAAGACGTCGGCCTGGTTTGTCGACAACCCCGACACAGACAGAGGGCTGGTACTACAAAACCAAACAGATAACCTCATCATCCTTAACGACATCCATCAACATACTCATATTCCTCACCAAGCCCTCTATAACCCATCATCTCCAGACATCACCTTTTGCTCCCCAGAACTCGCCCCCACAACATCCTGGAGGGTGGTCAGAACCTTAGGCTCTGACCACCTCCCGATCATTATCACCACCAAAACCAGACTCACCCCAGCTAGCCACAAACACACATACACCAATTATAAAAGAGCTAACTGGGAAGCATTTACAAATGAGACAGAACAACACTTCACAACTCTAAACAGTACACCCATCACTAACATCAACAATGCTGTACACATACTCAATAAAACTATCCAAAACGCTGACAAGAAACACATTCCAAGAGGTAACAGAAAAAGACACAACCCCAACTTCACACCAGAAATTCAAAACCTCATCAGACAACGCGACACACTGAAACACTCCCCAGCACCCCACACACAAGACATCACACAACAAATTCAAGCACTCAACACCCAAACTAACAACAAAATACAAGAACAACAAAAACTAAATTGGAATAACTTCCTACAAACACTTGATCACAAAACAAACCCCAAAAAACTCTACAAAACACTAAACACCATCACACTTTCCAACAGCAACACAACACAATCACATGCTGCAATCACAACAACAGACTCTACTCCTTCATGTAAACAACGAGCAAACACTCTCATCAATCACTTCTCACATGTCAGCCACCTAAAACCTCACAAAGACGACCGACGTGTCATCCGGCGTAAGAGACAATTCCCCACAGACCCTGACTATACACCCTTCACCAATCACCAGACAAAGCATATCATCAACAATCTCAAGCACTCACCCGCCTGTGGCCTAGACAACATAAGCAACATACACCTCAGACACCTGGGACCACAAGGCATACAAACACTCACTAACATATCAAACTACAGCTATTCACACAACACAATACCAGACATTTGGAAGCATGGTATCATCATCACATTCCCCAAACCCAA
Organism: Paralithodes platypus; assembly: GCA_032716605.1. Lineage (NCBI taxonomy): Eukaryota > Metazoa > Arthropoda > Malacostraca > Decapoda > Lithodidae > Paralithodes > Paralithodes platypus. The sequence continues at coordinate 52,082,277 of CM064504.1, forward strand.
CAAAGACCCCACGCTACCCTCCTCGCACCGCCCCATCACACTCCTTTGCTCCCCTCCAAAGTCATGGAACGCCTAGTATTACAACTAATTACACCCGACCTACCCCTAGCTCCAACACAACATGGCTTTAGGCCACTGCACTCCACAAACACTCTTCTCACAGACCTTACACAAAGAGCTTTTGACAGCATCAACTCAGCTAGACCACCACACAGATCACTATTAGCCACACTCGACATTAGTAAAGCCTTCGATGCCATCCCCCGCCACAACCTAACAAACAAAATCTACAACACAAACATGCACAACAACACAAAAAGGTGGCTGGCCAACTTCCTAGCAGGCAGATGTGCACACGTATCTTTTGCCGGTCAGTCATCTAAAATCAGAAACTTTCCAAACGGAGTCCCACAGGGATCCGTCCTATCGCCCGCACTCTTCAATCTGTACATGCACGATATAACTACACCCAATACTCCCCAAATAAACTTAGCCTCCTATGCAGATGACATAACACTCACATGCACACACCATGACCCAAGAAGAGCAACAGATCTCCTTCAACCCTATCTCAACACACTACATGGCTGGTGCACTACAAACAGACTGAATCTAGCCCCAGCCAAATCTACCGCAACCCTGCTCACAAGCTGGACAGGTGAACACGAATACATCCCTCAACTCACCATAAACAACACACCCCTAACACATACACACACACCCAAAATCCTAGGAGTAACATATGATACTCATATGACATTCAAACAGCACACCACAAACATTAAAAAGAAACTGACACCCAGACTTAACGCCCTCAGGTCACTTGCTCACACAAAATTTGGACACAACAAAGAAACTACCACCACAGTATATAAACAATACATAAGATCAGTAATGGAATACGCAAGCCCAGCCTGGGCTTCTAACCTAGCTGAAACACATCATAAGACCTTACAGACTATCCAAAACAAAGCCCTGAAGATCATTACAGGCTGCACAGCTACTGCACCCACAGATCATCTACATCAAGAAACCAAAATCCTCAAAGTCAAAGACCATCTGGACATGAGAGGCACTCAATTCCTGGCAGCAGCCTCCACGAACCAAGACCACCCACTAAACTACATGGCAACACACCCACAGACCCCAAGAAATATCAAAACAACACCCAGCACACGGTATCACACACAGTTATTGTCCTCTCTCCCTCCCTGCCCACCCCGAACCAACTTCCAGAAGCACATCCATACTCATATCTCTCGCCAATCCATCCACTCACTCACAGACAACACGCAGCTGCATGCACGACCTCCCGAAATCCATCCTTCCGAATCCTCCCTCCCTCGCGAGGACAGAGTCCACCTGGCCAGGCTGAGATGTGGACACCATCCAGCTCTCCTGAGCTATCAGAAGAGACTGGATGACTCCGTTGTCGACGCCTGCCCGGGATGTAACACAGCACCCCATACCATTAAACACATCATAGAAGACTGCATTTCACACAACCACTTACGCCAACAACACAACCTACACTCAATGAGAGCTCTGTGGGAAAGCCCGATCGTGGCCATGGCCTTCCTCAGGGACTCGGGGCTGTTCGGCCAGGCAGCTTAGGGAACAACAACAACAACCTAACCTAGTAAGAATGGGGTTAACATTAGCCTAACCTAACAACCTTACCTAACCTAACCTAGTAAGAATGGGGTTAACATTAGCCTAACCTAACAACCCAACCTAACCTAACCTAACCTAGTAAGAATGGGGTTAACATTAGCCTAACCTAACAACCTTACCTAACCTAACCTAGTAAGAATGGGGTTAACATTAGCCTAACCTAACAACCTTACCTAACGGGCGGGTGCCCAACCCCGAAAGAGGTTGAAATAGGGGAGCTACCCCCCCGCCAAAGGCAGCTTTCTAGGGCCTTTCCTAGCTGATGCTGAGAGAACTGGGTTCTAGTCATGTGGTGATGGGCTGGTCTATCAGAGTGAGAATTGAGCGATCTCTGCCATACCCATAGCTTACTCTGACTGTTCCTTTTACTTATATATTTTCTAGATCTCAAGTGACGGCGTCCCTTCCGTGGATTGACCTCCCAATCTAGCAAGATTGGAAGCCAAAGCGTCACATTTTTCCTTTGCCCCTCAACTTTCTCTTCATAATTGCTGAGGGGCACAGGGCCCTGGGTGGGGCTTTGGTTTCCCGGGCGTTTCCGCACCCTCCTCAGCTCCCCGCCATGGAGTGGCTTCGGTCACCCAGGCTTTATTGTGGTCGGCAGGGAGGGTTCTGTGGGGGCGCTCGGTTATGGCCTTGGCCTTGCTTGGGGCCTTGGGGCTGTTCGGCCAGGCAGCTTGGGGAACAACAACAACAACAACAACAACAACCTTACCTAACCTAACCTAGTAAGAATGGGGTTAACATTAGCCTAACCTAACAACCTTACCTAACCTAACCTAGTATTATTGGTGGGGGCTGCTGCCCCCACACCCCCGCTGGTTGGGTACTGGCTGAAAAACTTATTGTTTTACAGTAGGCCTATGTATTTTATTTTATTTTTGTTCTCCCTTATAATACATTTCAGCTCTTAACCTCTGAAGTGCGCATGGGGGTAATTAGACACCTCTCCCTGTGCGCATGTATTTGAGGTGTTTCCGTCACTAAAATATTCATTGTACCATTAATAGCATTAATACTTATCCATATGTGCCTATTATGGGTTGATTATAAAGGTATTAACCTGAAACAACAATAAAACAAGTGAAAACAGCGTTTGAATGGTCAAAATCGGAGATATAGCCCGCGAGTTGTATAATGTATGGGTGAGGCAAGCTGCTTTCCCGCCAATTTCCCCCAAGGCCACTGAGACACAGTCGATCGATACTCTCTCTCTCTCTCTTGCATTCGCTTGCTATCAGTGATGATCACACCCTGCAACCGGATTTCTAATGTTAGCACGAAAATATACCTCAGAATAAGGGAATAACAGGGAAAATAGGTGATAACTGAAGGAGAGGAGGAAAGTGGGGAAGGAGGGGCGGTAGAGGACTGATATTTTGCATGGCCCAGGGGCCAAACAAAAATAAAAAAATAAAAAAATAAAAATAATAAATTTTTTATTTTTTCGATGTCAATAGTTGATTTTTGTTTTCTCTGACTCTTAAGAGTCTCCCCGCAGTCCGCCGGGGGAACTCTTAAGAGTCTCCCCGCAGCTCCCGGGTTAATGACATATATAGCAATGATGTATAGCCTATGCTCTACCGGACCTATTAGGCCTAAAAAGATCGATGGGCTAACTGTCGGTCCAAAACATCAGTATAACCAACTAGCCCTTGCATGCCAGTTTAATCCTATGCGAAAAAATCTTTTACTTTATGTTACGTACTTTGCGATCATCCATTAAGATTCCTGAGCTAGCTGTGGTCCGGCTCCTTTATGTTGTCCTAACCAACCAACTAACCTTAATGAACAGAGGAGGTACTGGGCTGCCTGGCTGGCCGCTGGAGGCTCGATCACCACTCATCTTGGTCAACAGCTGGTGGATTTTTGTTTCAAATTTTTCCATGTAAAACAAGTGTATGTGCATTTCAAAACCAGCTGTCCTCGTCAGCTGTATTTGGAACACTGGTTATTGCACTTTGGACAGTTTACACTTATTGGAAGGCGAAAAGGTCTTAAGCAGCCTCAGTGTTTTTAAAGACGGTGGAAAAAGCTTTGATCGGCTCACACCCTCTACACAAGGTGGCCAGAGTCAAACTGACAGCTTATATCCCGGGCCACCTGTTTTCCAAATCATGGCATCACCTGATTGGTCGATAGACATCACGTGTCAGTGAACTCGAGTACTCTTGGCATGAATTAGGTAGGGTGATTACTTTGGCCACGACACCACCAGTATAGTTCATTGCATTCGCCACCAGATGTCTCAGTTGTTGACTGACAGTCACGCAAAAGAGGTCTCCCAGAAGAAGACGAAAAAGAAGAAGTATAAACAAACCCTTAAAACGTAAATATCCATATACAGTAAACCCTCGCTCTTTCGGACTAATTGGGGGAGACACCTGTCCGAAAGAGTCAAAAGTCGGAAAGGGCCGAGTCCGAACTCACACTTCAGCCATTCGGACTTGTCCGAATGTCTGAAATAATGCATCTATCTCCCTTATACATATATATAACTATGTCTTATTTGGTCTTTTTTTAATCTATGAATCAATTCTAATACGATGGAATTGAAAACAATATTACCCTTCTAATACACAAATAATAAAATGAAAAAGAGAGTAAATAAAAATTTCTCCTTTGTCTTTCAGAAACATAAGTCCGTCTCGTATATGTTAGTATTTTATCGCTCGCTCGCCCCTAGCCACTCTCTCTCTATCTATTTATCTCTAATGCATCTAACTAACTCCCTTATACATTAACATAACTATGTCTTATGTGGACTTTTTGTAATCTATAAATAATTTCTAATGCGATGGAATTGAAAACAATATTATCCTTCTAGCACACAAATAATAACATGAAAAAGAGTCAATATAAAAGTCTCCTTTGTCTTTTCAGAACCAATTAAGTCCGTCTCATAATAGTTCGTGTTTATCGCTCACTTCCCCTTCTGCAACTCTCTTTCTATCTATCTTGTCTTTTCAAAACCAATTAAGTCCGTCTCATAATAGTTCGTGTTTATCGCTCACTTCCCCTTCTGCAACTCTCTTTCTATCCATCTTGTCTTTTCAGAACCAATAAGTCCGTCTCATAATAGTTCATGTTTATCGCTCACTCCCCCTCTGTAACTCTCTCTTTCTATCTATCTATCTCTCTAATGCATCTACGTAACTCCCTTATACATAAACATAACTATGTCTTATTTGGACTTTTTGTAATCTTTGAATCATTTCTAATGCAATGGAATTGAAAAATATAATATATAATAAATATAAGGCCGCAACTCGGCTCTTCGGTCCGAATGCGAAATAATTTTTCTCAGCCTTTCAGACAAATCTGAAAGGCTGAAATAATGTCCGAAGTTTATAAGTCCGAATACACATTCACCTAACCAGACAAGTCCGAAACTCGGCTCTTTGGTCCGAATGCGATTTAATTTTTCTCAGCCTTTCGGACAAATTCGAAAGGCTGAAGCATGAGTCCGAAATTAAATGTAGTCCGAAAGTGTAGTCCGAAAAGGACGGAGGTATTTTCTCAGCCTTTCGGACAAATCCGAAAGGCTGAACCATGAGTTCGAATTGAAATGCTTGTCCGAAAGCCTTGGAATTCCGAAAGAGTGAAGTACGAAAGAGCAAGGGTTTACTGTAATATGTATTATGTTAGTTTCCTGGGAATGACACCTACATCAAAAATTTGGAGAAAAATCGCTTAATCACATGCTATTGAGCTTAATTTTTTACCAATATTGTAGCGCCTCCTGTATATTGACCGATCTGTGAAATAGGCATGCCGAAAAATGGGCTCTAGCCTAATGTGTTTTTCTTGGAGTGTGGCGTCGAAACTGGAGGTTACTTTACTTTTTTGCCTTTGCGCATGCGTCACCGCTTGGGCGACACTCGTTCACTATGACCTTCGCCTTTTTTTGTTATATTTCACTTGAGGTGGCTTTAGTTTTTTGTCATTAGTAGGTTATTTTCATACAGTTTTTTGTCACTGCCTTAGTTTTGTTATTTCTTTTCGCGAAATTAGGCCTAGGCTTACTTGTGCCCTTCTAGTTGGTTGGAAGGTGGGCGCTGACCCTTGTAGGGCCGATCCTTTTTGGTGGTCTTTTTCCTTGTTGCTGACTCTCATCAAGAGTGCAGGAACTAGTGCGCCAGGTAATTTCATATATTACCGGTACTGCCTCAAGTACCGAATAGGCTAACTTCCGTTTTTGCCTAGCCTAGAAGGGGGGTCTTTTGGTTTAGACTGCGATACTGCGGCCTCCTCAATCTGGCATAATCTGCCCCTGTATTGATATTACGGCCCCAGTGCTCTGTCTACCTAACGCTTCGGTCACTTGTTGCTTACCCTCATCAAGGATACAGTAACTGGTGACTCCATGTAATTTCATATATTACTGGCTCTGGTACCGATTAGGCTAACTTCCGTTTTGGCCTAGCCTGGGGGGGGGGGGGGGGGCGTTTGGATTTCAACACTGGCAACCTCAATCTGGCATACAATGCTCACTTTTTGATTGACAGACCCAGTGCTCTGTTTCCCTGGATACAATCCCACAAAACCGCGAACGTAGCCCGTTCTGATGAGTTTTTGTCTGACAGTTTTTGTTCTGTCTACTGCCCCTCCTACGGTCGTGATTTGCTTACCCACAGGCTCTCCCGCGCCTGATGTGACTTTAGGAGGGTTACCTTTGGGCCCCTCCTCTTTTGGAAGGGACTTATTACTAACTCTGGTACCGATTAGGCTAACTTACGTTTTTAGCCTAGCCTGGAAGGGGGCGTTAGGTGTACGACTCTGTGGCCTCCCCACAATGCCACTGTATTGATTGGCAGCCCCAGTGCTATGTCTACCTGACGCTCGGTCACTTGTTACTTTCCCTCATCAAGGGTACAGTAACTGGTGGCGCCCTGTAATCTTAATAAATAAAGTTCAATGTTTGTCTGTTTGTCAGTTACCTGACTACCCGACCTTTGTTACTAAACTCCTCCCACAGTTTTGGTGCCAGGTGGGAGTGTGGGGCACCGTTGGAAAGCCCAGGCTTTGGAAATGGTTTTAGGGCGAGTTTAGTGGAAATCAGAGACACTTTTGTTTAATAAAATTTTCGGCAGAACTTATGTAGTACAGTGAACCCTCAAACTACGCGTGGGATGCGTACTGTGCTGTCGGCGCGTACATGAGAGTTAAATATAAATGGGGAAAATAGGTATTGGTCTGGGTCCGACCGAAAGTTGTACTATTTCTACCTTTCATCACCTAAAATCCATAAAAATACATTTAATGTATACAAATAAGACAAACGTAAATTAACTCACATTGGTAGTGGTTGAGCAATGCCGGATCTGCGCCATCGATCGATAGCACTGCGCCCGAAACGGATCGACCGAAATAATAGGCCTAGCCGCCTAGACTTACTGGTAAAGTTTTGAGTCGAAAAGTAATACACCCTGTATAGCCTATAGTTTCATATAGCCTACATAGTGTCAAGTGAGATAGTACAATAGCTCATATACATATTAAAGAATTGGCTTCACATCATTTAGCCAGGGGGAGAGCAGTGGGCTTTGAAGCGACTTTCGAAAGATGTGTAAACAATCTCGCCTCCAACTACCGAACAGAAACAGATTTTCCATTTCCGATTTTGTTAGCTCAATAAATTATACATGCAATGTAAAACGAAGAACAGTCTTTTAATAGATTCATAATATCCTGTTGTGCTTTATAGATACATAATAGTTTGGTACGGGAGATGTGTCTCTCTCCACAGTCAACAGTGACGACGTTGGAGGGCTTGGCGTCACGTCAATATGGCCGCCCGAAACTCTCCAACAGATACGAATCGACTCCCGCTCGGCGCGTACATTCGAATAATTGAACGTACTTACGTATTTGTGTCCTCAATTGTGGTTAGAGCGTAGTTTTATTTCGCGTAGATAAATTGCGCGTAATTTGAGGGTTCACTGTATACGGGAGCGAAAAAAATTGCCGTTTGGGGCAGAAGGAGGCCTCCGATCGAAAAGGTGTATGGAACGAAAGTTGTTCGCAGCCCCCAAAAATGGGGGTACGGATGAGGTCAGATCCAAAATCGGAGGTCATTTAGCGGCCGAAATCGAGGTCGCCGTTTAACCCTTCCTACCTGGTCTGCCTTAGGTAAGGACAGCACGAAAGAAGGGCCGCTACCCGGTATGCCTTATCTAAGGCATGAGCTTAATAGCCTAATTAAGCTTGGTCTGAACGCCGTGCGTACAACGTATGTCAACAAACCCAAGCGTTCGTCACCGCACCTCCGAAAACAAGGAGAAGACTCCTCAATGTTATTGTTCTGACGTCATGACGAAATTAGTGTCTGAAAAGCCCCCATATTGGCAACATCTCTGCAATATTGGCTCCACTGAAATCGTCATCACAACTGAACCAGTTGACTTACAGAGCTCTACTCAATGCCAAAATACAGATTGAAAACCGCACTACGATTATAGATGAGTGGGAAAGTTCTAGCAGTGAAAATAAACATAAATACGGTAGCCTAGGCCTAGACGTTTTTCAGCCATTTCGCCCGGGTAGGGGCGACCGTCATTGGGTAAGACAGCCCGGGGAGGAAGGGTTAATGAGGCACAGGGAGGTCGAGGCCGGTGATTATGGTAGTAGTAGTATTGTGATGATTGTGGTAGTAGTGATTGATTATGGTAGTACAGTAGTAGTGATGGTGATTATGGTGATTACCCGGGCAATGCCGGGTACCCTTGCTAGTTTCATATATTACTGACTCAGGGACCGATTAGGCTAACTCCTGTTTTTTTCCCCACGGTGGTTAGCAGGCCAATGAGGAAGACTTTTGAGTCTGGTGGATTTCCAGGAGATTTGGCATTCATTTTTCTGTTTCTCGTCTTTTCTAAACAAATAAAATCCACCGCTACTGCTCCCCCCTGGATATGGTGTCTTTGGGGCTTGTTTTATACCTTACCCAGATGTGATGGCTCTGTCTGGGTCGACCTGTTTATATCCATCTTTATGTACTTGTGTATGGATTGCTTTCAACTTTTTCTGTTTTTGTTTCTACTTTTGTCCGGTGATATAGAAGTTAATCCCGGTCCTCACAGACAACCTGTTACAAGTTGTGTATTTTATTCCAATATTCGTGGTCTCTATAAGAACATCAAGGATCTTACATTGGCATCTGTTGATTATGATATTGTCTTTTGTTCTGAAACTCTTGTCTCTGGTTATAGAGATTATTCTGAACTTCTTATACCTAACTTCGGTAAACCAGTTCTTATTCGGCGTGATTCTATTCCTCGTGCTCGTGGAATGAGCTTGTATATTAGATCTGGGTATAATAATCAGCTCTTAACTAAGCATATTTGTAAATGCCATGAGATGCAGTTAGTTAAAGTTTCCAGCAAGTATCATAATCATTACATTTTTAGCCTGTACAGAAATCCTGATGTTAACAATGACATATATGACTGCCTTTTAACAGCCATGGCTTCAATACAGTCTGTAGATGTCAAATCATCCTTTATTTTTGTTGGTGATGTCAATGCGCATCATCAAGAGTGGTTGAACTCGGTCTCTCCAACTAATAAAAATGGTCTTGCTGCCTTGGATTTTGAAAACTTATCTGGTTGTGAACAGCTAATCCAAGGGACAACGTTTGTAATATTGAGTGGAATCACATACTAAGATCTCATGACCCGGTTTCAGCTCTCAACAATTCCCTTCTTGGTATCCTTCGCAAAAGAGTTCCATCAAAAACAATTAAGTCTCGTATCAGGGATAAAGCATGGTTTAATGATGACTGCAAGCGTGCATTTGTTGACAAACAGGCTGCATATCGTCTATGGAGGCGTAATCAAACCCCCTTGCATTGGGAAAATTGTTTTTAAAAGGGCAGCTGCGCAGATAGTTTATGATGGTGCTGAGAGGGATTATAACTCCCATCTTCAGGATGTTCTGGCAGGAGCTACACAGCCTCATAAATGGTGGTCCGCTTTGAAATCCTCTTTATTTGGAATAGATTCCTCCATGCCTCCTCTTTGTGATTCTGATGGCTCCATCTCTTTTGATCCATTATCGAAGGCCAATATTCTATCTAATATTTTTATTAATAAGCAGAGTAATCAGGAATTGTCTTTGCCATTGACATGTTTCCCTAGACCCAACCTCAATTCAATGGCATTCAAATCAGCTGAACTGAAAAGGTACTTGCTGGATCTTGATACCTATGGTGGCACAGACCCGGATGGTTTTTTTCCCTCTCTTGTTTTAAAAAGGTTGCAGTGGTCTTTGGTCTTGGCACCTAAATTGGCCGTGGTGTTTAGGTTGCTTTTGAAATCAGGTAGTTTTCCTCTTTGCTGGCGTAAGGCTATTATCACTCCTATTCCAAAGGGAAATACTGCCTCATCATCTCCTAATGACTATCGCCCTATCTCCATTACACCTATCCTATCCAAGCTCTATGAGAGGCTTTTGTCCAGACGCCTTTCCTCTTATTGTAATAGTCATAATTTGATACCAAACTCACAGTTTGGTTTTCGTAAGGGACTGGGTACATGTGATGATCTTCTGACACTCACCCATGACTTGCAATCTTCATTGGACCAGGGACATGAGTCTCGTGTCGTGGCTATCGACTTTAGTTCTGCTTTTGATTTAGTCAACCATAAAGCACTTCTGTATAAGTTACAGCTCATAGGTATTGGTGGCAATTTTTTAAGGATCCTTAAGGATCTTTGAAGATTTTTTGACGAAAAGATCTCAGTCTGTGGTCATTGATGGGTGTCATTCCCCTTCTGTTACTGTTGTTTCTGGTGTTCCACAAGGCAGTGTCCTTGGGCCTTTGTTTTTTATTATTTTTACTGCTGACCTGTGTTCCGAGCTTGAAAATAAACTAATCTCCTATGCTGATGATACAACTTTATATGCGTCAATTCCATCACCAATAGATCGACACGTAATTGCTACTGCTCTGAATAGGGATTTAGCCAAAATTACATCATGGTGTGAACTTTGGGGCATGAAACTTAATGCTAGTAAAACACACTCCATTATCATCAGCAGATCTCGTACCTTGGATCCTGCCCATCCTTATCTACAAGTTTCTGGCGAGCAAATTGAGAATGTGGATACTCTGCGTTTGTTAGGAGTTACTCTTGATCCCAAACTTACTTTTGAAAAGCATATTAGTTCTTTCACCTCTTCCATTTCCCAAAAAATTGGTCTGCTTCGCAAGGTTTATAAAACATTTGCTTGTGACGCCACAGTTATCAAGTCTTTTTATGCTTTTATTTTGCCACATTTTGAGTACTGCTCACCTGTCTGGTTGTTAGCAGCTGACTGCCATCTCAAGTTGCTTGATAGGTCGCTAAATTCCATCAGTTTTATTCTACCTCATTTGTCTCTTGATCTGTGTCATCGACGTAAAGTTGGTGCCCTTAGTCTTTTATTTAAAGTTTTTAACAACCCTCAGCATCCCTTACATGGGGTTCTGTCTGGGCCCTATGTCCGGGCTCGTGCAACTAGATTCACAAGCAATCTTAATGATCTTGCCATGAGCCGTGTTAATTTTTCTACTACACAGTTTTCACAGTGTTTTGTGCTGGCCATGGTTGACTTGTGGAATAAGTTGCCAAATGAGCTAGTCAATTAAGCTCATATCTCCATTTTTAAGTCTAGAGTTAATGCTTTTTTGCAGCATTAATTCTAATTTTTAAACTTATTTTATTCTATTTTATTGTATTATATTTATACTTGATATCCTCCACTGCATAATATGTTATCTGTGTTTAATATGTGTATATGTACAGTATACAGTATATGTTTTTATTTTTTCCTAAGTTGCCGTAGTCTCTCTCCAGTGCCTCCGGGTGTTTTGTGTGGATTCATCTTGATGGTGTTTCTGCACCCTGGTTGGAGACTTCGGCATCTCATATAATAATAATAATAACTTCCGTTTTGGCCTAGCCTAGGGGGGAGGGTGGGGGGGGCGTTTGGATTTCAACACTGTGGCAACCTCAATCTGGCATATAATGCTCAACTTTTGTTTGACGGCCCCAGTGCTCTGTTTCCCTGGATACAGTCCAACAAAACCGCGAACGTAGCCCGCTCTGCTGAGTTTTTGTCTGACAGTTTTTGTTCTGTCTACTACCCCTCCTACGGTATTGATTGTATCCCTCATCAAGGGTACAGTACCTGGTGGTGCCCTGTAATTTCATATGTTACTGGCTCAAGAACCGATTAGGCTAACTTTCGTTTATGCCTAGCCTAGGGGTGGGGGGTTTGGATTTCAACACTGTGGCAACCTCAATCTGGCATATATGCTCAACTTTTGATTGCCGGCCCCAGTGCTCTGTCTCCCTGGTTACAGTCCCACAAAACTGCGAACATAGCCCGTTCTGATGAGTTTTTGTTCTGTCTACTGCCCCTCTTATGGTCGTGCTTTGATTACCCACAGGCTCTCCCGCGCCTGATGTGACTTTAGGAGGGTTACCTTTGGGCCCCTCCGCTTTTGGAAGGGACTTTTGTTTACTGCCTGCTACCTACATGGGTGCCACAGACCTCTCGGACACGTACCGATGGATTTCCGCCCTGGGTCGGGAATCTCCGCTCTAGGTCGGACCTTTCCTTTATGGTCACATGGTCGCATTGGCCCCTCCGCTCTGGAACGGGACTTTCCGTTCTATGTCGGAGGTCTGTTTTTAACACTGACTGATACCCACAGATGCTCCCACGTCTGCTGTGACTTGCCAGGCTGCCTTACCAGGGTCCTCGGCTTAAGGTGGGGCCCCTCTGGGCCTGGGACTTTTTCTTGTGCATTGCTTGCCTTCCACCTTCACGGGTGTCACAGGCTTCTAGGACTGGGCAACCCTGGGCCCGTTCCGCCCTGGACCGCGACTTTCTTCGCGCTCCAGGTCGGTCCTATGCTTTGCTCGCACGCTAATGACATCTCATACCACTTCCCGCTCCAGAACGTAGGAGTCCGTATACGGCTCCTCCGCTCTGGGACGGGAGTGTCACGCCCGCCATGGAACGCGGACGTTCCCGCTCGATGTCGGGTGTTTTCCGCTCTAGAACGGATGTTGCCGTTTACGGTTGCGCTACTCTTGACTCAGTTTAGGCTTCGACTAGTAGTCCTACACTTCCATTAAGACGTCTTTTAACGCTCTTCTCCTGTTTCCCCAGGCTGTGCTCTCTGACCTACAGGACCTCTTCACTGCTACCGGCCTTAAGGTATTAGTCTCCCCTGTTATTTGGGGATGGGTTTCCTTCACTACTTCAGAGGGTTGAGCCTAACGCTTGGTTTTTCTGACCTGGGGTTTTGGGTTCTTTGGAATGTTGCTGGTTCACCTATGGACGGCCTGATCCTCCTTTTGGAGGGTTCTCTTCGGCTTTCACTTCCAGGGAAACATGGGGGGGGGGGGGCACTCTCCTTCATTGGAAGGGACTCCAGTCTCCGGGCCTAGTGAGAGCTTTTGGGCTACTCCCTGACCTGGTGCCTGTAGCTTATTCAAGGGCCTCTGATCTTTCTTTTGTGCATGACCTCGTGACTGATACTCCTTCCTGGCCACCCATTTAGGGGGACACTCTTAGGCCTTCACCTTCTTTAGGGGGGGGGGGGGGGAATTCTCTTTCATCGACTTTCAGAGGTTTTTTCATGGTGCTTACAAGCAGACTTGATTCATGTTACTGTCAATGACATACACTCAACCCTCAGCTATCACTCCTAATTGGTGCAGCTCTAGCCGCACGGTAGCCGTAACCGCGATAGCCATACTGATGAACTAATGGGAATAATTCTAATTGGTGCCTGGGTGCCGAATTTGACAACTATTTTTTGTATTTTGCGATGTTTACCTAATAATTTCCACTGAACACTAACATAACATAATAATAATTATAAGAAACATTATAAAAGTAAATATAAGAACATATTACACCATCACATTTACCTTTTTAGGTGTGTTGAGGGATTTAGGTGGGTTGGGTTCCGAGGCTAGGGGTGGCGAATTATTGGCCACTCCTACGATGCTCTATCTCGTTCAGTATCCCTTCAACATCAAATCCTTCAAATTCTGAAGTGTCATCATCCACTGTATCCAATTCAAGTGCCGTAAGTAAAGGCTGTTCATCGATTTGTTGCCGTGGTCGAGGCTCACCGGAGGGGCCCGGTCGAGGCTCACCGGAGGGGCCCGGTTGAGGGTGGTCGGAGGGGCCTGGTTGACCGTAATCTCACGTGTGTCCACGGGCAAGTTCCGCTTTGCCTGCTTATTCAAGTATCGCCCAAACACTTGTTCCGTCTTAAGTAGCACTTTATTAGAACTTCGAAAGGCATTCGATGCAGCAATTGATGGGGCAAGTTTCATGTGACTCTTTATGTTTTCTCGCTTTTGATAAATCCCCCTCACTGTCGATTCATTCACTCCATACTTCTTTGCCACACTCCTTTTTGTTTCACCCTTGCCTATTAAGTCCACAATTTCCTGTTTCTGAGCATACGTAAGGTTCTTTCTCTTAATGTCTCGATTTGGTGCGGTCACATTACGCTGAGCGAAGGTAGGGGGATTCGGTGGCCGTTGGGGTGGGTTAGTAGCCATTGTTCACAGGTATAAAAACACTTTTCACAGCTTTCACCAGACAACAATGGGGGTACAAGTAAGACTGAGAAATTGTAAGTATGGCGGGACGGCGGGAGGGTAGGAGGATGGGTGGCGGCCAATCACAGCGCTTGCTTCCCATGAGTCACGCCCAATCAGGGAGTGAGTAGCGTAAACGTATGCTTGCCGCCCGCCTGGGAATTCCCAAGCCCGGGAATTTCCAATTTTGTTGTATTTTTGGCCACATTTGGTGCGTGATAGCCAGCTCATAGGCGTGAAAGCCATGGTCTGACAGCTTTTGGGGAGCAGGCGATAGCTGTGGAACGCGATAGCTAAGTGCGTGAAAGCTGAGGGTTGAGTGTACATGCATGCCTTACCATGGCCTACACAGGTTTTTGTTTTTTCTGGTTCCAGTGTAGTATGTCTCCTTCGCTCTGCTCTCACCACGGGAGTCGTCGCTGAGTGGTGAGTTCCAACCATCGTAAGTACCTATTCTCAGGGTGTTTTTTACCTTAGGAGGTGTGGCCCGTGCTTGGTGGACCTAGTGACACTTGCGTCCCACCCTACGTCCGCGGCCGCTGATGAGGCTCGGTCACACCTCCGCACTACGTGGTCTGCAGTGGCACTCTCCTGCCTGGCCAACCATTTAGGGGTCATCTTCGGCCTTCACCTTACTCCGGCTTCCTCGCCTACCTAGGCCTCCTGGGCCGTTCCTTCGTATCAACTTGAACCTGCCCCTTGGTATTTTTTGACCTGGGCTTTTTGGGGTTCTTTGATATTGCTGGTTCACCTGGCCTCTCCCTGACCCTCCACACCACGCACATAGGGGGGGGGGGGGGTACTCGCTTTCATAAAAGGTGCTACACTTTCAAGGTTTAGTGAGCACTTTTGTGCGTTTTTCTGCCCTTGTGCCTGTTATTCTTCAGGGGTCTCTTCGAGTTTTTTGTGCATCCTGCCTTGTATTATACTCCGGTATAGCCCTCCTTTCAGGGGGTCTCTTTTTCGTCCTTCCCTTCCACAGCGGGGGAAGGGGGTACTCTCCTGTCAAGGATTCAAGGGTATTTTACGATGTTGTGCTTGCTCACAGTTCCTGCACTTCATACATGGGCCATCGGTATATTTTTTCCTTTCCGATTGCAGTGAGGATATCATTTCCTCCCTGCGCACACCATGGGGGTTCCCGTCCTGCCATGCCCGTTTGGACATGTCCTACCCATGTCTCATGCTCCAGCCGCGATGGGTTTAACTCTCGGAGGTGTAGACCGTGTCTCGTCGATATTGACCTTTGGGTCTCGTCCTACATTCCCAGACGCTGAAGAGGCAAGGTCTCGCCTCTGCGCTACATGATCGGGGTTTCGCTCTTTATGTCAAGGACCACCTCCAGCGGATTCCACGCTTCCTAGACGAAGGGGTGCGCACCGTGCTTCTCCTTCCCTCTGCTGTCTACAAGGCGTCAGACCACCTTTCCCCCGGTGCCTCGTTCGGACGTCCCTACTGTTTTCGAGGACGCCGAGACGTAGGAGAGACGCCGCTCTACTTCAACACATCGCCGACGGTCTCCGGCTCCACGCCGCCCTGTCGCTTCCCCTGTACGATCTCCAGGCATGCTTACGTACTGGGCGGAGTTCTTGGGGCGCTCCACTACCATCCCTCCTGTTTTACCTGTGGTACCTCTTCTTCCACCTTTTTTGGTGGCCCACCTGCCTACGTCATCTGCTCCACCTGTGGTTGCTGCTCTGGTTGTCCATCCTCCCGCTCGCTCCCAGGCAGCATCGACTTCTTTTGTCATGCTCCCTGAGTGTGGCCTGGGGCTGGTTGGTCGGCCTGTCCACGTTCCGTCCCTCGGGACGTTTCAGATCCCTAACAAACGTCGCTTCCCTTCCCTTTACGGGAAGCCGTCGTCTTGGGGGAACGTGGCGGCATCCCGCCCAGAGCGAGCTCTTACACATGCACAAGGGGAGTGTCCGGTGCATGCGAGTTGGCAGGTGCAGCTCAACGCCTTTGGGCACTTTCGGGTTTTTGGCCCTGGACGGCCTGGTACCAGAGGTGGACATCGGGGCTCATCCTGGGAGGGCGGGTCTCTAATTTTACTTACCGTCCTCAGAGTTCCCCTCTGGGTCTCCCAAGTTCTGGTCAGCCTTTGCTCGACACGACGTACATGTCGACGCGCCCACTCTGTCGGCCTCGTATGAGATTTCAGTAATGTCATTCCATAGTGTATCTTTTACTGTTCCTTGTGGCTGACGGAAGGCGTCGACTTCGGGGTTCAGTCGGAGATGGGTTCTTCACCACTCCCTCCGGTCGGCTTCTCCTCCGTGTCGAGCCTCGTCATGACTTCATCCGGGGTATCACCTCCATTTTTGGCCTGGTTCATTGCCCCTAAGTTATCTTTCTGAAAGTATGCCACGATCCTTCACACCACCAGAGAAGAGTGCCCTGGAGCGGGATCACAAGCTCCGGTAGCGCATTGCTCACATGCTCTCCACCCTCTTCAAGCGACTGCACCTAGCTCGGCTTCCCCTCAGGCTTATTGTAGCCCGGCCGACTAGGGTGCTCGGGAAGGGTGGGGACCACTTCCGGCGAGTGCAACTGCAGCTCGCCATGGCCTCCGTCGGCGACCTTCAGTGTACCGTCCATGAGGCTGCGCGTTGTCGCCAGTCTCTGTGGTTTTCCTTTTGTACACTGGCGCCAGCTGAGATCCGCACGTCGCTGTTGCTTTCTGAGCTCACTCCGGAGGGGCTCTTCTCTGCCCCTGCATGGCAGGGGTCTTCCCTCTTTGCAGCTGCGAGGCTCTTCGCTCCCCGTCCGCCTGGGGTGTCACGTCCCTCCTCGACCGCTTCCTCTTAGTTGAGGTCGGCAGACCGGCTCGTAGCGAGGCCGCCAGGCTCGGAGCCCCTTCCGGCTCTTGCGTCCCCACTCTTGGTTTGGCTTCGCCGTTCGTGGGCACGCCGGGTAATACAGCGGGGTCTGTCCTAGAGGTGTCGGTCCACGATTCCACTCAGACGACCTGCATGACATCGGACTGTCTCCCCAGCCGTCGCCTAGGTTATTCTGTCCATGCACGTGGATGGGATAATTCAGGAAGTCTCGCCTCAACAGCGGGGCTTCCTGTCGCATGTCTTTCTGGTCACCGTGACAGACAGCGAGGTGTTGTGACCGGTGGTCGACCTGTAGTGCCTCATATTGGTGACTCTAATTATGTCATGTTCGGCGGTTTGCCCTTCGGTCTCCATGTTGCACCTCGTATCTTTACGACCCTCTTCGGACAGGCCTTGCCTCCCCTGCTCAATCAGGGTCTTCAGCTCCTAATTTTCCTAGGAAGGTGGGATCTTCGCCGCGGACTCTCCCACACACTGTGTACACGACACTCTCCTTCTCGTCCACCTCGTCCCACGGTTAGGTTTACAAGTAACCGTTCCCGAGTCATGCCTTCCACCGTCGCGCGATGTGCCGTGGACGGGCCTCGACTGGGACAGGACGAGCGCGACTGTCACCCAGAGTCGAGTGACTGCGTAGTACTTTCGTTCTTCGGGACCTGGCGGGGTACCTGTTTTACCACACACACCTTTACACCGTCACACTGCATGCAACCTACCTGCCCGGGACTGCCAACCTATGGGCGGTTGCTCTGTCAAAGGGACAGAGCACCAGGGTAGTATGGTCTTTCCAACACACCGTATTTGATGTGTTTCCACCACCCGACGCCCTTTTTGATGTGCAAAGTCCTCCACAGGCTGAGAGGGTATCTGGACTTCGTTTGGTTGGTCACTTCCATCTGGTCCGCTCAGCTGTAGCGGTGGCGCCCGAGTCCTGTTCCCCTATCGATCTCCGATTTCCACTTGGGATCGATTGGTGACCTAGGGATCTCGTTGGCCTTCACATCGTGGATGTTTGTGAGGCAGGGTGGCTGCCGAAGTTTAGTTGATCTTTGACTGTCAAATCCTTTCCGCTGGACACATGCTACATGGCAGACTTACGTCTCTCACTGGCACAGTTTTACTTCTGGGATGTACAACACATCACGGACACGCCCACTGGTGGCGTTCGTGTTTCCCTACCTCATTTGGTTATTTTTGAGACGCGTCCCAACATATGCACCACGCTTAGGACCCGCCTGTCGGCCATTCGGGTACCGTTTGAGTCATTCACGGGGTTGGTCATTCCTCACAAGGGATTGGATTTCTTCATGCGGGCCTGCTTTGGGCTTAGGCCACCCCCGCGTCAGATTCCTCCTCAGTGGTCTCTGGCGGAGGCTCTCGTCTGCCTCTTACACTAATTACCCCACGCCTGAACACTTCCATGCCATGACACTGTTCCTTCTGGCTTTGGCGACGGGTGAAGGAGTCTCGGAGATGGCTGCCATGTCTAGGATCCGGCATTGCTTACGATTTTCTCCCGTCCTTGGGTCAGTTACTTTGGCTCCGTCTGTTCGTTTTGTAGCTACAACCGTACGCGACACTCCCGTTTTTTAAGCCTTTCCTGTACCGGCTTCCACACGTGGTAGGGCTCATCGTCCGTTATGCCCGGTTCAAACCCTGCATACGTATGTGTACTCGGCCAGGCCAGTGTCGGGGTTGACATTACGGGTGGAGCCTACGACCGGTAGGAGGCTTGATCGACGTACTGTGGGACTTCGCCTGTGTCGGATTATTCGGGCCAGTAACCCAGGCATTCAGGGCACAGCTCATGACGTCCGTTCGTACGCTGCTACGTTCAGGTTTTACATGATCTTTCTCGACCGGACTTTGCCGACACAGGGCTTTGGTCTTCCCTCACCACGTTTGTCTACTCCTCTCTGTCCATGTCCACGGGCAGACCGGGGCGTCCTTGTAGTGCGTTGGGCCAGCAGGTTCACTCAGGGTCTACCTGCAGGGTTCCTTCTGTCTCTTGTCCTTCTCCTGTCCTGTCCTTCCTTTATTGGGAGTTGGGGGGGAGGGAAGGGTATTGCACCTAAGTTAAAGATAATAACTGGGTTAAGATTTTGATATAATTTCTAGTCTTAAGTTTACTACATTCTTTCGGTATGTCTTGTCCTCATACCACTGAAATGTTCTCATATGGCTTTTAGTGCTCGTCACTGACACTGCTCATGTAGTTTCTCGTCACATCCTGTACAGTACTCCTATTCGGCGTATGTCGGTATTTACTCGTTACAGTATGGGTCGTCCTGCTTTCTTCAGGAAGGGGGGGGGAGGGGGCATCTTGGAATTTATATTCATCATTATGAAATGCATCATTCTTTGTCTTAGGCTAAGTTATCTCATGGAATAAGACTTGACTGTACTTGACCTCTCTTGATATGCACCTGTCAGTACACTCTTTATATAAACTCTCTTGTTTAAGTCGGTCTTTCCATGGTCCTGATATTTCCTAAGGGCTAAGTTTGTGTTTTTTCGCTTGGATGTCCGCCTCCAATTTGTTACTCTAGCTCTACGTTGGAGACGTAGAGGCTACTACTAAATTGGGAGGTTTGACATTCTCCCAATACCAAAGAAGGAAAACTTTCTATTTGGTAGGTAGCCTCGGAGTATCCAACATCATAGTATCCCACCCTCGTGCCGTACCCCTGCCCATCCAATCTTGTCTATTTAACTTGATACCTGGATGATCCAATGAACCCGGTCGGGTTGTACGGTAAGCCCATGACAACGGCTTAAGGAGCCAGATAGGATG
Organism: Paralithodes platypus; assembly: GCA_032716605.1. Classification (NCBI taxonomy): domain Eukaryota; kingdom Metazoa; phylum Arthropoda; class Malacostraca; order Decapoda; family Lithodidae; genus Paralithodes; species Paralithodes platypus. Next base: position 52,102,199 of record CM064504.1, read on the forward strand.
GCCAAGATCTTACAATTTTCTCTTTTCTTTCTCATCAATATTTTCTTTTTCCTTTAAATAGTAGCCTCAAAAGTATGTACAACGTACCTAGTAGAGAGAGTAGGTGCTACTCTAGATGTTATCGATTAATCACGCTATGGATTACGATAATTGCCCGCTCCATAACGGAACGGAATTATACGAGAAGTATATAGCTCTACGTTGGATACTCCGAGGCTACCTACCAAATAGAAGGTTTTCCTTCTTTGGTATTAGGAGAGTGTCAAACCTCCCAAGATATATTGCATGTGGAATTGAGTACACTCGACCCTCCATTTCCCGGTTTTCGGATTTCCCGGTCACTGACCGACCCCCGGACAATATTTGACAGGCCCGTACATACTGTATGTACGGAAAAGTACGGCATTCGAATTTACCACACCGCACAGCGCATGTTTTCCGCACTCCTCATATTTCTGAATACTACTATAGGCCTAGTACATGGCAATTAAAATATGTAAAGGATAATAAGACTCACCAGTAACATTTTATGAGTGTATTATTGAATTAGGGCTAGGCCTATTTCGTTCGTTTTGTATGCTTCATCATGCTACTATAGGTGTCTTTTTTTTTTTTTTTTCTATGTGATTGAGGGAGGCAAAAGGCATAACTGCCTATAGCGAGTGCCTCCCCCATAGTTGAAAGAGTGACAGGGCCAAAATCAAGGGACGTTCGAGCCAAAATGCCTGGACACACGGAGTTTGAAGCAATTTAAGTCATAGGAAGAGGGAAAGACTGATTCTGGGAGAGAGTTCCAGAGCTCAGATATTGAGTAGAAGAAAGTTTGAGAGTAACGTTTCACTCTTGGGTTGGAGAGTTGCACAGAGTAGGGGTGGGATTGAGTTGCAAGACGGGTACCACGTGCCCTACGTAAAGGAGGTGGTATGCACTGGGATAGCTCTGAGGAACACTGATTATTATAGTAGCGATAGAATAGCGAGAGAGATGCAACATTGCGGCGGAGAGAGAGAGATTGCAGAGAGTTGGTGAGTGGACGGGAGTTAATGATACGAAAGGCCTTCCTTTCAACTTTGTCTAGGAGAGCGGTGTGAGAGGAACCTCCCCACACATGTGAACAATACTCAATACAAGGGCGCACTATGCCCCTGTACAGAGCAAGAAGCTGTGCAGGGGAAAAGAACCCCCTAAGGCGGTTGAGCACACCCAGCTTCTGGGAGGCTGCCTTAGCAAGACTGGTAATATGGTCCTTCCAAATGAGAGCAGAAGAAAAAGAGACACCAAGAATATTGAGAGAAGATGAAGGGTTGATTTTTGTATTGTTGAAGAACAAGGGATAGTCCGCTGGGAGATCCTGACGGGTAGATAGATGGAGAAATTGGGTTTTGGAAGCATTAAAGTTAACAAGGTTTTCTCTGCCCCAATTGGAAATAGTATTTAGATCAGAATTTAAGAGTTCTATGGCTTCATTACGTTTGTCGTTGAGGGATTGCTGGCTGGGGCGTTCTGAAAAACTAATGGAGTAGTGTAAGGTTGAGTCGTCTGCGTATGAATGGATGGGAATTAAGGTACAGTTAAGGAGATCATTTATAAAATTAGAAAGAGAATAGGAGATAGGACAGAGCCCTGAGGAACACCAGAGTTTATAAGGTGAGGAAGTGAACAATGGCCGTCCACAACCGCAGCTATGGAACGGCCGGAAAGGAAATTAGAGACAAAGGCACAGATGGAGGGATAGAAACCGAAGGAGGGTAGTTTAGAAATTAACGATTTATGCCAGACTCTATCGAAGGCTTTCGATATGTCTAGTGCAATAGAAAAAGTCTCACCGAAGTCCCGAAAGGAGGATGACCAAGAGTTAGTAAGATATGAAAGAAGATCACCAGTAGAGCGACCCTTAAGGAAGCCATACTGGCGATCTGAGAGCAGATTATGAGAAGAGAAATGCTTAAGAAATTTGGAAGCAAGAATAGTTTCAAAAATTTTAGAAAGACAAGAGATAAGAGCAATTGGACGATAGTTGGAGGGTTGAGAGCGGTCACCCTTCTTTGGGACAGGTTGAATGTGAGCAAACTTCCAGCATGAAGGGAAGACGTTAGAGGATAGACAGAGACGAAAGAGTTTGCCTAGGCAGGGAGTCAGCACGGAAGCACAGTTTTTGAGAACAACAGGAGGAACACCGTCCGGACTGTACGCCTTATTAGTGTTCTGTTAGTGTCTGCCCCATTACTGTCCTTCTCGTCATTGTCCGCATCGTTATTCTTCTCCTCATTACCATGATAGCTACTTTGGGCCCTTATTTCCTCCCTAGTCGGGTATCTAAGCTCCTCAGTTCTCATGGCTTGCCCTACGAAGCCTTCAAAGCTGGAATAGTTTATATATACACACGGCCATTTTGCCGATTTTGGTCCAAGTGGCATTCTTTCTTTTTGTTGTTGTCCGAAAGTACATTTCTGGCAAAGCTGAACACATGTTCTTTCAAGCCAAACAAATAGGCCTAGGCTATTAACGAAAAATACTGCCGCTTGGGATTGTTATGTTTATAAATGCAATAACATTAGGGTACGAGTACCAATGGAGACGCATTGCCCAAAGGAGACGGACTTGAAACAAAAAAACTTGCACAGGCATAGGATGAGTAGATAGATGCATGAATGGTGGGCCAAAATATTCTTTAACTATCACCTAATATGCTCACATAGTACCAGCTTATTATTTTCATATGTTATTGTGTGAGATGAGATGAACTTAAAAAATGTCATGTTTTCGCAAATTCCCTACGAAAACCTAAGGATTTCTTTTTTTTTTAAAGCTAAATTTCTTACAGTTCCCTAATTTGAATCTCGTTTCTATTACTGCAGGTTGATAGTGCATGAGTTGAAGTATAACACTGCATGATCAAAAGGCTTTTACTTGCACGGCTGAAGGGGGATGAGGGTGTGTCCCCATATGACCAGCAAAAAACCCAAAGTCCAATGGAGACGCATTTTTTCAAATTGATGCCAGAAGGTCGTACACCACACTGGTAACATAGCATATTCTCCTCTATGTCTGGTATAAATAAGGTTGAGTTTCCTTCACCATTGACAAAGCTGCCTTAAGTAGAACTCAGTGCCCTATAGAGACGCACGCGTCTGCTTAGGGCAGCCGCGTTGCGTCTCCTTAGGTCCTTGTAAATGTGTGTTTATTTTGTTAACATTATTAAACATAATAACCTTTTATTTTATCCTGGGTGAAGGAAACTCGACCCTAATTACACCATAATACATATTGGGGAGAATGGCTTTCTACCAGTGAGGTATGGCAACAGTTTGAAAAATGCGTCTCTATAGGACCTCCAGAATTTTTTGCTGGCCCTAAGGAGACGTACCCCTTTTACCCCCTCAGCAATTCAAAATCACATTAAGCATGTTCTTGCCACACAGTTAAATGTTTGTGTGGGCCCTGTCAGCCTAGTGATGAAAAAATAGACTATATTTCCAGGCCCTCCACCCATTTCCTATCCCTATTTTCCCCAAATATGCCCGGGTTGGCGACTGGTGCTTGATTTAAACCTCGTATTAGCATGCATGTTACATATATACCTTCCCTGCATCCTCTAAACTGTTTTGTTATTGGCCTACAATGAGCAATTAGTGTGTTTAGTAATATTTTATGTCTCTCTAATAATATATATTATAAGGCCTATGTCAGTCCATTTTATTGTTTTAGCATTGTCAACTTACGACCAAAAGTACCATGCTTTGTTTCTGGTACCCATGAGGTAAGTACTTATATCATTTTATGTGTGTTTTTGTGTTTTAAACATACCTGCGTCTCCTTAGGACCAGGGGCGTCCCCTTAGGATTTTGCTGCCCTAAGGGGACGCATCTCTTATTTATCTTCTCTCTCCTACACAATATGATATAAAGTAAAAATGTTCGTGCCTGGTGAAAATATAAGCTTTTTGCTATTTATCTCCCTTACCCTCAATTTCCTATCTCTTATAGGCAAGCGGAAGCAACTCGTACAAAAAAAAAAGTATGTAAAAATGCGTCTGCATTGGTACTCGTACCCTATATAGCTTTATATAAGATTTCTTTACTTAAAGGTGAATTCCAGGGATGAAACCTATTCAAACTACAATGTCCAATGGGATCTGCTTGGTTTTAGGTATATGATACTGAAGAACTTTCATCAATTTGTTTTAACAACATAGAAAATATAGCTTATCTAAGTTATTTTATGTGGCACGAAATGGCGTGTTTACCATAACGTAACTGTAACCAATGGCGGGAACTCTCGACATGGGAAATAGGTGAATCTGTGTTTTTTTTTATGTGAGAAACTCTTATAATTTGTATGCATGTTTACAGCTCAACATTTAGCTTTACCACTGTCTGGTCAAGGGACCGCGATATATTAATTGAACAGAAAACGAGAATTTAATAGTGGCCCCTCCATCATTGACGATATGCCTATTAGTGTAATAGTCTCCCATCAAACACCGCGGTCGCTAGTTTGAATCTACCGCGCGTACAATTTCATAAGTGCAACACGTATTCTCTTATGGAATCGTCTTTATGATTGGGTACTCACTACAAAAAAACTTTGTAAAAAAGAAAAAAAAAAAATAACTTAATAATTGCTATACTCAAGCTCTCCCATGCATGGATTCCTGACGCTGGCCCTCTAGCGGCTATACTTCCTCCTCCCGCGGCCGTACCGTGAGGGTGGGTTGCTCTGTGTTCCTGCTTCATTCGTCGTTCGATCGATTCTAGTGAGTCCCTGCTCATTTGTATATGTCCGAGTTGTATTGAACAGGTTTTTTCGATTAGCTAGCACAGGCTGCCCCATTGGTACGCCCGCAGGAGATGGTAAATCAGGGTACTATTGTAACAGGCCCCTACGTGTCCCAGGACCCTCGCGCCAGGTTTGTTATTTGTGTTTTATTTTTGTGCCTTAGCTCTCTGATAGTTATTTAGGAGGCTACCATTCCGCAAGTTTATGCTCCAGGCCGTCACTATGAGGCAGTTGCATAGTTATTTTTGCAGATGCTCTAGTTCAAGGGTTGCCGCACGTGGCGTTGAATCTTCTGGAGTCCGTATCTGCACGTGGGCCCCTATCGTGGGCCTCTCCTCCTCGTGCTGCTGCTGCTAGGTCTTCGGAGCATCTGGTTGCAGCCACCTTGATGTTTCGTCGCTTCCTTATGGCCAGCCTCATTAGGGGTCTCCAATGTAGGCTAGGGGTTATTTATTTTTATAAATTATGCTCTATGTAAATTTTAAGCCTAATGTTTCCCCTATGTGTGTTTTTTGGCATGTGTGCTTTACATGCTCTAGGGGTTGTGGAAGACGTCCCATTTTTTATGGGTTTTTTAGGGGGGGTGTTGACTTTCCCATGTTAGTCCTCACCTCTGAAAATTTTGGTTCGTTTTTTCGGCGGCTTTCTTAGCAGAGCCGCCTTTTTCTCGTCTCGGACGATAAACCAACCAAATGTCCCGGCGTGGTATGCTCAACCACGAACCTTCCGGCGGAATTTGCTACATTCTTAAGGGAGTCAACTCGGCCCGCCGAGTAAACTCGCCCTGACCGAATAGCCTCACGCAGTAAGACTTCTCTCGCCCGGCGTAAGTCAAGTGGGCTTAACTATGACTCGAGTCATAAAGCTAAGTAACTATCTATCTAGTGCAAATAGTCAATGATAGTAAAATGCTTAAGGTCGATTGGGCCAGTGACGTTTTGTCACAGGTAAGCAGTTCATATGTATATGAAAAGACAAAACCCAGGTTTGTCTGTCGGGTCCAGCGGAAGGTTAGAGTAGCAGTGCCTATAGCTAATTTTCCAGCGGACTTGAGGTAGGATGTATTTGTTAGTAGTCTTGGCAAATCCAACGTCAAGGCTATTAACCTAATTGCAATGACGACTTGTCTATTTTGACTGCTATGTCGTCATTCCAACCGCGGTTAAAAAGAAAACGTCTAGAGTCTACTCCTTATCTTGCTCTAGGAGACGTTGTACATTAACCAAAATTACCACCGAAGGTGAAAAAAGTATAGAAGAGAAGAAAAAGGGGTTTACCTTAGTTACCGCTCAAGGCCCATCCCGTGTTCCGTCATGCGCAGATCCCTGTCGAACGTGCGCATGAGCGACCCTCTCTTGTCATCATTTTTTCACGCGTCGCCATTGTTGAGTCCGCTTTTGTTGTGCTCCTTCAATTCACCCTGTTTTAGGTTCGTTTCGGCTTTTCTGGCCTTCTTTTTGTTAGACAGATGTTACGTGATCTAGGGCACACGTAAATGGGCTCCTCAGTGTGTTTAATGGAGACGCGTGTGGAAATAGCTACCGAAGGTACGGGGGCGCCTCGCGTTCCTCGTGTGTGTTTTTCATTCCTTTCTCTTTTCATATTCTTTTTTCCTGTTAGTCTGGGCATAGTTTAGCTTTTAGCTTATTTTAGCCTAGCTTGTTTCTCATTCAGGAATTGCTATGCCCCTATGAGTTTTCATATTTTCATAGCCTAGGTGTACAGTTGGTTCACAATCTGAGATTTCGTGGTGGCGGGGCTGTTTGTAGGGTTTGTGTCGGCCGCATTATTAGCGTTATTCCCGAGTCCCCCCTTTCGAGCCTTCACTGTGTCTCAAGGGCCTGGGCGCTTGGTGGTTCGTGATATCCAGGGGTACCCCACGGGGGCCTCTCCCTCACACCACAGGGTTTTTCGCCCCTGACACATTCTCTCCTCACGGCTAGGCCACCCTTTTTCTCGCCAGTTTCATTTACTGGTTTTTGTGTTCCCTTACTGTTTTCACCTCCATCCTTTCATTCCCTTTTGCCCAATCCTGGGGTACCCTACGGGGGCCCCTGTTTGTGCCAAACCACCCTTCCTGCCACTTCTCCTCATGGGCTTTGCTCTATCTCTGTGGGTGGGGTGGTTCCTGGGGGATGTGCCTCCTCTCCCCTGGTGTGTCTTCCTTGCCTCTCCCTTGACCGGTTGAGTCAGGATATTATCAAGGAAGACACTGCTCAGCTTGATGGCCATCGTCGCTTGGAGTCATACGGAGTTGACGCTTTTTTCTGGGCCTGTGTTGGTATTCCCTAGACGCTCCTCTCGCTTTTTCGGCGCCGGGCCATCTCGGCCGGTCCCGCAAATTTGCGGAGTGCTCGATTCGGTCCACGGACGTTTCGGCTCCCCGCAAATTTGCGGAGATCGCTGGGGGGTCTCGCGGTGAGGCGGGAGGTTTGTGTCGGTACGGTTATGCCTCCATTGGCCCGCAAATTTGCGGTTATAGTTGGCTTTCACGGTGACCCTTTTTTGTGTCATCTTGTTGCCTGGTACTATATTGGTGTATGCACTTTCCTGGTGTTATGGACCCTGCATGTGAGGTGTTGAGTGGTGGTTAACACTTTCTCCATCTTTGCAGGTTCTGCTTGTGCTCTTCCGCCTCACCCGCCCTCCTCACCTCCATCGGTGCTCCCGGTTTAGAGTGAGTACGACTTCCAGTTTGCATGTGTGTTCCTGTTTACCCATGCTCATTCCCTGGTTTTTATTGGACATTATCTTCACTTACTCCGTCAACGTGCTGCTTATGGTGTGTGTTCTTCCGTTGCAGGTGGGATGCCTTGCTTTCGCCAGTTCTGTGGCTCCCCGTGCTTGGAATGCCACAGGTCCTGCTTACGCCACTCTCAATGTGTGTCCTCTACGGCCTACCTCCCTGCTTTGTGTGGCCCGTGTATGGACCTGGTGGATGTGGTGGACCATCACCCTGGTTCCTCTGACGCGGCAGTGGCCTCTGCATCCCTTCAGTCTGTGTGGGCGGTGGTCTCCCACCACATTAGGACTGTGGGCCACCGTTCCCCGGCCTTTGTTGACGACCGGATCCGCGTCGCCCTGGGCATCCCTGACCCGTCTGGAGGCCGTTTACCTGGCCCTCTCCCTGCTCGGGCCCTCCTCCCTAAGTCCCGTGGTCGGTCGTCACATCGTCGGGTGGATCCCCAGCTCCGTCCACGCTCTCGCTCTCCTCGTCGCCCGTCCTCTACTGCCCCTCCTCGTCCTCCTGATCACCTTGACTCCGCCGTTCACCCTCGTCATGGTTCTCGCCCTGAGGCCGGGGTTAGCGTCTCTGCCCCTGTACGCCCTCCCCTGGCCTCTCCGGATAGGGGCTCTACTACCTTCCGCCCGCTTCCCCTGCACAAAAGACGTCCTCTTCATTTGTCCTCTACGCGCGCGGATGTTCATGCTGTAGCTGGCCCTCTGCTCCCTCCTTCTACTCTGTCCAGGAGGGTCCGCCAGGATGTAGTTGCTTCTCCTCCTACTTCTCCTGCTTCGGTGCCTCTTCTTCCTTCTCGGTCTCGTCCCAAGGTGGAGGTTCCTCCCTCCTCCGCCTCGGTGTCGGGCCGCCCTGTTCTCTCAGCCCGGGGATCCTTGCTCTGTTTCCCCCCGCGGCTCCTTCTGACCTCCTTTCACCCGGCCAGCCTTCCCCCTCCCGTCATCCTGCTCCTCTTCCTTCTTCTATTCCTGATCTTCGCTTGCCGGCTCCCCGTGAGGGTACCCCGCCGCTTGACTCGGTAGAGTATAGCGAGGTTTCGGGGTCCCCTTTCTCGGGGGCTGACGTGTCGCTGGAAGAGGGGGATGGTGATGTTTCCCCCTCGGGCGTTAGTGATCGGGGACGAGACCCTCAGGACTGCCATGGCCGTCGTCGCTCGCCTTCTTTGGGCCGCGACGCTGCTGTTTCGTGTCGTGGGTCTCGCTCTCGCTCTCGCTCACGCTCGCCCTTGCGGGCCGAACTATCTTCGGGGGGGTCGCCTCTCTCGGATCGATTTTCGGCTATGCAGGGGTGGGTTGTGTCACACTTCGACGCGCGCTTGGAGGCGATGCAAGAATCCCTCTTATCGCGCTTCTTGGCGGTGACACAACCTCAGCGCCTCACCCAACCTACCCCTGCTTTGGTCCCCCTCCCCTCTGCGGTGGACCACATTCCTTCTCGCCCTGCTTCTCCGCCTGCCCGGTCGTCGGCTAGTACTGCTCCTGCCCTGGCTCAGGTGGTTGCCCCTGCTGTCTCCCATGCGGGGGTCCTCCGTCTGCTAGGGCAGGGTCCGCACTTGCCCCATCCAGAAGGCCAAGGTCCCGTCGCGGACTATGCCGCTCCTCTATGGCTCCTTGGCTGTTTGGAAGGGGGTGCAGGCCTCCCACCCGGAGCGTGCTACCGACTTCCCGTCAGGTGAGAGGGCCCTACCTTCGGACTGGTCGGTCCAAATTAATGACAAAATGCAGTTCAGGGCGATCAGGGTGGATGGTCAGGTGGCCGACGTGGAGGTGCGGGCGTACCCGACGAGGACTGACCTTCAGTACTTTTCGGTGAAGCCCAAGCCCCCGTCTGCTCCTCGAACTAAGCTCTGGTCAGACTTCAGCCGCCAGGACATCCTTCAGGATGTTCAGTCCCTGGCTGTGTTAACGGGACTGTCCTCCTATGGGACGGGTTTGTGCGACGACGGTAAGCCTGGCTTAGCCGTCGTGCTCGATAATCCTCTCCCATTGGAGGCCTGGTTTCCTGAGGCCTTAGACTTTGCCAACCGTTCCGTCGACAGATCTATTTCAGTCCCTCCCCCAGAGTCGTCACTGCTTTTGCCTCCTCTGGTATCTGTCGGCGGATTGGATGGCAAGTTCTGGTCCTGGATTAGCGCTCCCAAACTTGAAATTTGTGCTATTGCTAACCCGTTCTTCTCCCACCCAGATAAGTCCTCTGTCGAAAGGGATTTTACCTTGCGGCAGAGGGTGGCGAACTTATTGTCTTGTCTTCTAGGTTCCCTCCAGACGTCTGTTCACCACCTGCGACTTATCGAGGCGACTGCACTTGGCGATCTTCGCGAGGGCTTGGACCACGTTCGGCGGATCCACCTTCAGCTCGCGGTGTCTTTGGTTCCCGAGCTGAAGGCGGTTTTGTGCGAGGCAACTCGACAACGCCAGACGGTAAGGTCCTCGTTCTGCCGGAAGGCCCCTTTGGATATTCGTCAGGGTTTGTTATACTCTGAGCTATATACATCGGGGCTTTTTGCGCAGGATGCTTGGGAACGCTACGCTTCTCTGTCAGCGGACCCTGCTTACGACACGCAAAGACGCGCTGTGTCGCGACCAGGGTCTTCGCAGTCCCGTCCTTCTGCCGGTCCCCTTCGGGGTGCTGCCGCCACTGCTGCCGCCAAGAAAGGGCGCAGGAAAGGGAAGTTGCCGGCCAGAGCGTCGGTTCCGCCTCGCACTTCTGCTCCTGCTCCCTTTCATCCCCGCCGAGAAGGGGCTGGCCAGCCTTCCACTTCCGGCCGCACTTCGACGGGGTCAGACGCACGACGGACAGGGGATGGGGTGACCCGCCCTTTTCGGCGAGGTGGGGGGGGTAGGGGTGGTCAACGTGGCTCTTATGACCGCAGGGACCGTACCGGGGGACCCTCCACGTCAAAAAATGTGTAGGTTCTCCAGGTCGGTCTCCTCCTTGTTCTCCTTCTCGCCTCGCAGAAAGGGTCGCTCACCTCATCTCGGGGGCTCCCACAGGTTATTTTCGCCCTTGCGCCCTTCGGTGGCCGCGAGGGACGTGGGGGCGGAAGATTGCACGGAGGGGTCTCACCTGGAGATGGAAGTCCAGACCCCCACTCAGCTCTTGTCAACGAAGCCGGCCTGTCTCTTCGGAGGTGGCCGACGTGATTACGTCCATGCACGAGCAGGGAATCGTCAAGGAGGTGAAAGCCGGTCAACCGGTTTTCCTCTCCCGTGTTTTTCTGGTACCGAAGAAGGACTGCGACGCGATGCGACCGGTGGTGGATCTGTCGGCCCTCAACGGGCACATTGTGAACACACGGTTTCGGATGCTGACGGTGCACCAGGTACGACTGGCCCTGCGACCTCTGTCGTGGGTGGTGTCGCTGGACCTCAAGGATGCGTATTGGCACGTTCCTATCCATCCTCGTTTCCAGCGATTCTTGGCCGTTCAGACTTCCGATCGTGTGTTCATGTTCGACAGACTTCCCTTCGGTCTCAACATCGCGCCGCGGATCTTCTCGAAACTGGTGAAGCAGGCTCTGGATCCTCTCCTCAGGAGCGGCCTCCAGATCCTGTTTTACTTGGACGACTGGTTGATAGTTTCAGACACCCTAGAACAGTGCGTCCACGACACCCTCACATTAGTTCGACACATCACACAGTTAGGGTTCAAAGTCAATATTCCCAAGTCCCGCCTGACCCCGTCGCGTGTCGTGACGTGGGTAGGTCTCGAATGGGATCTGTCCAACGCTACGGTAACCCAGAGTCAGCCAAACGCGGTGAAACTTCGCAGGAAGGTCTTCGCCGTGTTGCACTCGGTCTCCCTCACGAGGAGGATCTGGGACTCGTTAGTGGGTTCACTGAATTGGGCTGCTCTGACCATTCCCTTAGGGAGGCTCAGGCTGCGCCGCCTAATCCTCATGGGCAACAAGGTGTTTCCGTTGGCCCCTATGGATCGGCTCATGCCGATCCCGCGTACCATTCACAGACACTTAGGACACTGGGTTGCTCGGGGCACGCTCTCTGCGGCTGTGCCCTGGACCTCCCCCCGCCGACGATCTGGGTGGATACGGATGCGTCGAGCGAGGTAGGGTGGGGTTACCAATCCAACCTGGGACATCAACATCACGGCAGATGGGTGGGACACACACACCTACACATCAATGCCCTCGAACTGTTGGTTCCCTTGTTCTTCCTGCGGGACCACGCGCTGGCCCTTCAGGGCCAGTCGGTGGCCTTCCGGATGGACAATCAGACAGCTGTCCACTGTATCCAAAAGCAGGGGTCCTCCAGGTCTTTGACTCTGTTGGGGATCTCCGAGAAGTTGTTCTTCCTCGCGAACCGACACAACATCTCCCTGCACGCCTCCTACCTGCCCGGGACTGCCAACCTGTGGGCGGACGCCCTGTCGAGAGGACAGGGCGTTCTTGTAGAATGGGCGATGAAACAGACTGTATTCGACGACCTCGCGGCTTCCTGGGGTGTTCCGGAGGTCGACTTGTTCGCATCGAAGGAGACGCGCAAGTTGCCTCGGTACCTATCCCTCCGGACTCGTACTCCGGAGGGGGGTCCGGACGCTTTCATGGAAGACTGGAGCAGGTGGCAGTCGATATACATATTTCCGCCACCAGACGCACTGTTGATGTGCAAAGTCCTCGCGAGACTGCGGCTGTACCGCGGCAGAGTCTGGCTCATAGCTCCTCTGTGGCCGGCCCAGGCTTGGTACTCCCAGTTGAAGCGGTGGTGCCCGAGTCCGGTCCCTCTCCCTCTCCCTCTCTCAAACTTCCACTTGAGCCAGGTTGGAGACCTACGGACCTCGTTGGCCTTCGCATCGTGGATGTTCGTGAGGCACGGTGGCTCCCAGTCCACGGACGGGACCTGACTGACTTCCTGAAGCGTTCTTGGACGTCTTCGACTTGGGGGACTTACGAGTCCCACTGGAGGTCTTTTACTAGGTGGATACAGGACACTCGCCAGACTGTTAGCTCTCCTTCCCTCGTCCTACACTACTTGTTTCACCTCTTCCGTACACGTCGCTTTCAAGTCAACACTATACGTAACCACTTGTCTGCCATCCGGGAGGTCTTTGAGTCCGTCACTGGGCTGGTCGTTCCACCGAAGGAGCTGGATTCCTTCATGAAGGCTGCCTTCAGGGAGCGACCGCCTCCGCGCCAGATCCCTCCTCAGTGGGATCTGGGGCGTGCTCTGGACCTTCTGGCTTCACACACATATACACGGGATACTACACCGGTTCAGTTGCTGGAGCGTACACTCTTCCTTGTCGCTCTGGCCACTGGGGATAGGGTGTCTGAACTAGCTGCCATGTCGCGGTCCCAGGAATGCATGCGCTTCTCCCCGTCCTTGAATGTCGTCACGTTAGCCCCCTCCCCTCATTTTGTTGCCAAGAATGAGAGAGAGACCCACGTTTTCAAGCCTTTCACCATCCAGGCTTTAAAGCGTGGGCATACTCACCATGTGTTGTGCCCGGTGCAGGCCTTGCACTCCTATGTTGAGTCTGTGGCTCCGACTTCGGGTACTGCTGTGTGGGTGTCTCCTCGGACTGGTAGGAGGCTCTCGAAGGTACAGATAGGACGCCACATTTGTCGGGTCATTTGTGCCAGTAACCCTGCTTGTCGGGGTTCTGCGCACGATGTGCGATCCTTTGCTGCCTCCTTACGGTTCCTGCAGACTCGTTCGTTGCCTGACGTCGCCTCAGCGGGTTTGTGGTCTTCTGTCCATACCTTCGTCTCCTCCTACCTCTCCATGTCCATTGTTAGACCCCCTCGGCCTGTGATAGCTCTCGGGAGTCGTGTTTCCTAGGGCTCTCGCGAAGTTGCCTGGTCTTCCCCCCTAGTCACTCTTTCTTTTACTTTGTTTTCTTTAGAAAAGGGGGGGAGGGAAGTACGGGTTTGCAACACTGGATTGCAAGTGTGGGATTATGTTATATGTATACAGTACATAAGTGTTTTTGCCTCATTGAAAATTGTGTTTTGTTTTTGTGATCCATGTTTTTGTTCGTTTTGGAAGAAAAGGGATTTTGTGTACAGTACTTTTTGGTTTAAGACAAGTCTATGGTTTTGCATTACTATGAATGACGGGCACGTGTTAAAACTGCTCTTTTTAGCTACTCCTCAGTTTTTCACTCTTTTATTAAACTCTCTTGTTTAAATTGTGTTTCTTTGTCATTCATAATTTTGTCTTATGCATTGTTTTTTTTGGTATGTTGGGCTTGGATGTCCTCCTCCTATTTGATATGCAGCCTTGACGTTGGATTTGCCAAGACTACTAACAAATTGGGAGGTTTGACGTACCTCCCAACCTACCAAATAGGAAAACCTACTATTTGGTAGTAGTCTTGGAAAATCCAACGTACATAATACCCTCCCTCACGCCGGACCCCTGCCCATCCGCGTTCTTCTGCTGACGTGAGATGTGATGACAAGAGAGGGTCGCTCATGCGCACGTTCGACAGGGATCTGCGCATGACGGAACACGGGATGGGCCTTGAGCGGTAACTAAGGTAAACCCCTTTTTCTTCTCTTCTATACTTTTTTCACCTTCGGTGGTAGTTTTGGTTAATGTACAACGTCTCCTAGAGCAAGATAAGGAGTAGACTCTAGACGTTTTCTTTTTAACCGCGGTTGGAATGACGACATAGCAGTCAAAATAGACAAGTCGTCATTGCAATTAGGTTAATAGCCTTGACGTTGGATTTTCCAAGACTACTACCAAATAGTAGGTTTTCCTATTTGGTAGGTTGGGAGGTACGTCAAACCTCCCAATTAACACCTCTTGGGTTATCCTTATGAGCATTGATTCCTGGAAATTCTCTTTCCAGATCTCTTCACATCGTGAGCAGCAAAAGAAGATTTTTTTTTTTGAGAATAAGGGAAGGGCAATTAAGGAAGTGGTACATCAGGAGCCACCAAGAACCGAAAGTAAGAGGAGTGATAGGGAAAGAAGCAGAGAGACAAGTACCAAGTCGAAGCAAGGAGACGGAGCGAGAGATAATGCAGGGATCAGGGGACCGGAGAGAGAGCCAGGATATGGTGGAGAAGGTGGAACAGAGGGAGAGAGAGAGGGGGGGGGGGGGGGAGGAGAATAGAATTAGCAGGGGAGGTGGAGCTAGGTCAGGGAAGGGATGGAGGAGGAGGTGATCCTGGTAGGAGGCAGAGAGGGAAGAGAAACAAGGAGGTGGATTCAAATATACTGTGCTACTACACTAATATAGATGGAATAAACAGTAAAAAGGTAGAGTTAGATGATATATTAAGAAAAGATCAACCACAGATAGTCTGTTTGACGGAGACAAAGCTGAACCAGGACTTTGGCAGCAACATAGTGTTTAGTGAAGGATATAATATATGGAGATATGATAGAAAGGGAAAAAGGGGAGGTGGAGTGGCAGTATTAGTTAAGAACCCTATGACAGCAAAGCACGTGGAGTTAAATAATGACAAGGCAGAAATAATGGCAGTTGAACTCAATGATATAGAAGGAAAAAAGCTAGACATAGCAGTAGCTTACATGCCACCAAAGACCAGAGCATGGAGGGAGTTGGAGTTTGAGGAGATGGTCGAGGATCTGATCTCTGAACCAGGACCTTTCTAGAATTAATGAATGGGGACAAGAGAATCTAGTTTCCTTTAATGCACAGAAAACCAAGTACATTCAATTTTCTAACCGACAGAATCTCACGGACTCCCATATATTTTTTAATGATGTAAATATTCCCACTTCCCCTAGTATTGACATTCTCGGTGTAACATTAACTACTAACTTGAGCTGGACACATTATGTTAGAAGCATTGCTAAGAATGCCTCTAAAAAACTGGGACTCCTGTACAGAGTTCGAGAATTCTTCACTGACGAGCAGTTGGCCGTAATATATAAAAGTCATGTGCGCTCTCAGATGGATTACTGTTCACCTCTGTGGGGTGGAAGTGGAGTGGTTGCATTGAGGCAGTTGGACAAAATTCAAAATAAAGCTATTAGATTAATCAATAACCCTGCAATCACACAGGACCTTCCTACATTAGCCATACGAAGAAACGTTGCATCCCTTGCATTATTCTACAGATATTTTCACAGCAATTGTTCCGAGGAACTTGCTTCAATTGTGCCGCCTCTCCACATCTTTCCCCGTAGAACTAGGGCAGCTGAGAGCGCCCATGAATTTACACTTTCTCCTCCACAATGCAGAACTTCTGCTTATCAGAATTCATTTATCCCCAGAGCTACTACTCTTTGGAATTCACTTCCCTCGAATTGCTTTCCACAAACTTACAATCAACAAATGTTTAAATCCAGTTGTTACAAACATTTTATGAATGGAGGATGCCTTTAGGCACATGGACCTTTTTGTTTTATCTGTGTTTTTCCTTCCTCCGTTCATTGTCTCTTAAAAAAAAAAAAAAAAAAAAAAAATATGATTCAGTCGTTGAGAAGATTGCTTTTAAGGAAGAATAGATTGATCTTGGTAGGAGATTTCAACTGTAGTGAGGTTGATTGGGAATCGGGAGATGCAGGGCCAAATCAGAGATCTTGGGGAAGTCGGCTATTAGAGTTGGTTACGGAAAATGTACTTGCACAACATGTGAAGAATACTAGAATGAGGGGTAATAACGAACCTTCTAAACTCGATCTGATTTTTACAAAAGATCCTCACGAAATTAGTGATATAAACTATCTATGTCCTGTAGGCAAAAGTGATCACCTATTACTAAAATGGAAGTTGATCTCGAGAAATGCCAATAGATTAGACAATAGCTATATAAATGACAGACTCAATTATAGTAAAGCTGATTATGTATCCTTGAAAAGATATTTAGAGGGAGTAGATTGGGATCTTATTTTGAAGGAACAAGATGTACAAGGTAAATATAGTAGATTCCTCGAAATTTATAGTGAAGGAACCAATCTGTTTGTCCCAAGATATAAAACTGGAAATTTTACTAAGCAGAAAGAATGGTTTAATTTGAAATGCAAGAGCTTTGGGTATGCGTGATGCAGCTTGGGCTAGATTAAGAAGAAGGAACACTGAGAGTAATCAGAATAAATATAAACAGGAGAGGAATAGATATGTTAACATAATTAGGCAAGTTAAAATGAACTAGGAGAACATAGTAAATAAATGTGAAAGTGACCCTAAATTGTTTTATAAATATATAAACAGTAAGTTGAAGGTAAAGAAACAAATTACTAAATTAAGAGTTGATACTAGGACGTATGAAAATGCATCGGACATGTGCGAGGTAATGAATAACAAATTGGGGTCGGTTTTTACTAGAGAGGAAAGTTTTGACGAACCACAGGCGGGAGTACTGGAGAGTGGTCTTAGCAAGATTGAAATAACTAGAGATGAGCTGTTATCTGCGATGAGAGGACCTGAAGTAAGGAAAGCTATGGGACCAGATGAAGTGTCTGCTTGGATTTTAAAGGAATGTGCAGAGCAATTAGTGGAGCCACTGAGGGACATAATTCAAGCTTCCTTAGATAAAGGACAGGTTCCTGTTGAATGGAAAAGAGCTAATATCATTCCGATATACAAGAATGGAAACCCTGAGGACCCTCTAAACTATAGACCAGTTTCACTTACTAGTATTGTATGCAAGATTTGTGAAAGGCTAATTAGGAAGAGATGGATGAAAATGTTGGAGAGAAAGAAGATAATAACGCCAAAGCAATTTGGATTCAGAGAAGGGACATCTTGCGTTACCAGTCTGTTATGTTACTACAGTAGGGTGATAGATGTACTGCAAGAAAGAGGCGGATGGGTGGACTGCGTCTACTTAGACCTTTCCAAAGCATTCGATAAGGTACCACATAAGAGATTGCTATCTAAGCTTGAGACGATAGGATGTGTCAGGGGGAGTTTGCTGAAATGGATGGAGAGCTATTTAACAGATAGAGAAATGAGGACCAACATTAGAGGAACTTGCTCATCGTGGCGGAAAGTTGAGAGTGGTGTGCCACAGGGATCTGTCTTGGCACCTCTTATGTTCCTTATGTACGTGAATGACCTGCCGATAGGCATAAACTCCTACATGTCAATGTTTGCAGATGACGTAAAAATTATGAGACAAATAACAAATATAAGTAGTTGTGAGGAGCTGCAAGGGGATTTACATAAAATATACGAAAATGAAATTTAATATAAGTAAATGTCTATGTGTTAAATATGTGAATAGACCAAATTGGGAGTACAGGATGGGAGATAATATAATTAGCAAGGTCGAAAAAGAAAAGGATTTAAGGTTGATTATACAAGATAGCTTGTCGCCAGAGAAACATATTAACCCGAAAACGGCGAGGGGGGGTGTATTGAACTAGCTCCCCATGGGCGAGCATATTGGCTCCATTCAGGCCTATAATCGTCATTTTACGATAAATATTGTTATTACTTATTCATATGAGCCTATTTTACCTTCACTATGAAGATAGTAACCTGTAACAACAATAAAACAAGTGAAAATATAATTTTTCTGGTCAAAATCGCGAATATAGATGGACCAGCCCATTCATGAATTATGGAGAAAATTGAGGCAACCCCTCCCTCCACGAGGCCTCAAGCCACACTGAGCCTACTCATACACACACTCGGTCATGTAACACACCCGCTAGGCACGTAAGCACATCCTCCACACAGTTTGCTAATGTTAGCACAAAAATATACCAACGAATTAGGGAATAACAGGGAAAATAGGTGATAATTGAAGGGGGAGGGGAAAGGGAGGAAGGAGGGGATGTGGAGGAGTGATATGAGGTATAGGGGAAAAAAAATAAAAAAATAAAAACTTGTTTAGTGCTATTGGGGCTGTTTAAATGTTTTTTTTAGGTCTCCCTCTTAACCCTCCGGGCCCGGGCTGGTACACCGAAGGACAGTCGCCTGTACCCGGGCGAAATGGCCGAAAAACGTCTAGGCCGAGGCTACCGTATTTTGGTTTATTTTAACTGCTAGAAATTTCCCACACATCTATAAACGTAGTGCGGTTTTCAATCTGTAGACTGGCATTGAGTAGAGCTCTGTAAGTCAACTGGTTCAGTTGTGATGACGATTTCAGTGGAGCAAATTTTGCCGCGATGTTGACAGTATCAGAGCTTTTCACACACTAATTTCGTCTTACGTCACAACAATAACATTGATACGACATCTCCTTCTTGTTTTCGGAGGTGCGGTGACGCAACGATCGGTTTTGTTTACATGCGTCGGACGCACGGCGTTCAGACCAAGCTGAATAGGCTTGAAAGCTTGCTGCCTATTAGCATGACACCCGGGCTCCTGCCCTTATTTTGTGGTGTCATGTTAATATGACACCCGGGTAGGAAGGGTTAAGAGCTTTGCCGCCGTCGCCCAGTAAAACCTCTTAAGAGCTTTGCAGCCGTTTACGGGTTAACAAGCTCTTTAGCGGAATGTATGCAATGGCCGGGAATATGAAAGTTGCTCTGAACTACTTGGATGAGAACATGTTACCGAAAATTATAAAAAGTATGATTAGACCAAGATTGGAGTATGCAGCAGTGGTGTGGTCCCCGCATCTTAAGAAGCATATTCACAAGTTAGAAAGAATCCAGAGAGCAGCTACTAGATTGGTTCCAAGTCTCAGAGAACTGCCATATGAAGGGAGGCTAGAAAAATTAAATCTACCGAGTCTAAAAGAGAGGAGAGAGAGGGGAGACATGATAATGATGTACAAATGCACCCGAGGGCTGGATAGGGAGGATATATTAATTATGGATACAGGAATAACTAGAGGCCAGAGTGAGGTGGAGGACAGTGAATTGACCGGTTTTCAATGAATGGGTGAGTGTTATTCCTTTTATTATTTTTATACTGGACAGTATAAAAATTGTTACAACTTACAAAGAGACTGATGGCGGTATTGGCTGGGTGGATGTGCAGAAGGATTTTAGCACATGGGAAGTGGTGGATGATGATGTTGAAATGTTGATTCTGTTCCATTCTGAGGATGTTTTAAAGGCCAAGGACAGTGAGATTGAGAACTGGAGGGGTAATGATGTGTACGAGGAAGTTAATGACGTTGGACAAGATACTATTTCTGTCCGTTGGGTGATGACTGAGAAAATTAAGAATGGCAAGCCAGTTGTTAAAGCACGTCTAGTAGCCAGAGGATTCGAGGAGGACACTGTGGATTTACGAAAGGACTCGCCTACGTGTTCGAAGGAAGCGGTACGTCTGGCTCTTGCGTTTGCCTCAGGTAACCAGTGGGTTTGTCACTCTATGGATGTGAAGGCGGCCTATCTGCAAGGGAACATGATTGAACGAGTGATTTATCTACGCCCTCCTCCAGAGTATGCTGATGGTAGGCTGTGGAGGTTAAAGAAGACAGTTTACGGTCTATGTACTATTTCAACTATGGGGGAGGCACTCGCTATAGGCAGTTCTGCCTTTTGCCTCCCTTAATCACATAGAAAAAAAAAAAAAAAAAATGTGATGCTGCCAGGCACTGGTATCTGCGGGTTAAGGATCAGCTGTTGTGTCTTGGAGCTCAAATGTCATCCTAGGATTCAGCATTGTTCTTCTGGGGTAATAGGGGCAACGTTGATGGCATCATATGTATATACGTGGACGATTTTCTCTGGGCCGGCACACAGGAATTTGAGCGACACGTGATAGAACCAGTGAGTCAAGCGTTCCTGGTCGGCAGCTCGGAGTCCAGAGCCTAGATTTGTGGGTTCGAACATCATATCTGAAAGCGATGGCAGCATAACTCTTGATCAGTTCCAGTACGCTTCATCCTTATTACCAATCACAATCAGCAGGCAGCGAGCACTGGTAAAAACGGGAGAATTGTCTGAATCAGAGAAGTCTGAGTATAGAGCATTAATTGATCAGTTGAATTGGATAGCCACTCACACTAGGCCTGACATCGCCTTTGACGTGTGTGAGTTAAGTGTGGCCAGAAAACAAGCTACTGTTGCAGAATTGCTCAGGCTCAACAAGGTGATTGACAGGGTGAAGACAGATAACATGAAACTGTATATTCCTAGATTGGGACCCATCCATGACTGCCATCTGGAATGTTTCTCGGATGCCTCGTTTGCCAACCTCGCAAGTAACGGTTCCCAGGGTGGCTTTGTGATCTTTCTGCGAGATGCCGATGATAAGAGATGCCCAATATTTTGGCAGACTAGGAAGATAAGAAGAGTCGTCAAGTCCACTTTATCTGCAGAGACGCTAGCATTACTTGAGTGTGCGGAAGCTGCTGTTTACCTCTCCAGCATTTTAAGTGAAATATCTGGGGGTGGAAGCTACAGAATAAAATGTTATGTGCATAATAAGAGCTTAGTAGACGCACTTCACTCGTGCAAAAGTGTGGACGACAGGAGATTGAGGATCGACATTGCAGTGCTGCGGGACAGGGGAGAAATTGAAGAGGTATCTTGGGTGGAGACGTCACAGCAACTGGCTGATTGCTTGACGAAAAAAGGCGCCTCACCCGGGCGGCTGCGGGCTGCAGTCAGCCGGGATTAAATGGGATAACTTCTTTGTGGTATCACATATTTGTATGTGGCTGTACTACATACCAAGAAGGGCGAGTGTGATTTACATGTCGCCCACATTAAAAGAAGAGGACGAGAGTGTTAACATAGGCAAATATGTTAATGTGTGTGTGAGTGCAAACTGGTTATATATGTGAGCAGACGATCGACACAGGAGTTTGCCCAACTAGTTTCCCGCCAAATTGCGTGGTCTACTATATGCTGACGTGTAAGAGATGACGTCACAACCGGACCGATTAGGCGGGCTAGCTGTCAGAACGGAGTCAGTCGTTTACATACGGGTGAGTGGTGAACACGGCCATTGAGCCAATTAACAATACTGACGCCCGTGACGTCACTTCTCGTCCAGGCGGGTGACTCAGAGCCCAGCCTGTATATCGCCGCTCCGACGGATCCCCGTTTTGACGGACATTCACCGGGGATGGGGGCACGTCATCCGTCAATGTCGGAACGATGACGGAAATGAACGAAATACGGAAGTACGTGTCCGGGAGGTGACGGCGATCCGGCTAGTACGGGTTTTCGACAATTAGAGGTCTGAAATAGAGTGGGGTTACTGTACTTCCGTTTGTCGGACATTTCTGTCATCGTTCCGACGGACTCCCGTCCCCGGGTGAATGTCTGTCAAAACAGGGATCCGTCGGAGCGCCGGTATAAAGGCTAGGCTCTGAACTGACTCACCGAGTCACCCGCTTGAACCCCGAAAGGGGTTGAAATAGGGGAGCTATCCCCCTGCCAAAGGCGGCTTTCTAGGGCCTTTCCTAGCTGATGCTGAGAGGATTGGCTTCTAGTCATGTGGTGATGGGCTGGTCTATCAGAGTGAGAACTGAGCTATCTCTGCCATACCCATAGCTTACTCTGACTGATCCTTTTACTTATATATTTTCTAGATCTCAAGTGACGGCGTCTCTTCCGTGGATTGACCTCCCAATCTACCAAGATTGGAAGCCAAAGCGTCACATTTTTCCTTTGCCCCTCAACTTTCTCTTCATAATTGCTGAGGGGCACAGGGCCCTGGGTGGGTCTTTGGTTTCCCGGGCATTTCCGCACCCTCCTCAGCTCCCCGCCATGGAGTGGCTTCGGTCACCCGGGCTTTATTGTGGTCGGCAGGGAGGGTTCTGTTGGGGCGCTCGGTTGTGGCCTTGGCCTTGCTTGGGGCCTTGGGGCTGTTCGGCCAGGCAGCTTGGGGAACAACAACATATCCTCCGTGTATATTCCCGTTTATAATGCCTCCCAAAGCGTAAGGTGACCTTGATATCACTTGAGATGGAGAAGGGGAGTGAGGTGGTCAAGGAGGGTGAGGTGGAGAAGTGGAGTGAGGTGGAGGACAGTGAATTGACCGGTTTTCAATGAATGGGTGAGTGTTATTCCTTACTTATTGTTCCAAATAAACTACTATACAGCACCGTATGTGCTATTATATCAATACTGTATATTTAAATCTAGGGTACGAATAGGGTAGCCTCCGTTTTCTAGATCGCATTTATTACGTTGTCATGGTTATCCTGGGGGTAAGGCATTAGAATATGCCCCACGTGCCTTCTGCGTGTCGTAAGAGGCGACTAAAGAGGTTGGGTCGGTGGGCTTGCGACCCCCACCCGGAAAAAAATACGTAGCAATGATAAACAACAATCAGCCTCAGATGCGGACGGACCCTGTGTTGACGAACCCCGACCGACTATGGACAAGTTTACGGACATTCTGAGAATAGGTACATGGAACGTGAGTGGCATGAATGATGGCACAAAAGAGAGAGAGGTACTGGAAGTGTTAGTGAATGCCAGGCTGGATGTATGTGGAATGACGGAGACCAAATGGAAGGGTACAGATGTGAAAGAGTGGGAGTGTGAAATGGGTGTGTGTGCTGGAGTGAGTGAGGGAGCAGCGAGAGAAGGTGCGTGTTTGTATGTAACAAATGGAAGGAGTGTGTAAGAGAATATTGGTCTGTGGGTTCAAGGATTGTGTGGGTGAGAATGAAACTAGGAATACAAACGTGGGTGATTGTGTGTGTGTATGCTCCGACAGAGGATAAACTTGTAAGAGAGAAAGAGGAGTTCTGGGTGAATGTGGAGGCGTGCCTGGATAAGTTTGACAAGAACGAAAGAATATTTCTGATTGGGGATATGAATGGTAAGGTGGGTGATAGGAAAGTTGATGGAGTGGTGGGAGGGTGGGGGGTACCATCAGAGGTGAATGGGAATGGTAGTGCACTTGTGGACGTATGCATGGGGAGGAGGTTGTGGATAGCCAACACCTTCTTCCGACACAGAATGATACACAAGTACACATGGAAAGTGGTGTGGACGATGAAGGATAAGACAGTGGTGGAACGAAAGTCACTGATTGATTATATATGTGTGGATGAAAGAATGAAGAAATCTGTGATTGATGCTATGGTGTATAGGGTTATTGGAGGGGGTCTGTCTGATCATTATGTAGTAGTAGCTAAGGTTAGGATACAAAAGAAGTGGGTGAGGAGAGCTGGAGGGAGGCGAGAGGAAGGTGGAATGGTTAGGAAGGTGGGGAGGCTACAGGAAGAGGAAATCAGGGAAGAGTACAGGAGAGCAGTAGAAAGACGACTAGGTGGGTTCGACCTGGAAGATATGGAGGAAGTGGAGGAGATAAGCAAGGCGTTTAAGGAAGAGATCTGTGCAGCATGTGAGGAGGTGTTTGGAGTGAGGAGAAGAGGGAGGGGAGTGAAAGGTACAGCATGGTGGACAGAAGAGGTAAAAATAGCTGTGGAAGACAAGAAGAAAGCGTATAGAGAGTGGTTGGGTAGTAGAGGGAATGAAGATTTGGAGAGGCAGAAACGAGCGAGGTACGTGGAGAGAAAGAGAGTGGTGAAGAGAGTAGTGAAGGAAAGTTAGAGAAGAGTAGATGAGGAATTTGGAAGGAATGTGAGTGTAAAATGGAGGGAGTGTAAGAAACTGTTCTGGAAAGAAGTCAAGAAAGTTGGGGAAGGTAGCAAGGGAAACAGTAAGGGTGTGAAAGATAAGAATGGGAGAATGCTATCCGAGAAGCAAGAGAGAGTCGAAAGATGGAGGGAGTACTTCAATGAGTTGCTAAATGTAAGGAATGAAAAGCCAGCAAACATAGTTGGATATGGTATGGGAGGGAGAAGAAGAGAAGTAGTGGAGGAGGAGGTGGGGATCAGGAGGTCAGAAGTGTGGGAAGCCATGAAAAGAGTGAAGTTGGGGAAAGCACCAGGAACAGATGGAGTGTGTTGGGAAATGTTGTGGTATGGTGGTGAGATAGTGATCGAATGGGTATGGAAAATGTGCAAACTAGCATGGGAGAAGGGGAATGCACCCGATGACTGGAAGACTGGCATAATAGTCCCCCTATATAAGGGCAAAGGAGAAAGAGGAGTGTGTGCTAACCGCCGAGGGATATGTCTTTTAAGCGTAGTAGGGAAGGTGTACAGTAGGGTAGTGATTGAGAGAGTGAGAGTGAGAACGGAGAAATGGATAGGCGACGAGCAGGGAGGTTTTTAGGAAGGGAAGAGGATGTGTAGATCAGATTTTTACCCTGAATTGTGTTGTGGAAAAATATCTGGAGAAGCAACAAAAGGTGTATGTTGCCTTTATGGACTTGGAGAAGGCCTATGACATAGTGGATAGAGAAGGCATGTGGAAAGTACATAGAATATACGGAGTAGATGGCAAGTTGCTGAAAGCAGTGAAGAGCATGTATGAGGGTGCAAAGGCGGCAGTATGTGTGGAGAATGAGCAGAGCGAGTTCTTTGACCTGAGTGTTGGGTTGAAACAAGGGTGTGTGATGTCCCTGTGGTTGTTTACTGTATATATGGATGGAGTCATGAAAGAAATACTAGGAAGAGCAGTTGATGTTGGTGTATCGCTGAAAAGGGAGGGAAATGAGTGGAAGCTGCCTATACTGCTGTGTGCGGATGATACAGTTCTGATGAGCGATAATGAATGGGAGTTGCAGGGTCTGGTAAATGAGTTTGGAACAGTGTGCGAAAAACGGAATTTGAAGGTAAATGCGGGGAAGAGCAAGGTTATGGTCTTCGAAAGGGGTGAAGTCACAGAGTGTGAGGTGGAGTTGAACGGTCAGGCTATGGAGATCGTCAGCTCTTTTAAGTATCTGGGCAGTGTGTTGAGTAAAGATGGGACTATGGATGAAGAAGTGCGGGAGAGGGTCCAACAGGGGAAGAAGGTTGTAAGAACGTTGAAAGCAGTAACAAGAAATAGAGTGGTCAGTATGGAAGTGAAGAAGTCCTTGCATGATAGTGTGGTAATCCCGACACTAACTTACGGAAGCAAAGCATGGACGTTCAGGAAGAGACTCAGACCAAGAGTGAGAGCGGTGGAAATGAGATACTTGAGAAGTGCTTGCGGAGTTACATGGAGGGATAGACAGACGAATGAGGAAGTATGGAGGAGGTGTGGTGTGGAGGTAGATGTGCTGGAAAGTGTGAAAAGGAACAACTTGAGATGGTTCGGCCATATGGAACGTATGGGAACCGAGATAATAACTAAGAGGGTGTACGAGAGTGAGGTGGAAGGACGGAGAGGGAGAGGTAGACTGAAGGAGAGGTGGAAGGATGGAGTGAGGAAGTACAGTCAGGTCTCGATATACACAGGTTTTATATACAGTCCACCCTTGGATAACGCGGGTATATCGTACTGGCCCAAGGCCGTGTTAGGCAAACACGCGTTACATAAAGCAAAGGTTATATGGGAAAAATTCCATTCGTTCTGGCCACTTTCCCAAAGTCCCCTTTTTTTACCATTTACCACCCGATTTATCTATTTATTTGTCAGTACCGGTATTATTACGTTGGCAACATACCTTCATACTAGGGGTCAATAATATATCCAATTAAGACCTTTCTAGAATTAATGGATGGGGACAAAAGAATCTAGTTTCCTTTAATGCACAGAAAACCAAGTACATTCAATTTTCTAACCGACAGAATCTCACTGACTCCCATATATTTGTTAATGATGTAAATATTCCCACTTCCCCTAGTATTGACATTCTCGGTGTAACATTAACTACTAACTTGAGCTGGACACATTATGTTAGAAGCATTGCTAAGAATGCCTCTAAAAAACTGGGACTCCTGTACAGAGTTCGAGAATTCTTCACTGACGAGCAGTTGGCCGTGATATATAAAAGTCATGTGCGTTCTCAGATGGATTACTGTTCACCTCTGTGGGGTGGAAGTGGAGTGGTTGCATTGAGGCAGTTGGACAAAATTCAAAATAAAGCTATTAGATTAATCAATAACCCTGCAATCACACAGGACCTTCCTACATTATCCATACGAAGAAACGTTGCATCCCTTGCATTATTCTACAGATATTTTCACAGCAATTGTTCCGAGGAACTTGCTTCAATTGTGCCGCCTCTCCACATCTTTCCCCGTAGAACTAGGGCAGCTGAGAGCGCCCATGAATTTACACTTTCTCCTCCACAATGCAGAACTTCTGCTTATCAGAATTCATTTATCCCCAGAGCTACTACTCTTTGGAATTCACTTCCCTCGAATTGCTTTCCACAAACTTACAATCTACAAATGTTTAAATCCAGTTGTTACAAAAATTTTATGAATGGAGGATGCCTTTAGGCACATGGACCTTTTTGTTTTATCTGTGTTTTTCCTTCCTCCGTTCATTGTCTCTTAAAAAAAAAAAAAAAAAAAAAAAAAAAAATTGGTACTATGAAATGCCATTTATTTGACACAAAAACAATGCTGCTCAGCTGTAGTACAACAATAACAAACCACATGTCGTCTGCGTGTGAGGCAGACGGCGGAAGCTTGGCTAAACTTGCCAACAATCTACCGCCTTCATTAGAGTTATAGTTTAATGTATTTTTCTTTGGCTTTTACTATTATAAATATTATTTGGTAAAATGAAATTCAATTCCATAGAGTAAATTATAATAACATTTTATTGCATACAGAAATAACTCGGGTTTAGACATAGCCACACAAGAACAACACACACACACACACAAACTGACTCAACAATAACACACATGCACGACCTCCCGAAATCCATCCTTCCGAATCCTCCCTTCCTCGCGAGGACAGAGTCCACCTGGCCAGGCTGAGATGCGGACACCATCCAGCTCTCCTGAGCTATCAGAAGAGACTGGATGACTCCGTTGTCGACGCCTGCCCGGGATGTAACACAGCACCCCATACCATTAAACACATCATAGAAGACTGCATTTCACACAACCACTTACGCCAACAACACAATCTACACTCAATGAGAGCTCTGTGGGAAAGCACGATCGTGGCCATGGCCTTTCTCAGGGACTCGGGGCTGTTCGGCCAGGCAGCTTAGGGAACAACAACAACAACAACAACAACAATAACACACACGATTTCGGTCACTCGGAAAATCAGCTGATGAATCTCGGTGTTTCAAATTAACTTGCATTGAAAGTATATTCGTCGTATAAGGCCATCCA
Organism: Paralithodes platypus; assembly: GCA_032716605.1. Taxonomy (NCBI): domain Eukaryota; kingdom Metazoa; phylum Arthropoda; class Malacostraca; order Decapoda; family Lithodidae; genus Paralithodes; species Paralithodes platypus. The sequence continues at coordinate 52,129,667 of CM064504.1, forward strand.
TGGGTTTGGAGGGTTTTGGAGGTTTATAAATGTGTCTTATACATGCCGGTATATACGGGTCTGATGAGTCTGCCGTCACAGGCCGAGAGATGCCGACCAGCCGCCACCCGCCACGAGCGCTACATAAACAAAGCGTGTTAGATGCTGACTCGGCACATTTGGGGTACCCGTGTTAGAACAAAACCGCGGAACCTAAAGCCGCGTTACCTGAGGGCTGACTGTACACGGTTTCGTTTGGACACGGTACCCTCAAAAGTTCCAAAGTCGGCCATAAACACGGAAAAGTCGGGATCATATACGGGTGGTGGCCCAAGCCTAGGTACCGGTATTTTTTTTTTTTTTTTTTTTTTTTTTTTTTTTTTGCCGCCAAGCAATTATATAATATATATACTGTATATATAAATATATAAATATATATATATAAATCTACCAAAAAAATTAGACCGAGATAGGGGCGAGGGAACGCGTTCGTGGTCCCGGACCCTAAGAATAGGAGCTTTGAATGTGCGTGGATGTAGTACGAATGAAAAGCGAGAGGATATTGGAAGGTTATTTGAAAGAAGGAAGTATGATGTGCTTGCACTGAATGAAACAAAGATGAAAGGAGAGGGAGAAGTGGATTTTGGAAACGTGATAGGTAGAAAGTCTGGAGTAGACGAGGGAGTCAGGGTGAAAGAAGGAGTTGCTATTATTGTGAAGGAGGAGTTGAGAGAGTTTATAAAAGAGTGGAAAGAGGTGTCATCAAGGCTAATGTGGGTGCGAATGCAGTTTAACCCTCCAGCCCCGGCTATGTATTATATATATATTCCTCGAAAACCGGGTGTTTTGGCCGAAAAACGTCTAGGCTAGGCTACCGTATATTCGTTAATCAGACTGCTTCCCGCATTCCCGCGCATCCCCAAGCGTAGCTGTGTTATTTACCTGTAGAATGGCATTAAGTAGAGCTCTCTAAGTCAACTGGTTGAGCTGTGATGATGATTTCATTGGAGATAACTTTATGGCCAAAACAGCCACTTTACACCACTTTTCGATACTTAACAACAACATACAGGCACACACGAACAAGCGACGCTCTCCTTCTTGTGGCCGGAGATGCGGAGCGTCGGTCCTGCCGGCTGTTGTTTACATGCGTCGGACCGACGCCTCGCACACCAAGCTCACAGGCTTTGACGTCATGGGTGTTTAAGAGCCCTTCCGGGTAGCTCGTGTATGCTTTTTTATGGGCGTTCAAGAGCCCTTCCGGGAACAGAGGGTTAACCCGTACAGCCCCAGCGACGCGCCTGACGCGTCGGCGATGTATGTAACGCACAGCCCCAGAGACGCGCCTGGCGCGTCACCCTAATTGCGCCGACCGTAACCTCAGGTGTAGCCACTCAAGAGGGCTCAGATTTGTATGGGAACTGTGTACGTATCCCACGCAACCGTGCCGATGGTTGAAAACTCTCAAAGTCCACGTGCGTGCGCGCGAACGCGCAATAACCTGTTTTTTTGGGATAATTGCCTTCAATTTTTTACTCTTATAAAATCCATTTTCGGGGGCTCTGTAGGACCATTTTTTAAGCTTTTTGAGCGGTTTTTCGTGGTTTTTCCTTCATTCCTAACCCATTCGCTATTGTTTCTGGAATAAAACCATTTTTTGAAAACCGGCCGGGTTCTGGTGCGCAAACATTACAAAACTAGCCGGGGCTCCACGGGTTAAGGGTGAATTATTTTTTTTTTTTTTTTTTTTTTTTTTTAAGGAGACAATGGACGGAGGAAGGAAAAACACAGATAAAACAAAAAGGTCCATGTGCCTAAAGGCATCCTCCATTCATAAAATTTTTGTAACAACTGGATTTAAACATTTGTAGATTGTAAGTTTGTGGAAAGCAATTCGAGGGAAGTGAATTCCAAAGAGTAGTAGCTCTGGGGATAAATGAATTCTGATAAGCAGAAGTTCTGCATTGAGGAGGAGAAAGTGTAAATTCATGGGCGCTCTCAGCTGCCCTAGTTCTACGGGGAAAGATGTGGAGAGGCAGCACAATTGAAGCAAGTTCCTCGGAACAATTGCTGTGAAAATATCTAGAATAATGCAAGGGATGCAACGTTTCTTCGTATGGATAATGTAGGAAGGTCCTGTGTGATTGCAGGGTTATTGATTAATCTATCTATCTATCTATCTATCTATATGCTCAGGCCCAATCCCCATTTTGGGGGTAGCCGACTCAAGACAGAGCAAGAACAGGGAAAACACAAAAACAACATAAAACAAAAAATAAACACAGATAAAAAACACAAACTCTCACACATCCAGGTCACCCAGGAGAAGACCCAGAGACCAGGGTTACCAAGGTCGCTCCAGCACTCCCCCGGCCCCTGACCACCCGGAGAGGTTCCGATTAATCTAATATCTTTATTTTGAATTTTGTCCAACTGCCTCAATGCAACCACTCCACTTCCACCCCACAGAGGTGAACAGTAATCCATCTGAGAACGCACATGACTTTTATATATCACGGCCAACTGCTCGTCAGTGAAGAATTCTCGAACTCTGTACAGGAGTCCCAGTTTTTTAGAGGCATTCTTAGCAATGCTTCTAACATAATGTACAAAGACATTAGAGGACTCAGATCAGGTTTACGTATCCCCCACATAGTGGAAAACGTTTCTGTCCTGACAGAAGCCTTTTTTGCATGTCTCAATATCTCTAACACTTCAGTGCTTTAGGGTTCGTTTTCTTCTTTGCTTAAGATCACAAAAAATTGCAAGAACGGAGTCACTCGCCGTTTGGCTCTTCAAGGAGGCACAACTAAAGTTTCTATACCTCAAGTACGCTTACTGATCGGGTTTCATCGCCCGTGATAGCCGGACAGATAAACGTCCCAGAAGTAGACTTTTGGGGGTAAAAGAGCGTTTTACCGCTATTAATTACAAAACACTTGTAACAAGTATGAAATTGCTTTGCGCTAAGGTTGAACCGGCACCACGGTTTTCTGTCGCGTTCTTATCCTCTGCCTACGATAGGTGTAATACCGAGGCTTCAGAAACAGGCGTTTATTGGGGTTTATTAAGCCCCGGCTTCGAAAGTTGTTGGTGCCACTCCTCGGAGAGGTGCTTCATCTGAGGTCTAGAGGTAATTGTCTGTACAGTTTTGCAACGCCGGCAGACTATATGGTCTACCAGGCACCGGCAGAGCAATTCCAATCGTTCGATTGGGGGGGCTCATACATGCAATTTGTCAAGGACTCTAAAGGAATTTGATATTGATAGTTAACACCTGCCTTGGCCGACCCCTTGGGGCTGGCGCGCCGCCCGTCTCAATCTCACTACAGTGACAAAGGACTTGGCTATGGTAAAAATCCACGGTGGGTATCCGCCGGGTTTAACTATGTCCCGGCGCCCAACCCCTTAAAACTTTTAGTAGACTGCCTTCTGGCAGTTGGATATCGACTGTTTACTTTTCCCGGCGTGACCTAAGATGTTGGAATGACAGTATCTCTTCCACCCCGGCCTTACCCTACGCCCACAGTGTCACACCTTATGTAACTACATCCGGTTGGACCGACTTCGTAGTTGGCACTTCATCCCGGCATTCGCCTAAAAAGGGGGAATAAACGTATCTCCGGTGTTTCACCCCAGTTTTTTCCCGACATCCACAGTGTTGTACCTATCACGGGTTTTGGGTGCTAGTCGATCCTTGGGCAAGACCCAATTTGGATGCAAGATGATAGCTCGCTCCTCGGTAGCTGACTAATCTCGGCATTAACAAATTCCGAGATAAGATCCTTTGTAGCCTTGCCTTACCTCTAACAGTCAGGCTAGTCTTTGGTGGTTACAGAAATAGAGGAATCCGATCGAACTGAAACTCCAAAATCGCTCACATTCCCTTTTTTCGATATTAATATTCAAACTAATTCAATCATGAATTTACAGAATCACGCGGCAACAATCTGAGACGCCGCTCTCTTTTGGGGTCCTCGTTTCCGAAGATGAAGGAACAGGATTTTGGGTCGAGTGTTCACACTTCACCCCGCCCCGTCAGCGTAGGTGTAGCCTACCCAGTCAAAATGGGTATCCCATCGGGAAGCGTCGAACCTGGGTCTTTCCAGAAACAAACGACACATGTCCATCGGTCTTAGGGCGTCTTCCTCTACCTTCACGGCCACTAACGAACCGTGTGGTTGCCTAACTTTTTACAGGCTCCCGGTGTTTACAAACACTGAGCTAGCCACCGGCGTGTATACCCGGTACCAGATCTAAGGCAAGTTATGGGAATTATTCCGGCTGAGCCAGCCGGGTTCTCTCACGGGTTATCTTCCCTCTCTCTCTCGCTCTGTGTTTTGAGCATGAAATTCCTTCATTGCTACCACCAGGCCAACCATCCCTATCACTAGATGTACTAGAGGTTATAATAAACGCGAGAGATAAGGGGTTCAGGCACAAAAAGGCTTGCAAACGGTTTTGTCAACACAGATACTAGCTAAACTGCAAGCTTAGTGATGACGTCATACAAAGATGGCGGCATCTTGCGTATTTGACGATCGGATCTCGGATTCACTCGGATTTCGTCTCTAAACGGCAAGCTACTGGCAGATTCTATCGTTATGTTAAAACAAAATTATTGTTTTTGTTTGTTTTCTAGTTTTATGTCGAGTTTTTCGTTATTTTTGCTATTTTTTCGGGTTTCGGCTGGGATTTTGATGCGAGGAATGAGGCTTTTGGCGCGAGAATTGAAATGGGGAAATATTTGGTGTGTGGTGCGAGAATTGAATCAACGAAGACCGGTGTAGCTAGGATGAGGGCTCCACTGTACAGTATATGTCTTTCGAGTTTTAGTTCTTTCCTACTTTTGTTCGTAGATTTTCATGTTCACTGTTTTTCTCGTCAAAAGTTAGGCTAATAACATTTTGTTTTTCAATATTAATTTATCTTTGATATTTAGACGACCCCAGGTTCAGTTCTTGTATATCATTGCACCTATCTACTTCCTTGTTGAGACTTTAGTTATAATATTTACTGTGATCGTAAGTTATTATATTTTATCTCTCTCCTTTGCATATACGTATTGTTATTTTTGTTTTCTCGTCTATCGTGATAGTTCGAGATGGACTCCGGGTCCGCCTTTCAGGTCTTCCCACCTCCGGCTTGGGACGCGGAGTCAAAGTCTGACGAGGGGAGGTCCGTCAGTAAGTCCCTGCAGGGCACCTCTTAATACTTTCTCCAACTACTATACATACTATGATCTTAGATCACCATTAGTCAGCCGACTATTCGATCTCCGGGTAAGACCTCCGGGTTACCCGCCTTTTCTCACATTTTCCTATCCCTTAATCTGCCGACTAGTATTTTTCCGGGTGAACCTCTGGGTTACCCACTTTTTGTTCGCTCAGAACTCCGGGTACTCAAGTGAGTAACCAACTCTATCCCCCTATCTCCTATTTTCGGCAGAGCTCCGGGTAGAGATCCATGACTCATCCCAACTAGCTCATGACTCATCCAAACTAGCTAATCTCCTTGTTATTTTGTAGCATTGATTCTTGAAAATATCGGCACTGCATTCCCCCTCCTATGAGTACGGGTCGGCTGGCTGCAGCCCAGAATGGAGCCGGGGTTGGGGCTCTGATCGCTACCGCCTCGTACTACTCCTTGGGGTAAGTCCGGTTGTGTGTTCTCTGTCGAAAACTCTGGGTTCTTTGCATGCTACACCAGCTCCGGGTGTTTGATACCTCTGGGTAAGTGTTATGCCTATTATAACACTGAGTTGAAATACTAGTTAAATAACTCAGGGTGAGTTCCCTACACTAAACTTCCGGGTAAGTTTGTTGTGATACAATATATGCTAATTCATTCCTTAATTGAAAGAAAGTTTCTTTAATATATGAGTGACTATGAATTAATCTCGACATATTAACCCTCTCCGACATATGACGCGATTTTGAGCCTATTGGGGATACTTTAAAGCCTTTGTTACCATTAGAGGTATTTATAAACCTTTAGTTTAGAAACTTCAACCTCTGCAGTTGTCTTTGAGTTATCTGTGGGCAGAAAACTAATTTTGGAGAGGTAATTATAAGGGTGAGAGAACTCTATTTCTTATTGCTAATCTGGCAACCTCTGCGTCATAAATGCGTGAAAAGGTTAATAAGAGGATTAATATTGGGAGCTAAAAAACAGAATGTTTAATTAAAGTTAGAGTTACTTGTAAGTATTTGTAACTTATAAATTTCCAGGTACTTAAAGGACTTATTACCCATCACAGGTCTAGGTTCACCAGTTTGGAGTCTACACAGTGTCCCCAGGGGTCTCCGGTCGAACTGGAGGGGGACCTATCCTTCTTGGGGTTTGGGAATCCGGGTCCTTAGTCGGCCAGGATGGCGCGGCTAGTCCCCCATGAATCTACACCCCCGCCCAGGGACCTTCGGTGGTGCTCCGCTCGGAAATGCAAGGAACTTCCTCTCATTGGCCACGGACGGTGTTTATTTCATGTTCAGTGTATAAACCATACAGAAGCGGCTTGGAATCCACGAGTATGCGAACATTGTGTATATTACGTTGGAAAATTTCAAGTGCCTGATCAGTGTGTAGACTCGGCTATGGCCAAACAGGTACAGTACTTTTGACAGCGTGGGAGGCTATCAGGTCTTATATTTCCAGAACCCTAAAGAAAGTCCCGTCTCTTGCTGAACCGGACTACATAAAATGTTTAAACATTTGAATTGCTCCCTCTCGACGATTTAGTAGATCGACTTCCCCACCTAGTGCTAGAAAGTCTTCTCAGAAGAAGCGTAAAGTTCCTTTAGTCTGAAACTGAAAAGGACCAAGAAACTTAACCTTGATCCCTCCCCTACATCTCATACTAACACTGCTGAAACTATCACTTTGTCAACCAGTCCTGTCACTGATTCAGCATATATTTCCCCTCCTACAAGTCAAGACCAAATATATTCCTCCTTGCCTGGCTTTGAGGTACAGCCTCTACTTAGACATATAAACCAGTTAGTCCTGAATTAATCACAGTGATTGCTGATGTCCACCACTCGGGGACCTCTCCAAAGAAACCTTTAATCCCAATTGTCCCGTTAACCCCTCCTGCCCGGTTGTCATTTTAAAATGACACGGCGGCAGATGGGCAGGAGCCCGGGTGTCATTTTAAAATCCGTAAGCTTGAAAGCGTATTAACCTCCCCCCCCCCCGGGGGGCGCTATCCTAAGGACATTGTTGAGATCCGGGCGATATGGCCGAAAAACGTCAACGCCTAGGCTACCGTATCTTTGTTATTTTAACTGCTAGAAAATTCCCACGCATGTCTAAACGTACTGTGGTTTCCAATCTGTAGACTAGCGTTGAATAGAGCTCTCTAAGTCAACTGGTTCAGTTGTGATGACGATTTCTGTGGAGTGCATTTTTCCGCGATTTTAGCAATGTGACACACTTTTCAAGACTGAATCTGTCTTTGCAGACCACACAACAACACAGCTCCGACGTCTGCTTGCTGCCAGAGGTGCGTGCGTCGCCTCCGACAGGCTTTGTTTACATACGTCGGACGCGTGGCTTTCAAAACAAGTTGAATAGGCTTTCAAGCTTACGGATTTTATAAGGACATCCGGGTTCCTGCCCATCTGCCGCGGTGTCCTTTTAAAATGCTGCCCGGGCGGGAAGGGTTAAGCGTGGTTTGAAAGCTGTGCGTCGAACCGTATGTAAACAAGCTGGTCGGAGCGACGCGCACCTTCGAAAACAAGAAGGAGAAGTCCAACTTTTGTTGTTATTGTTTTGGAGAACAAGAACAAGTCTTTGTTATTGTCTGATATTGCTAACATCGGATCGATACTCTCTCCACGGAAATCGTCATCACAACTGAACCAGTTGACCTAGAGAGCTCTACTCAACGCCAGTCTACAGATACAAAACAAGGCTACGTTTTGAGATGTGTGTGAATTAGCTAGCAGGCAAAATAACAAAGATAGGGCTAGCCTATTACAACATTTTTCGGCCATATCCCCCGGGCTCTCAGTGCTGTTCTTTAGAAGGAGAGCCCAGGGAGGAAGGGTTAATGAGGAGAGATATGTCTGACTCTGTTATGCCAGTGCGCATTGAACCTATATGTGAGGTGGTGGAAGATCTGAGTGTAATTAGTGACGCTCCTCTTGCTGAAGTTGATATTTATGATACACCGAGGGTTGAGCTCAACTCCGGTGAAGTTTATGACCAGAGTCAGGTGTTGGCTGACGATGTTTACTTTTACAGTCAGGTCTCGATATACGCAGTTAATTCGTACCGTGTACGTACCGTTTATATCAAAACTGTGCTTTAGAAATAACAGGCCGTATGGGAATTAATTAACCCTCACAGACCGGTTTCACCTTCTATAGGATTTCCGCGAAACCCGGGTGATCTGGCCGAAAAACGTCTTTAACCCTCGTGGCCCGGGCTGGCTTTTTAAATGACGGAGCTCGTATCCGGGCGATCTGGCCGAAAAATGACTCGTGTAAACAAAGGCCTATCTCCCTTAATATAAGAGACTGGCGTTGAGTAGAGCTCTATAACTCAACTGGTTCCGGAGTTATGGCGATGTTAGTGGAGGTAACTTTTGGCGTGTATTTACTTTGGCGCGTCCGAACACTCAACCGCGGCCCCGGCTACGACGCACTGTTGCACTCGTTGCCCCACCCGCAATTATGCCGGGAAGCGATTTGAGAGTTTTTATTGTTTATTCTGCCATTTATTATACTTATTATGTTATTTTCACTTAATGAAGTTATTTGTGTCTCTGTCACTTTTACTCAGTGTTATTGTTATTATAGTTATTATATTGTTATTATAGTGTCACTTTCACTTGTTCATATTGTTATGAAGGCACTTATTATTACTTATGTGTGTCTCTTTCACTTATACTTAGTTTTATTATTATTATAGTGTCACTTTCACTAGACTAGGATAATTTATAGTCATTTTCACTTTTATGTATTGCAAGGTAAGCTAATAATATATATAGTGTCACTTTCACTTGTTCATATTGTTATAAAGGCACTTATAATTACTTATGTGTGTCTCTTTCACTTATACTTAGTTTTATTATTATTATAGTGTCACTTTCACTGGACTATGATAATTTATAGTGTCATTTTCACTTTTATGTATTGCAAGGTAAGCTAATAATATATATAGTGTCACTTTCACTTGTTCATATTGTTATGAAGGCACTTATTATTACTTATGTGTGTCTCTTTCACTTAAACTTAGTTTTATTATTACTATTAGCCTACATTTTAGAGTGTCACTTTCACTGTCATTGTCACGGGCACTTCAATATTGCACTAGAGTGTGAAAGTCATTGAAGCACCGTCCAGTGCACAGCGCCACTTCACACTCGAGGCATTCCCATGTGGTTTTGCTCACTTTGTGGGGTCTCCGAGTTGTGTGGCTGCACACATGGCACCTCTTCTGACTCCTAACTCTATTACCTGGTGCTTTGAAAGGAACGGGGTTGAGCTGGTGCTTCCTGAAGAATTCAGCACACCCCGTGAGGTCCAGCTGGCCTGGTCATTGTAGTGGTCTCCCAGGTGTACCCGCATGTTTAGCCAGGAGCTCAAGTATCACCTGCTTGTGGAACTTCCGCAGGGACTTGTATTTCTTGGCTCCGGGAGTCGTCAGACGGTAGATGTTGTAGGCATTGAGGGCCGACATATCTACCGTATGCAGAATAAACTTCTTATACCACCTGCAAGATGTTCGCAGGCAGTCGATGAAGCCCATCTGCATGTCGGACTTGTCGATGAGGCGCATGTTGAGGTTATAGTCCAGGACAGCAGCTGGTTTCTGGACGGGTTTTTTTTGTTCTACGGTCCACCTTCCCTGTGGCGACCATCTCTGCCTTGTGGCATATGGTGAGGAGGTTGACCTTCCGCTGGTCATGCCAGTGGATGGAGAGGATGGGGCCACTCTTCTTGTGGAAGATGTCCATCTTCTTGGTCTTCGTTGGGTATGATGGCATGCCCTTCCTCTTGGCCTTGACTGTACCGACAGTTCTGGTCTTGCAGTCATGGAGGTACTTGGTTAGGATGGGCGACGTGTAGTAGTTATCAGTGTAGAGAATGTGGTTCTTATGGAAGTGTTTCTCCATCATTCTCTGCACGACAGCGCCGCCAAATCCAATGTCGGGGTCAGTCAAGATTTCGCCACCACTGCCGCTGTAGACCACAAAGTCCAGCACATACCCCGTCTTCCAATCGCAGAGGACGAAGAGCTTGATGCCGAAGCGGTGTCTCTTTGACGGGATATACTGCCTGAAATGCAGCCTACCACGGAACAGGACCAGAGACTCATCGAGGCACATCTTCTGAAATGGAATCAGGTAGGTGGTAAAGCGATGACGTATCATGTCATACAGCTTCCTGATTTTCCATAATGTGTCGGGAAGGTGGACTGCCATGTTGTTGGTCAGGTGGAGATAGGAGAGGATGTCAAAGTACCTGTCCCTGGACATGTACTTTCCAAATGCTGGAGTTGTGATGAGGTTGGCAGTGATCCAATAATCTGCCAGAGCATGCTTCCTGATGTGTGTCATCAGCATAGTCAGTGCCAGAAACACATACAGTTCTGCCACAGTGACAGCTCTCCATGCCACCATCTTGGCACTGGTCTTCCTGCCAAGAAAGTTAGCACAGATCTCATGGTGATTATTTGTTTCCTCGACGAGGTATTCCAGGACTTCATTGTTGTAGAAGCCACAAAAAAGTTCACTGGGACACGGGGATATGCTGGTGACACCCCTGAGCCAATCTGCTGCTCGTTAAAGGCAGGACAATCTGGCTCAAAATCTGCCCCATCTGTCCAGACAAACAAGTTAGATGAGCGCGCAGGTGCAGCAGGCACACGCCCTTGGCCACGCGGACGCCCAGGCGCACGCCCCGCACGCCCACACCCACGGGCAGCGGCTTCGGCAGGCTGAGCCGCACGCCCATGACCTCGCCCTCGAACTCGTGGTGTTGGGACTTCCTCTTCTTCCACATCCTCTTCGTCCTCCTCCTCCTCAGGTGATGTCAGGTCATCTGGGGCAATATTGGGGTCATCAGCATCTTCTTCGGGGGAAAATTCTGGCGAAGAAGTGACCGGGCGTCGGCGGCGTGGGGGGGCGGGAGGCTGCGGTAGGTGGAAGAATGGGAACCTCAGCCTCGGGAGTTGGGCTCCTTTTGCGGCGAGCCGAGGGCTTCTCCGCTCCAAATAATGCTCTACGATGCGGGGGCTGTGGTGGCACACTGTGGGAGGACAATGCCACACCACTAGTACAACTTGTAGAGGCCCTTTGTTCATCATGAGGGCGAGATGAAGCCGAGGGCTGTGGGTCACCCGCGCGGCGTCCCGGGTCAAGGCGTCGTGACAAAGGAATGCGGGTGGTTGCTAGACCAAGGTCGGCGTCACTATCATCACCTTCCCTAGATTTTTCTGCTGCCCTGCGTGCTTTCTTGGCCGCACTTTTCACCAATGATTGTTTATAAAAATATTTACCCACTTTCAAGGGCGTACAGGCAGGCAAAGGGGAAGGTCCCGGGCTAGGGCTAGGGCTAGGCCTAGGCTGACCAAGCAAAGATGGCGACGGGGTAGGCCTAGGTGCAAGCACACTCGGAAGTTCGACTGCAACTTCAGTCACCACTTCCACATCAGGATCATCACTACTGTCTCCTCCCTCAAATAAGTCAACATTGTCATCATCTCCAAACCCCACAAAATCATCGTCTTCACTCACACTACTAATAAACTGTTCTTTAACGATCAAGCTTTCGCCACTGCTTTCTTCGATGGCAAAATGTTCTCTCTCAATCGCAGAATCACTCAATAATACCTTTGCTTTCTTGCGTTGAGCCTTTTTCTTGCTTGCAACAGGCGTAGATGTAGCGAGCGGGGTAGCAGTGGGGCCCGCGGGAGGTTGCACGGAATCGGACGCGTCGGACGACATTTATTTGCTATAACTCGCTATGGCGGGCACGTAGGAACTGATAACGGTAGTAGTTGAGGCTTGGTGGCGCTGTGATCGCCCCTGCAAAGGAAATTTTTGCCGTGCGAATTTCAAAGCACGCTTTTAAGCATAGGGATTTTAAAAGGACACCCGGGCTCCGGCCAATCTGCCGCAGCGTCATTTTAAAATGCTGCCCGGGCCAGAAGGGTTAATAGGCTACCCATATCTTTGTTATTTTAACAGCTAGAGAATTCATTCACATCTCTAAACGTAGATGTGTTTCTTATCTGTAGACTGGCGTTGAGTAGAGCTCTCTAAGTCAACTGGTTCAGTTATGATGACTATTTCCGTGGAGAAAGTTTCGAGGCGATGTTAGCGATATCGGACATTTGCAGACACTAATCTCGTCAATGCATACAACAACAACTTTGATCCAACGTCTCCTTCTTGGTTTCGGAGGTGCGGTGTCGCAAAGACAAGCTTTGATTATATGCGTCGGATGCACGGCTTTCAAAAAAATACTTAATAGGCTTTCAAGCTTACGGTGCTCAAGAGCCCATCCGTGTGTCGGGCCCTAATTTGTTATGGGCTCCTCAGAGCCCTTCTGGGAACCAGGGGTTAATTAGTTCCAGTCACTTTCCCAAAGTCCCTCTTTTGACCCTTTTTTTCCGACCTTCAGCTGACTTATATTACATTATACCACCAACATCATTTATGACAAAACATAGAATAGATTAAGCATCAATAAGGATTGTTTTGTACCTGTTCCTGACCTATTTATGTGGATAGATGTGTTGACGTTCGGTAGATATCCCCGCCGCTGTGCTCCCTCGGGCCCACCCCCCGCCCCGTCCCGGCCCGGTTACTGTGATGAAGTTGATAAGCCTTTTGCTACAGATCGCATATCGGCCCCTCCAGGTTCCCCGGCATGTTCATCGTCCTCATCGAAACCAACCCGAGAACACAGAAATATTGTCCATCATATCATTATCATCATCAGACTGGTTGTCACTGTCGGGGACGCTCCCTCCCTCCCCCTCTCTTTATTATGGTTCAATAGACCAGAAAGTAGAGAAGAAGTTATGACCCTATTGATAATGCAAAACTATTTAACATATTTAAAAGTGTACGTTATTTCGTCTCTATATAATCTGTGAATCATTTCCGATATGATGGAATTAAAGGGCACAGCTCGCCAAAAATCTCATCCTGTTTTTGTCACTCTTCAAATCATGTTAATTTAACAAATAATGCACGTGCTTTGCTTTTTTATAATTTTTACCCTAAAATAGCAAACAAATTCATAATAGATATTTATATTTTAAGGGGGGTGATGACATCAGCAGGGGCCACCCTTGAAAACACAGCCGAAATTAAGACCAGTTCACAGTGGTTCACAAGCTAGCCTGGATTTGTTTTACAGTTTTTAGTTGTGTGCCAACTGCCAGACAGTGTGGACGCAGCTGCTCCCTTTCCTTTTCCCGCCCTGCCTCGCCCCCTTGTCCAGCTGAGTGGTTTTTAATCAAACATCAATATTAGTTTTTTTAACTTGACGCATTGTAATCTTTCTTTACAATTTAGAATTAGACCTTTTAACATTTGACTTAAGCAACGCTAGCAATTTTTTAAAATATACTCGTTTAATGTATATTAATAATCCTGACTGGAAACTACCCCAAACTACCATGACAGGCCAAAATAACTCAGTTCGAGTATGGCCGAGAACACGCAAACACCGGAAATATTCACCCTCACATAAGGTAAAGTCTTTACATCTAACACATTTCTTAGCCTCACACATTACCTCACATATTATTACAATTACACTCCTTGTTTTGACACTACATTCAGTTACACATAAACTAGCTCAAACACCACCAAGCACATACAATGACACAACAACACTAGCCCTCTCTGTAACCCAGTGCTCCAAACCACACCACAGCAATACAAACACACATAAAAAACACACCATCCTACTTCTGTTGCTACTGTGTGGAGACACAGGTGCTATGGTCAACCCTGGACCCTACTGTCCCAAATTATAGGTTTGACTCCTGTAAGGAGATAAAGAAAACCTAATATTTAGTAGTGGCCCCGTAATCATTGACGAACATGCCTATTACATAAGGCACCCTCTTCAAACACTCATCCGCCGTAGTTTTGAATCTACCGCGCAGAGCATCTAAAATATGAGGAGCCTTCATCATGAGCGCACGCGACCTCACTCATGGCTTCAGTCATTATGAATTGGGTTCTCACTACGAAAAAACTTTGTAAAAAATAAAAACAAAAAGAAAATAAGAATAACTATTCAATAAGCTTTCCATAATATCGTGGATGTACTTGTGTGGATCTTTGACCAGATGCTGACTCAGGCGTCATTCTTCCTTCACTGACATATCAAGTAAACCGAAATCCTTAATACATCAACGAATGGGAAGGGGATGGTCGGGAGGGCCCCAGTCGTCAATGATTACGGGGCCACTACTAAATATTAGGTTTTCTTTATCTCCTTACAGGGGTCAAACCTATAATTTATTAGTGGCCCCTCCATCATTGACGAACATGCCTGATTTCTAAGACTGGAGGGGGACATTCGTAATCATATCATAACTCTAGAAAAGCAGATAATCAAACAACCACATAGTATTCTTACTTTGAAAAATATATATTTAATGGCGCAGCACATATATACAAAAAGGGGGTCAAGCAGGGGCATGCTTCAAAGAAGCCTGCTTGATACAAAAGGTTAACTTTTGAGACTCTGCGAACAGATCTGCTAAGTTAAAAAGGCACCCCACTCAACATAAGTGGTGAAAAATAAAAACTTATAAGTTTACATGTGCACATATAACCCCATAATACTCGTGGAAATATTTTGCAAAATATATCCAATGCTTAAATCTAAATTGCTTTTACAGCCAAAACTATTATAACAACACTGTTGTTTGTACTAACATTGTACTAGCACAATTTCCCGCAGAGAAATTTTCATATCACATTACTCATACTAATATCACATCTCTTTATACTCCGGCGGGGTCTAGGGTGTCCTATGTTACACTGACTGCACCCCCCCCCCCCCCCCCTTTCCTTGAAATTAAAACAAAAAGTGACTTAAGGGCCACCTAGACCCTCTGCCTTAAAGCTATACATGGCAAGGAAGGTTTGTCTAGAGCTACTGACAGGTACCGAGCCAAAAACGTATGATTAGAGGCCCACAAATGCATGGACGTAATATCTTCCACAGAAAAATTCTTAAGGAAACGCAAAGAGGCTGCCCATTTGCGTAAATCGTGGGCCCTACCCACAACGCCGGGATTACTCTCTTTAATGACCTCGACCAAAAGAGAAGCCAATCTACGCTTCAGTAAGCGCTTACCCGTACTTGCCACCCATAAAGCACCCTGGGGGTTTTAGAGGAGCTACCCTCAAATATTTGGTTATAGCTTGCACTGGACATAAATTATGGTGCACCTTTCCCCTTTTCAACGCCGGCACAGTGAACTCAGAAAACACGTGTGCACTGTGCTCATTCTTGGCTACAAACCCTGGGGAAGGTGCAATGTGAATACAATCATTAAGCCTACCAAACCTGAGGCAATTAGGTGTGTTGCTCATCGCCGCCAGCTCTGACACTCTGTTCCCTGTGGCCAAAGCCAAAAGGAATACCGCCTTTTTTAAGAGTAATGTAAAATCTGCAGTATTTTGGTACAGACGGGAGTGAAGTAATGACAATGCTTTGTCCAGAGACCAAGTAGGCATGAGCTGACGGGGAGGTGGACGGAGTTTAAAACATGCCCTCATAAAACCTGTTTCCTCCGCAACTGGTATTGAGAGACCGGTAAGGTCCCAAAATGGTATTCTAATCGCTGTTAAGTGATTTTTTAACGTTACCACAGATAAACGTTTCTGCTCAAACAGATAATTTAAATAATTAAAAACTAAAGCCACCGAGGGCACCGTTTGTTCTGTTCTAAGGATCCAAGAAGTAAAGGCTTGCCAATGCGATTGGTACTGTCGTTTCGTAGACTGAGTATATTGATTCAATAATTTATTGGTCACCTCTCTACCATACGGTGCTAGCCACTTGGCCTCCTGAATGTCCATAATGCAAAAGTCAGCGAGGTCGCTAGGTTGCCAATCATGTCTAAGTGGAAAAACCCGACCGGGAGCGACACCGGGTCCGGGCACCACGTTTTCAATTGCTGGTACCACAACTGCGCCGGCCACAGGGGCGCGATTATCGAGACTAAGCCCCGATAACCTCGTAGTTTGTTTACTACATGGCACATTAGAGACGCGTCTGGCGGCGGAAACAGATAGATGGAACTCCACCTGTTCCAGTCTGTCACTAGGGCGTCTGGCCCCCCCTGCCGGCGTTATCGTCCAGCGGGTGAGGTATAGTGGGAGTTTGTGAGTCTCCTTGGACGCGAACAGATCCACTTGTGGATGGTAAAGCTCTGCAATCATTTGGTTGAAAATGGGTTTCTTGAGCGCCCATTCTACTGTTGTGCTCTGTCTCCGAGACAGAGCGTCTGCCCAGACGTTTGCTACGCCTGGGAGATAAGATGCATGAAGATGAATGTCCAGCCTGTTGGCTAGAGTAAAAATCTCTTCTGACACGTTTAGCAACTTCCGAGATCTCGTTGACCCTTGTTTCTGAATACAGTGAACCGCATTCAGATTGTCCATTCTGAAGGCCACCGACTTGCCCCGTAAAGTAGAGCCGTGAGCCTGAAGGAAATATAAGGGGACTAGTAATTCCTTGACATTGATGTGGGAGATTTCTAAATGGGACCAAAGCCCTTGACCCTGGTGCCCTTGGTTTGACTGAAAACCCCAACCTATCGTTCCTGACGCATCCGTGTCTATCCATACCGTCGGCGGAGGAGAGGTCCATGACATTACCGAGTGCAACATTTCCCTCTTCGCCCAGACCGCTAGTAAGTTGTGGATTAATTTTGGTATGGGCCATAATTTTTTCGCCGGCAATAGCGGAAAATATCTGTTGCCCTCCAATATTAAACGCTTTACTTTCAACCGGCCCAACATTACCGTTAGTTGAATCCAGTTGAGAGAGCCGACCAGAGACTCCCAGATTCTGCGTGTCGTAGTCAGACTGTGAAGGAACCTGAACAGTTTCCTGCGAAATCTGTTCCGATTGTCCACACTCTGACTCAGAGTGAGAGCAGCTGTGTCCCAAACCAGCCCTATCCACTGAACTACTCGTGAGGGAACAAGGTTTGACTTTACCAGATTTACCTTGAACCCTAGAGTTTTGACATGTTTTAATGTTATGTTGACATGATTTATGCATACTTGCTCTGTCTGTGCCACCACCAGCCAGTCGTCTAGGTACCATAAAATCCTGATCCCTTGTTGTAACAATGGCATCAGTGCTTGCCGGACTAATTTTGTGAATAAGCGAGGTGCCACGTTCAAACCGAATGGCATCCTCTGAAAGACATAAGTTTGATCCGTAAGGCCAGAAATCTTTGAAATCTTTTGTTTACCGAGACGTGCCAATAAGCGTCTGTCAGGTCTAAGGAACACATCCAACCTCCCGGCGGAAGTGTTAGCCTGATTTGGTGCACTGTTAACATCCTGAATGACTCGTTGTGAATGTGAAGGTTCAGATACGACAGGTCTCATCTGAACACTGTCCCTTTTGGGAACCAAAAATAGCTTGGATGTGAAGACTGGGTAATTTTGAGGGACCGGGATGATGACATTCTTGGCTATCACCTCTAAAGAAACTAGATTCGCCGTTGTCGGCTGACGTAAACGAGGTCGCCGGAGCCACTGCCAAGTGATGCCTTTGCGTGCCACCATCCTTGCCCAAGTGTTTAACGGCCATGCTTGGTGACACGATCGGAACGACCCAGTTAGCAGACAAGGGTTCGCCGGCTGTACTACCCTCGGATCCACCCGCCTTAAGACCGGCCCCGGGAATGAGAGAGACATTAGTTTTTTGATGGTGGTGGAGGTGGTGGTGGTGGACGCTTCGCCGGCTGGCTGGCGTTGGCAGAAGACGTGCCCTGACCTGGTTTATTATAGCCTCATCCTTTCTGACCTGTAAACTTACCCTGTCTGTACCTGTACTGACCTTGAGTGGAGGAGGACTTAGGTAGATGAAAGGGCTTAGATCCCCCCGGCTGTGCTTTTGCGACTGGCTTGGGTTTGGGGAAGTTAAAGGCAGGTTTCCTAGAAGGGGCGGGACTATGTTTAAAGGCCTGAGCCATACTAAAAATGGTTCTCCACACCTCAGGGGACATTAAAGAGGGAGTGAGCACTGGTGACATGACCACCTGATTCGCAATACGATCAGGAAGCCGCCGTACTAAGGACATCCTGAGATCTTGTCGTGCTCGCACCGCCTCAAGCAAGGCTGTGCGTATGTCACCCAACGACTGAATTGACGACTGAAGGAGCAGTCGCCGAGACAGTTCAACCGATCTTCTAGCATCCGCGTCTGCGATTGCCTAAGTGGACCGGAGCATCGATTTAGCCACCTGTTGCGTCACAATGTACTGTGAGAACAGGCGAAATGCTTTCCCCCGTAGCCTAAATTCTCGGTCTAGGTGAGTAGGGGTAGGGGTAGTGAAAGGATCCTTGAGTTCACATAAATTGATTTTGGGGGCAGCTAAGAAATCAAACAAAGCCGAAGGGACTCCGCCGGCAGAACACACTGGCATTGAAAACCAAGAATGACTATCCTGAGGGATCTGGTGGGAAGTTTTTGAGGTGAAGGTGGTCGCAAAGTTCTGAGCCTCCGTCTCCCAATCCACCCAAGGTCCCGGACCCAACTGCCCCACCTTCAAAACTGGATTAGCGGCTGAGTCTGTGACAGTTCGCAAATCAAGTTCTGGTGTGAGGGTTGACAGTGTCTTTATGTCATTAAAACCATCGTGCTTGGACCAGTCAGAAAACAGTTTCGAAGCTGAGGCAGGGGGGCAGGGCAGGTTTAGCAGTATAAACAAAATAGTCCTGGTGATAATAATTAGGAATGGCCTTAACATTAACATCTAGTACATTCCCCAAAGTATCCAAGGCCCTTAATTTTTTAGATTTATTGCCTTGTATTACCCACTCACGTGGTACCGGAAGTTCCCCTGACAAGGTAGGTTGAGCGACCCCTGGATTAGTGGGGATCAAGTGAACCCATGACTCATCTGGGCCGTACAGTAAGGGCATAGCTACCTTTCTCATAGGTGCTCTATCTAAAGGGGTGGATTGACATCCGTTATAACCCTTACATTCGAAGTAGTCAGCGCCGCCGTAGCAGGCCTAGTGACCACCGATGGTGATATAGAGGGAGGGTGAGGGATCTGAGTCAAAGCAATAGAAGTCATCAGAGGCCGGACGTTAGAACCTGTCATAGGAGCTCCCGGGTCCACTGTAGGAGTCTCCGGCTGTTGGGCAAAAAATTTAGTGAGAGCATTAACTAGCAGCCCATCTATTTCCTCTGCTGTGACAAATTTATTCGATGATGAACTCAAGGGTGAATCATTACGATCCTGTGCGGCGTCTAAAACTGACCCTGACTCCTGCACTTCCATGTATGAGATAATAGATACATCGTCTTTGTCATCCGGCTCACCACGAGAGGATTCCGCCGAAGCCGGAGTCTCATCTTGTTGTAAAGACAAGTCAGGAATAGAGGAAGGGATCGCCGCATCCCGGTGGACATCAGCCACTGTTTGTGTAGTTCTAGCCGTAGGTTGAGAAAACCACTAAACACCCAAGCCTTGGCCTGCACTCCCTTGGGAGTCTGACATACCCTCAATTATGGAGTTCCCACTTGACTCTGCCAGTGGACGATCACTGTCCACTGAACTCTCCAAATCAAGAGTTAAAATACTAAGAGGTAAACTATCTTTTGGTACTGGTACTAAATTCTCCCTATGAGATTGCACACTAGCTCTGTCGGGGGTAGAGGTATGACGAGAGGCACTAGACTCCGGTGAACACCGGGAGGCCTTTCGATCATGTGAGTCCTTCCGGGAAGATTTGTGGCTACGGTGTGACCGCGAACTGCTCTTGGGTTTAGAGGATTTCTCGCTACATTCACTTGTTGACCCCTCTGTCTTACTCTTCTTGCTCGTTGGTGAAGAAGAGAGACTCCGCGGCTGCTGCCTAAGCGGGGACCTGGACTTAGATCTCGCCCGTGACGAGGAGGCTGCCACCGGGGGCGTCGGTTCTCGCTGTCGCTTTGCTGTGCCTGGGGCTGGAGCAAGTATAGAACCCTGTCCAGTCTCTGTTGGTTTACGAACAGTTACTCTAGAGGGACGTTTAAGGGGAGGGTGCTCAACTAGTAACTTATCCCATAACTGGACGTTATCGCATTGAAGTGACTTATGAGCCACAATAGTAGTATAAGCGGTCATCTGCTACCTAACCTCCCGTAAGGCGACCGCTGCGGTCTCGTCATTGTCTTGTAAGACTTTTAAACTGAACTGAGAGCAAAAGGTACAGTTTCGCATCACCCACAGACCCCTTGAGCGGTCGAGACATTTAACACATTTTATACAAAGGGTGTGCGCAAAAATAGGGATACCTGAACAGGAGGGCGTAATGCATAAAGCAAAAACCGGGGCAAAGGTAGCCATGACAGAGACTGGTGGGAAACTTACTCCAGGTTCTGTATAGACCCGCCGGGACCCAGCTCTGGAAAAAAAGAAAATTTCCAGGAATTAATGCTCATAAGGTTAATCCAACATGTCCGCACACAAGTGTTAAATAACCCGCCGGGTAACGAGACGCAATCCACAACGACTACGGCTCGCTACGCGGTGGGGTTCCTAAGTAAAAGATTTCAAAGTATCTTAACTTGTCCAAAAAGATTTATGAATACCCTCTGACATAATATAAAGACCCGCATGGCGTTTATAATTGATTTTAGTCTTTCCGGTGGTGTTTGTTTCCAGATTCAATTTTGGAAAAACCCCCTAAAAAAGACGCCGGCCCCCGAATCATCTCGTGGATCAAAAACTGGGAAGCCTGACACATATACGAGACCTAACTTCTCCCGAAGTATCTTATTATATCGCCGTATGCTGAAGGCGGCGATACAAAACTTATCCCTCAATTGTCTGGTTAACTAACTGAATTGTAAATTCGTTATTCCCACCCTTCCAGGGAGCACCCGCCGGGCGTGAATAATAGTTTAAAAACTGTTAACCTCAATTACGCCTTAAGCTGAAGGCGGCGATACAAAACGTATCCCTCAATTGTCTGGTTGTTGTTGTTGTTGTTGTTGTTGTTGTTGTTGTTGTTGTTGTTGTTCCCTAAGCTGCCTGGCCGAACAGCCCCGAGTCCCTGAGGAAGGCCATGGCCACAATCGGGCTTTTCCACAGAGCTCTCATTGAGTGTAGGTTGTGTTGTTGGCGTAAGTGGTTGTGTGAAATGCACTCTTCTATGATGTGTTTAATGGTATGGGGTGCTGTGTTACATCCCGGGCAGGCGTCGACAACGGAGTCATCCAGTCTCTTCTGATAGCTCAGGAGAGCTGGATGGTGTCCGCATCTCAGCCTGGCCAGGTGGACTCTGTCCTCGCGAGGGAGGGAGGATTCGGAAGGATGGATTTCGGGAGGTCGTGCATGCAGCTGCGTGTTGTCTGTGAGTGAGTGGATGGATTGGCGAGAGATATGAGTATGGATGTGCTTCTGGAAGTTGCTTCGGGGTGGGCAGGGAGGGAGAGAGGACAATAATTGTGTGTGATACCGTGTGCTGGGTGTTGTTTTGATATTTCTTGGTGTCTGTGGGTGTGTTGCCATGTAGTTTAGTGGGTGGTCTTGGTTCGTGGAGGCTGCTGCCAGGAATTGAGTGCCTCTCATGTCCACAAGAAACCAAAATCCTCAATTGTCTGGTTAACTAACTGAATTGAAAATTCGTTATTCCCACCCTTCCAGGAAGCACCCGCCGGGTGTGAATAATAGTATAAAAACGTTAACCCCAATTGTGCCTTAATTCGCCGTATGTTGAAGGTGATACACAATGCATCCCTCAAAGTCTGGTCAACTAAACTGAATTTCTATTGTAAATTCGTTCATCCCACCCTTCCAGGTTGCACCCGCCGGGTGATTTAACGTTAACCCCAACCAATCCTATCCCCACTTCTTTGTAAAAGATCGCCAGGGGGGAAAAACAACAACAGCTTAGGTTCTTTATTGGCTTTGCAAAACCGAAAAAACTACAAACACGTATCCGTATGAACACTGTTAGATGGCTACAGCCATCCCGCCGGGATTCATAAGGGGCCTGAAACAGGCACCACAGAGACGCAGTCCTGGGGAGCCACAGACACCCACTCGCCGGGGAAACAAGCCTGTTTTTAAACCACGCGTGGCTAAAACTCGGCAACCAGCCGGGTTTTCCTGGTGTAACCGAGAAAAACCCGCCGGAAATAACCCACCCCGTCCAGATACCATCTGAACGCAAAACAGGACCGAGGCGTAGCCAAAACACAACTAACGCCGGGCCCAACATAGTCCGAGGAATTAGCCAATACACAACTAAACCAGGCCACATAAATAGTCCGTGGAATTAGCCAATAAACAACTAAACCAGGACACACATGACACAGTAGTACATAATTATAACATAAATCAATAACACTTGTACATGTGGCAAAGCTACGAGAGGCTGGCTAGGCCTAGGCAGACGGACATAAAAGTAAGCATGTCGTAATATAAACAAAAAGCACTGAATTATATCACAACAGGAACCACCGTCAACACACCACTGACATAGCAAAAACTTCCGGCAAAGGGAAGAACTGACTCGGGACCCAGAAAAACTTCACTAAGTGAAGAAAAATACGCTGGGAACGTCAGCAAAAATAAGCTACCTCATCAGAAAGATAAAAGGAAGCAATAATAACGCGTAATGAAAGCCGCCTGCATCACAAAGCTAGCTAACAGTGAAAAAGTTCACAAGTCCACAACAGGACCACGAGGGTACATCCGAAATAGATGTCCCAAACACACGACCCAAAATACACTGCACTGCGGGCAACCAGCCCAGGACACTCCTGCTACGCATATCCTAACCTTACTCGATACATCCCGCAGTAAACAAATGAGAAAAAACTCACTAGAGACGCAAAAAATGCGGAACCAGCGGAGCGTGGGGAGACACGTCCGGGCAGGCCGAGCGCAGAGCAGAGAAGGAAGAATGACGCCTGAGTCAGCGTTTGGCCAAAGATCCACACAAGTACATCCACGATATTATGGAAAGCTTATTGAATAGTTATTCTTATTTTCTTTTTCTTTTTATTTTTTACGAAGTTTTTTCGTAGTGAGAACCCAATTCATAATGACTGAATCCATGAGTGAGGTCGCGTGCGCTCATGATGAAGGCTCCTCATATTTTAGATGCTCTGCGCGGTAGATTCAAAACTACGGCGGATGAGTGTTTGAAGAGGGTGCCTTATGTAATAGGCATGTTCGTCAATGATGGAGGGGCCACTAATAAATACCCATGTTATATTTGTAGAAAAGCGGTTAAATGGAGGCAGAGGGCCATTCAGTGTGAACCCTGCGGTGATAGGTCCGAACATGAAGGCTGGTATCATGTCAGCTGTCTCGGATCTTTCACACAGGTTTATGCTGGATTAGTTGACAATAGCGTCTCGTGGGTCTGCGACAGTTGCGGCATGCCTAATTTCTCTAGTTCTTTCTTCTCATCTTCTCCCATCCCATTATACAACTCCTTCGACACACTAAATGAACATAACATGAACAATCCTCCTAAACAACACACCTCTCTCTTGAACCCTAAACACTCAACACCAGTCAAACATACTCCATCTCACAGCTCTCCACCACTAACTCTTAGCATAATACCAAGTCCCCAGATGTTCTCCCAGTGTTCCGGGGACTCATCGACCTCTCGCAACTCATCCTCAATAATAAATACACCCCCTTCCAACCAAAATCATTCACATAATCACTACTCACCTGCTCTAAACCATTCTCACCAATCACTACCACCCTCAAACCATCCATCTCCTTCCTTATCAATGAGCCCCACACTACCAGTTCCTTCTTCCTTAGAATCCTCACCTTCCACTTATATCCATTCCCATCCATCCATCTCTTCCTCCTCCTCCCTAAACTCTCACCCCATCTCTCCTATCATTACCCCCACTAGGTCTCATTCCTCCTTATCTTCCAACTCCACCTCCATACCATCCAACTCTACCCTAGACTGTTCCTCCATATCTTTTCCCAACTCACTTGACTCCATATCCGACATTCCTCATCATAGTCCAACAACCCTCCGCCTCCTTAATATTAATTTTCGCAGCATCCAATCAAAAATACCCCAACTACAGCATACCATCACCACCTATAACCCTGATATCATAATAGGGACAGAGACATGGTTGACACCGGACATTGACTCGACAGAAATATTCCCACCTCCCTTTAACACGACAGTAATACGTAAAGACCGCTTACCAGAGGCCGGGAAAGGTGGTGGTGTACTGATTGCCACCAAACCTGGCCTCACAGTTAAACACAGACCGGACCTCGACACAGACTGTGAAATCGTCTGGATCCAACTCCAACTTTCCAACTGTAAATCACTCCTTCTCACTGCTTTCTACAGACCACCTTCTTCCAACACTGATTACTTACACAACCTTCACACATCCCTAGCACGTATTAACGCAGACAAGCACATATGGATCTCAGGCGATTTTAACCTCCCTGACATTGACTGGACTGCCATCTCTCCCCTCGATCCTCCCGATGCTGACACTCCTGATCCTATCATTCCCCACACTAACAGACGCCAACTACACGATACCTTCATAGACACCATCAATACATTCTCACTTTCACAAACAGTACTCAAGCCAACACGAACACAAACTCGCCCCGGTGGCGACGGCGGCCCTTCTACCACATCTCACACCTTAGACCTATTTCTCACTAACAACATTCTTCACATAACAAACACACAAGTTGTTCCAGGACTGAGCGACCATGACATTGTACTTGTTGACGCTGATCTCCGACCAACTAGACAAAAACAGCGACCAAGACCTATCTTTATCTACTCCAGAGCTGACTTAGACGCGATCAAACAAGACTTGACTAAACTCAAAAATGACTTTTTTATAACAGACCCCCACACAAGACCCCTCTTAACAAACTGGAACAACTTGCAACACACCATCCATACAGCCATGCACAAATACATACCACAAAAAAACCCATCAAGTAGATATACTCTTCCATGGTTCACCAGGGATCTACGTAGACAACATCGCAAAAAACAAAGACTTTATAAACGCGCGCAGACACACAACACACCTGAAAACTGGACCGCATATACATCACACCCAAAAACATTTGCCAAAAACATAATAAAAGCAGAACGCAAACACATAGCTTCTTATCTCGCAGACAACGTTAGAAACAACACCAAACATTTCTTCAAATTTTTCAAGTCGCGCAGGCAGGATACCACCACCATCACATCACTTAAAGACAACAACGAAACTCTACAAACCACTCCAGAACACAAAGCACAGATACTCAACACTCATTTCCAATCAGTATTCACACAAGAAAACAACCAAATACCTAACATGCCAGAAAACCCCTACCCATCCATACCCCACCTAGACATAACGACTAACGGCATACAGAAACTACTAGAGACACTTGACACAAACAAAGCCACTGGTCCTGACAACATCCCTGCCTTTATCCTTAAAAATTGTGCCTCAATCCTTGCCCCCATCCTGCAAAGCATCTTTACTCAGTCACTTCACACAGGCATCCTTCCACCTGACTGGCTTTGTGCGAACATCACTCCCCTTTTCAAGACAGGTGACAGGATAGAGTCTCATGGAATTCGATCCTAATGAAAAAATGTAAGGAAAACCTCTCAAAACCCCTGGCTATAATGTGGAGAAGGAGTCTAGACACTGGTGACATACCAGATAGCTTGAAAAACGCAATAATTGCCCCACTGCATAAAGGAGGGAGTAAAGCACTACCAAAAAACTACCGCCCGGTAGCTCTAACCTCTCACATCATTAAAGTTTTTGAGCGAGTCCTGCGAAGCAAAATTTCAACATTCATGGAGACAAATGAACTACACAACACCGGTCAACATGGGTTCAGAGCGGGAAGATCATGTCTCTCACAACTTTTGGAACACTATGACAAAATTCTTAAAGCGCTAGAAGAAAAGAAAAATGTGGATGTCATTTACACCGATTTTGCTAAGGCATTTGATAAATGTGACCATGGTATAATAGCCCACAAACTGAAAGCAAAAGGTATAGCTGGGAAAATCGGACGGTGGATATACAATTTCCTCGTAAACCGAAAACAATCGGTAGCAGTAAACCAAGTCACTTCTGAGCCTTCGGATGTCAAAAGCTCAGTGCCCCAAGGAACAGTGCTAGCGCCCCTTCTGTTCCTCATACTAATTTGCGACATAGATACCAACACCAGACACAGTACGGTGTCGTCTTTTGCTGATGACACAAAATTAAGCAAGATAGTAAACACACAAGAGGACACGGGCCGACTGCAGGAAGACATGAATGTAGTGTTCCAGTGGACCAGGGAAAACAACATGCAATTCAATGAGGAAAAATTCCAATTAATACGGTACGGAGATAATAATGGTGTTAAAGAAATTACAAATTACTTAACAGAACCACATAATAGAACGGAAAGACAGTGTGAAAGACCTTGGGGTATTAATGTCTGAAAATATGGGTTTCAAAGTACATAACCAGGTCAAAGTGGCGGCTGCGAAACGTCTAACGGGTTGGATTCTGTGTACTTTTAAAACACGCGGTGAATTGCCTATGATAACGCTCTTCAAATCTCTAGTGCTACCGCGGCTTGAATACTGTAGCGTATTAACATCCCCATACAAAGCAGGTGAAATAAATGACGTAGAGAGTGTACAAAGAAATTTCACTTCGCATATAAGTTCGATAAAACATCTACACTATTGGGAGCGTTTAAGAGCACTGAATCTGTACTCACTGGAACGTAGAAGAGAACGTTGCTTAATAATATACACGTGGAAAATCGCAGAGGGTTTAGTACCAAACCTACATACTCCGATAGTCATGAAATTCAGTGATAGGAGAGGCTGGGAATGCGAAATCCCCCGGATGAATAACAGGGGTGCTATGGGCTCTCTGCGAGAGGGCTGGTTATCACACAGAGGCCCACGTCTCTTCAACAAACTCCCACGGCGAGTAAGAGACATGAGGAACATCTCGTTAGACAACTTCAAGAGAGCCCTAGATGTCGAACTGCAAAAAGTGCCAGACGAGCCCATCCTCGCAAGGGAGCGAGCTGTCGCTTCGAACAGTCTACTGCACCAAATCACCACCCATAACGAGGGGCGTCGCGCTCCTTGGTGCCGCTAGAAGAGCGGCGAACGCATCCAAAGGTATCCAAAGGTAAGGACTGACCCAAAGAATTATAGACCCATCTCACTCACATCCATCCCATGCAAAATTTTAGAACACATTATACATAAACACATTATGAATCACCTAGACGCAAACAACATCCTTACTGACGCACAACATGGATTTCGGCCCAAAAGATCATGCGAAAGACTGCCGACTGCAGGAAGACATGAATGTAGTGTTCCAGTGGACCAGGGAAAACAACATGCAATTCAATGAGGAAAAATTCCAATTAATACGGTACGGAGATAATAATGGTGTTAAAGAAATTACAAATTACTTAACAGAATCTAACCACATAATAGAACGGAAAGACAGTGTGAAAGACCTTGGGGTATTAATGTCTGAAAATATGGGTTTCAAAGTACATAACCAGGTCAAAGTGGCGGCTGCGAAATGTCTAACGGGTTGGATTCTGCGTACTTTAAAACACGCGGTGAATTGCCTATGATAACGCTCTTCAAATCTCTAGTGCTACCGCGGCTTGAATACTGTAGCGTATTAACATCCCCATACAAAGCAGGTGAAATAAATGACGTAGAGAGTGTACAAAGAAATTTCACTTCGCATATAAGTTCGATAAAACATCTACACTATTGGGAGCGTTTAAGAACACTGAATCTGTACTCACTGGAACGTAGAAGAGAACGTTACCTAATAATATACACGTGGAAAATCGCAGAGGGTTTAGTACCAAACCTACATACAGTACTCCGATAGTCATGAAATTCAGTGATAGGAGAGGCTGGGAATGCGAAATCCCCCGGATGAATAACAGGGGTGCTATGGGCTCTCTGCGAGAGGGCTGGTTATCACACAGAGGCCCACGTCTCTTCAACAAACTCCCACGGCGAGTAAGAGACATGAGGGACATCTCGTTAGACAACTTCAAGAGAGCCCTAGATGTCAAACTGCAAAAAGTGCCAGACGAGCCCATCCTCGCAAGGGAGCGAGCTGTCGCTTCAAACAGTCTACTGCACCAAATCACCACCCATAACGAGGGGCGTCGCGCTCCTTGGTGCCGCTAGAAGAGTGGCGAACA
This sequence comes from Paralithodes platypus, assembly GCA_032716605.1. NCBI lineage: Eukaryota > Metazoa > Arthropoda > Malacostraca > Decapoda > Lithodidae > Paralithodes > Paralithodes platypus. The sequence goes on from CM064504.1 coordinate 52,158,110, forward strand.
CATCAAAAGGTATCAAAAGGTAAAGGTAAGGAATCACAACTCATTGCCACATATCATGACATAACTAAACAACTGGACCGACGAGACATTAAACAGGTTGACGCTATTATCCTCGATTTCGCCAAAGCCTTTGACAAAGTACCCCACAAAAGACTTCAGCATAAATTAGCTTTTTATGGTATAACTGGACCTACTCTTCACTGGATCACTAATTTCCTTACAAAACGGACTCAACGAGTACTCCTTGACGGCTCATCCTCAGACTCTGTCCCTGTTTCTTCTGGTGTCCCACAAGACACCGTTCTTGGCCCTCTTCTTTTCCTTCTTTATATTAATGACGTTCCTCTGTCAACACCTAATTCTTCTACTAGACTATTTGCCGACGATAGTTTGATGTTTAGGCCCATACTGACTAGAGACGACTGTGGACTTGTCCAGCAAGACTTAAATGCCCTCGAACATTGGGAGAACACCTGGCAGATGTCTTTCCGCCCCGATAAATGTAAACTTCTCCGCTTTACCCGCTCCCGATCACCCATCACTTTCAATTACACATTACACAACCAACCACTAGAATCAGTTCCTTCATACAAATATCTTGGCGTCCACCTCTCCACCAACCTAAGATTCAACACCCACATTCATCACATACAAAGTCAGGCAAACTGCACACTAGGGTTCTTGAGGAGGAATTTACACAATTGTACACGAGACATCAAACACATAGCTTATAACACCCTTGTTCGCCCAACACTGGAGTACTGCGCTGCAGTATGGGATCCATACACTCAATCTAACATTAACACACTTGAAAAAATTAACACAAAAGCAGCCAGGTTCATTACACGCAAACCCCAGGCATCACAACCCGTATCAAAAATCAAATAAGCATGGAAACCCTTAACACACGAAGACTCAGACACAGACTCACAGTAATGTATAAAATCACACACAATTATATTGACATTAAAAAACATGAATACCTACACAACTCAAACACCCGCAACACTCGTAACACACATTCTCATAAGTACCAAACATACCACACTAATACTGACTTCTACAAACACTCATTCTTTCCACGAACCATACGGGATTGGAACAGTCTCCCAGAAGATACAATAAATAGCCCTACACTAGACACATTCAAACACAGAATAAACTAACATTTTGCCCACATCACACACACACCATAAACCCTCCACTTAGCTCCCCCCATCCTATATCCTGACCCCCCATCCTCCACCCTAATACCCTTATATGTGTGATATGCGCAAGTCCAGCGCCCTACACATTATCAATCGAGATCGAGATAGAGATACAGACTTACCAATGCTACACTCATTCCAGCTCCAATCCTTACTAAATTAGTTTATATTCTATGTATGACTCCAGATTTACCTCCACCTTTGTCAATTGTACCCACCTACAGCCTTGGACAGTTGATAATAAATATCCAAGAGAGAAATAAATAACCAGTTCGGTCCCAGGGTTACCAAAACTAAAAACAAAATAGCGCTAGATCCATTCTCAAAAGTTGCTAGAATGTCGCTAGATAGTAAAATACTGGCAACAATATATAGAATAATACCATGATCTCTCTAATATCGTTTAATATTCCTAATATTCCTAAAATATAACTAGAATTCATGTCACTAGATGCAAGAAAATGCTATTAGATCGAAGTAAATTCCTCTAGATCTAGCTATACATATGCTACATTGGCACTACTGTTTGTTTAACCTATTAAACGCGAAAATGCCCAAGGGGCTACGGCATTTATTTGTGAATTTCTGCCAAAAAATTCGATCTCTCAGAATTGAAAAAAAAGTACATCAATGTCTTGGTAATAAGTATCCGCATCCGCCAATATATATATATATATATATATATATATATATATATATATATATATATATATATATATATATATCCACCCCCAAAACATGTGGGTGTGGAGTTGCAGTGGCTGCAAGTTGAAAAAAATGGCGCGAACGGCACTACACCGCCTGAGCGAGCGAGCGTGTGTGAGTGAGTAAGGCGGGAGGAGGGTGGAGGCAAGAACGTGCGATTGATAAGGAGCAATGCTCTAAATCTCGCCTATAAAGGACTTTTATGGTTTCACCTGTGCATATTCATGAGTAAGGCAGCCCATGTGAATAATATACACCGATAAATCCAGCGCAGAGAGGCATGCGGACGAATAATAGGAGAAATAACAGCGATGGAATGAGACGGGTGGGTGGCGCGGGGAGGAAAGTGTCAGGTTACAGTGGGTATGCGCGCGAATCTCGACCTTATAGACGCTTTCTGTTATTGTTCATATAATGTAGACATAGATAGTGCTTTGATAGGCATAGTGGAAGGCTTTTTGGACGGCAGTAACAATGAAGTATGTTAGTAACCCGATATATCATTACAACATCTTTACGTACTATTTGCTTGCAACTCATGAATGAAAGTTAATTTGTTTACGTGTACATTTTTTGACTGTTTGTTCGTAATGACATAATATGTTATGTAAAAGTATTATACATACGAAATACCTCGATATACACAAGTGTATCGAGGGTATATATATAACAAAAATTGTCAAGCATTCGTCTGGCCGAAAATACGGACGCACTAATCGCTGTCAGTATAGTGTGAGCTGTCCTGGTCTAGTGGTTAGAGTGACGGAGTGAGCGAGATGTAGGCTTAGAGACGTGGGTTCGAAACCAGAGGGGTTATGGGGATATTTTTGGAGTGTTTATATCAATTGAATTTTTTTTTTTTACATACCCACGCCCTGCTATTCATAAAGTCGAAAACTTCTATGAATAGCAGAGCGTAAGTATGTTTTTTTTTTTGTATTTGTATTTTATTTATTTTTTTATTTTTTTATTATTACGAAAGGTTTGTACAGAAATATAATATTGCATATATATAAATACAAATAATTAATGTATCACTATATACAAAAGTAGAAAAAAGTAGAATATTGCTTGAATAATTATTTACAAGTACAGTACATAATAAATTAAAATATTACTTCCCAAACTTGACTAATTCATTTAACGTGACGATAGTGCGTTGTTATATGTGTGATTAGTTTGCTTGGGAAACAGATTAACTTGCTCATGTAGTAATGTACACCCTATGTGGTGGATTGTGTTCTTTTATTTAATAATTTTCATTTTAGTAAGCGTTGTTTCCACATAGCGATTTTGATCATTTAATTTGACTTTATATTGTCCTTGTCCCAATTTTTTTTTTTTTTTTTTTTTTCGATATTCCAACTACTCCCTCGCGGGCATAGGCTGAGAGCCTGTACATTCCACCGCTCAACACGGTGAAGCCCGTGAGGTCTTGTTCCAGTCTGGGGAGTGAGACATGTGAAGCATCCATCATGGCTCGAAGCAGCTCCATCTCTGAAGCGGCTGGTTGCTTCGCTCAAGTGCTTCACCGTCTCACCCTCCAGACTCAGACCCTCACTCTCACAACGTTTAGTTTGCAAGTTTTACATTTTAATACTGTATATATAGATATATATATATACACCAAAACACATGAACAACACAAAATATATAAAATCATACAACAATAATTTGTACATGACTATACTGTAGTTATATGAGATCACGTTGGTCAGGTACGGGCAGGTAGGTGGGCGGGGCAGGAGCTTGGCAGAGGCAGGGCGACACAGGTACCACTAGTAGTACTTGAGTGTGTGGTAGTCCCTGAAGGAGTCGCCTATACACAACCCAACGTTACATTCCTGGCACTTGGAAGTAACTCGGCTGCATTTCTGTGGCTTTCTGGAGGAGTGGGCACAGACCTGGCACTGCACTTGGAGCCTCCGGTTGCCAGATAGCTCGGTGTGGACAGGGTAGTGCCTTTCATACCCTTCCATGACTCTGTCTGGGAGGTTGACTGGACGGCGACCCCTGTGACCGGAGACTGGTTCGCCGTGTTTTTCAAGGAGTTGGTAGGCGACGTTGTAGACAAACTCCCTGAACTTGAGTTTTTTGTTCAGGGCGATGTCTTTTTTGACCAGCCACATGTTGTAAGCGTTGAGCATCGTGATGTCAACAAAGTGAAGGAAAAGCTTGTGATACCATTTCACAGTTTTCCTCAGACACTCAACGCCTGCAAGCTGGCAATCAGACTTGTCCACAACCACAAGGCGCATGTACTTGGTATAATCTACCACCATATCAGGTTTCTGGATAGACTTTTTGGTACGGTAGTGGATTTTACCAGAGTCCACTTGGGCACCTTTATGGACAGTCGAAAGCAGGTGGACTGGTCGCTTGTCGTTCCACTTGATAGCCAGAACTTTCCCAGACTTCTCCAGCAGCTTGTAGTGGTCTTCTTCTTTCTTCTTGGCCTTTCCTGTCTGCGCCGCCTTTGTTCCTCTGCTAAGTCGTCATCAGAAGGGGTGCCACTTGAGGAGGGGTCGTCCAGTTGAGTGCGATTGCCTTGGAACTTAGGCATTAACTTCCTGTTAGTTCTGACAGTTCCACATGCTCCCGTTTTGTGGTCATGGAGAAACTGGCAGAGAGCAGAGCTTGTATACCAATTGTCGGTGTACGTGTGCCCATTGCCCAGGTAGGGCTCCATCATCTTTTTGACAATGTGCCCTGACATGCCCAATGGGTCGTTGGCACCGACTCTTGGAACGTCTACATCAGTGCCGGTGTACACGATCATGTCCAGCACTATTCCTGTTTCGCAATCACACAAGACGAAAATCTTAATCCCGAACCTGTGCCTCTTCAAGGGGATGTACTGCTTGAGCACCAGGCGTCCTTTGAAAAGCAAGAGTGACTCATCAATCACCAGGTTGTCAAAGGGTAGCAGTATTTCTTGTACCTTTGCAACAACATGTGAACACATCCCGAACTTTCCATATTCTATCATCTCGGTTTGGATTATCATTGTCTGCGAAGTGCAAAAATCGTAGAAGCAAGAAAAATCTATCACAAGTCATATACTTCCGGAAAATTGGGGTGTTGATGAGTGGGTCGTGATTCCAATAATGTTCCATCACATGCTTCTTGCAGAGAAGCATGATCAGCAACAACGCAAAGAACACAAGGAGCTCAGGGACAGTCGTATCAACCCCTGCACGAATTCTTGCTCTAGGAGATATGATATCAATCCTTTCCTTTACCCAGGCATAATAGCCATTGGTTTGGGAAACGAGATGAGTCATAATCTCCTGATCAAAAAATGCGCAGAAGAAATCAGCTTCATTAGACTGGTCATTGCAGGGCCAGTCTGCTGTTGAACCAGCCAGATTTGCGTCGAATTAGTGCAAGTCTGGTTGGAAATCTGACCCTTCAGACCAGGCAAATGAATACACACGCTGGGGGTCAGCCCCTCCGTCAGCCACGTCGTCTGCGCCTCCGTCAGACAGGTCGCTGTCGTGATCACGGTGCAGAAGTAGCCCGTCGTCTTCTGAGTCCTCTGCACCTCCCTCGTAATGGTCTTGACCCTCCTCGGACTCGCTGCCACTATCACCACCCCAGCCGTAGTCCCTGGGATCGAAGTCCCCTGCAGCGTCGTCGGCAGGCGAGTCAGGAGGGAAGAGGAGGGCGTCAAATTTGGACGGTGTTAGAGCTGTTGAAGTTCGAGGAGGCCTTGCAACACCAGCAGGGGTTCCTGCAACAGGAGCAGGGTCGTGGGCGGTGGTGCAGGGGCTGCCGTGGTGGGCAGTGGTGCAGGTGCGGCCGTGGTGGGTGGTGGTACAGGGGCGGCCGTAGTTTTTCCCCTGCCCTTTCCCTTCCCCGCCTTCTGTCGACTAGCCCCCGACGATCCTGCAACCCCAGGACGCCCACTTGTGCCTGTTGTGGTGGGCAGTGGTGCAGGGGCGGCCGTGGTGGGTGGTGGTGGCAGAGGCGGGTGGTGTCACCTTACTCCTCTTGAACTGATAAGGGTGACCTTTTCCCTTACCCTTCTTCCCAAGTCCCAACTGCCCCCGATGCTCCTGCATCCCCAGGACGGCCACTTGTGCTTGTTGTGGTGGTGGTGGGTGTCGTTGTCACAACAGTAGAGGCAGTAGTTGTTGTGGTGATGGTGGTAGTAGTTGTGGGGGGAGAAAATCTGAGGACAGTGACCTTGTAGCACTTGTCGTGCTTGTTGCACGTGTCGTGCCTCTCCCAGCACGTGTTTGTCTTGGTTGCACTGGCTCATCCTTCTCTGAACTAGTGTACACGTATGAGGGGTCCCTGGCACGTGTCCTGGTCCTACCACGAGCGCTAACACCGCCAGCAACAGGGTTAGGCGAGTAAACCGAGCGCGAGTCAGAGGGACGTGTGGGCTCCATAGCGAGTGAGAGCGTACTGAGTGTGTTGACAGTGTGGGATGCGTGCGGCGGGTGGTGGTGGGTGGCATCGAGAGATATCATGTTGCACTATTTGTGGTGCAATTTGTAACCCCCTAGACATCTTGGCGCCGTTTTGGTGCCCGTTTAAAAATCCTGCTTCTGTGAGGCCTATCGCGTTCGCTATGGTAAGCCTTCCGTGAGGCCTATCGCGTTTGGCGGGTTAATAGATTAGCCCTTTGAAATAACCGCTATGGGTAAGTTTATATTGTAGGGTTACTGCCAGGGTTTAGCATCTAGACGCCATCTTGACTCCGCGGTACTCTTATGTTATATCACAATACAGTACGTTGTTGTTTCTGCACTTCACACAAGGTTATACAGTCAACCCCCAATAAGACCGAGAGATAGGTTTCCAGCAAAGTTAGGTCAAAGCGAATTTTGGTCTTAATGAGCCGCAAATACAGTATAGGCCTACTGTAGCTTACCGGTCATGGTAATAAAGGAATTATAACTTCTCATTGTTCCTACTCAAGTCGTGGTGATCGAATTACTAATATACAGTATTGGGAGGTTTGACACCTCCCAAATAACCAAATAAGGAAAACCTTCTATTTGGTAGTAGCCTCGTAGTATCCAACGTAGAGCTATATACTATGTATAATTCCGCTCCGCTCTGGGAGCGGGCAATTATCGTAACCATCAGCGCGATTAATCGATAACTTCTAGACTAGCACCAACATTCTCTACTAGGTACGTTGTACGGTACACACTTTTGAGGCCACTAGTTTAACCCTCCAGCCCCGGGGGCTATAGCTTGCGACTGTGCTGCGGTACCGGGTGTTTTGACGATCTTTGGACTATGTTAACTACTCTGTAAGTCAATGAATATGGCATGTAATGTTGTGAATAAAAAAGAATAATGTTCCACAAACCTTCCTCTGTCGAATGGCGTTGAGTAGAGGTCTCTAGCCCCTCTGGTTGCATAATGGTGAGCGCGGGAAGACGAGTGCTTTTCGGCGGCAAATTCTTCCCGCGTTCGGACGCGTCGCCCCGGCCATGGCTACGACGCACCTAGCCGCTCGTCGCGCCAAAGTATTTATCTCCCTTAGACGATTTTAGTGTTTGATATTGAGATGTTTATTTGATATTTTTCTAGTTATTTTGAGGCCAGTTATATAAAATATGTTTATTAGGGTATCACTGTCACTGATATTGCTAATTTTCACTCGATACCGTACATTTTATTAGTAATTGAGGTAGGTTATTGTTGTATTAGGCACTGATTATTCGTTATCACAGGTGTTTATTATACTTTGGCCATCAAATATTAGGTCTTGTGTCACTTTCACTTTGACAAATATGCTTTAGAGTGTGTCACTGTCACTGATAATGCTCATTTTCACTCGATACCGTAAATTTTATTAGTAATTGAGGTAGGTTATTGTTGTATTAGGCACTGATTATTCGTTATCACAGGTGTTTATTATACTTTGGCCATCAAATATTAGGTCTTGTGTCACTTTCACTTTGACAAATATGCTTTAGAGTGTGTCACTGTCACTGATAATGCTCATTTTCACTCGATACCGTAAATTTTATTAGTAATTGAGGTAGGTTATTGTTGTATTAGGCACTGATTATTCGTTATCACAGGTGTTTATTATACTTTGGCCATCAAATATTAGGTCTTGTGTCACTTTCACTTAGTTATATGATTTGTAAACGTTTTATATACAATTTATTGTGTCTTTTTTCACTGATTTATATTTCTATAGGTTCTAATCATATGAATGTCACTTGGTATATACATATGTGTCACTTTCACATATTATTATGGTGTAATTGTATTTGTATCAATTTTCTCATAATACATGACTTTTGTATTACAATAAATTGGTTTTCTTCCACTTTTTGCCTATATATAATTATAGTGTACATATTGTCATTTTATTTGGCAATTTCAGTATGATTATTAGAACTCCAGCTTGGAGTGGTAATCAAAGAAGCACTCTAAAGCACAGAGTGCCACCTTGCACTCCACACACTCCATGGTTGACTTTTTACCTGGCCTCGGCCTCACCCTGCTGTTGTAGCAGACATGGCACCGCTTCTGCTGTGTTCTTCCTGATTCATTCTGAGGCAGGGAACCAAGCCTGTGCCTAATCAAGTATTGAGCACACTGCAAGCGGTCAATAACGGCGGGCCCAGGATGTGCCACTGCCCTCTGTGGCGTAGCATACTTCTCCAGGAGCTCCGTCAACACCTGCTTTTGGAACCTCAGCAGGCTATTGAACTTCATGGGTGTGTTCACATTCCGAAGCTTGTATATATTGTAGGCATTCAGAACTGACATGTCCACCATATGCAGAAAGAACTTTTTGTACCATCTGCACGAGGTACGCAGGCAGTCAATGAAGCCTATCTGCATGTCGGACTTGTCCACCAGCCTCACGTTGATGTTGTAGTCCAGGACAGCATCGGGCTTGGTCACCCTGGCCTGGGTGCGGCGATCCACCTTGCCAGTCTCCACCATTTCTCCCTTGTGGATGGTGGTCAGGAGGTTGACCTTCCGCTGGTCGTGCCAGTGGATAGCCAGAATGGGCCCCGACTTCTTCTTCAACACATCACCTTTTTTGGTCTTTGGAGGGAAAGGTGGCATGCCCTTCCTTTTCCCTCGTACTGTGCCTACAGTCCCCGTCTTGCGCTCATGCAGGTACTGTGAGAGAGTGGGGGACGTGTAATAATTGTCCGTGTAGAGGACGTGATTCTTAAGAAAGTAGCGGTCCATCATGGCTTGCACCACTGCTCCGCCAAAGCCAATGAGGGGGTCCACAAGCAAGTCCCCTTCCTTCCCGCTGTAGACCAGGAAGTCCAGGACATAGCCAGTTTGGCAGTCGCACAGCACAAAGAATTTTATGCCAAAGCGATGTCTTTTTGAGGGGATGTACTGCCGGAAGCTGAGTTTTCCCCGGAACAGCACAAGAGACTCGTCAATGACGACCTTGCGGAAGGGCTTGAAGTAGGAGGTGAAGCGTTCTCGCATCATCTCGTACAACGTCCTAATCTTCCACAGCTTGTCACCGAGGTGGACGTCGGTGTTGGTGACAAGATGGAGCGCTGCAAGGATATCAAGGTACCGGTCGCGAGACATATATTTCCCGAAGGCAGGGGTGGATATCAGATCATTGGTGATCCAATAGTCAGGCAACCTATGCTTCTTGACATGAGGCATTAGCATGGTGACTGCCAGGAACACCATGAACTCTTTATGAGTCACTGGGGTCCACTGCCTCATGTGGCCCTTGGTCACCTTGCCCAAAAACTGGACCTGGAATTGGTGCTGCTTATTTGTCTCTTTGACAACATAGCCTACTACCTCCTCATCAAAGAAGGCCTCAAATAGTTCGTGTGGTGGAGCATTGGGGCCTGCAGGAAAATTGGGGGTAATGCCTGAACCCTCCAGTACCTCATCAAAAGCTGGCACATCAGGGTTGTATCCATCCCCATCAACTACGTCTTGCCACTGAAAAACGTAGAATGGGTTTTGTCTACGCTGACGAGGAGCTCCAGCTGGTGGCCCAGCACGCCCACGGCCAAATCGGGAGGCGCGCGCCCTAGGGCGGCGAGGGCGTCGGCCAGGGCGGCGGGCAGCACGACGCCGGGCCAAGCGGATGGGTCGAGAGTCGTCGATGTCCATATAGTCATCGTCAGAGTGGTCATCTTGCCCTGACGGTGGACCTATGTAATCATGGCCAGAGTCTTCAGAGAGGTGCCCTTCATCATCAGTGGCCCCCACATAATCTGGCGAGGAACCAGTGATGCGTGGGCGGCGTGCGGGTGGGCGAGGTGGGGAAGGAGTGGCAGGTGAGGCTGTGTCCCCCCGAGGTCCTGGGCTCCTTGGCCTGCGACGAGTGACAGAAAGCAATGTTTCACTGTCACTAGGCCCAGGTATTGGTGATGCGAGCTCAAAGACTTCTTCAGGAAGACATGTTGAAGGCGGGAGAGGTGGGGAGGACCGTGGGGAAAGTTGCGGGGACGTATGGCTGGGGCCGGCAGGGGTGGACGCCGCGGGAGCCTCGAACAAAACTCTCTTACTTTTCTTATTTTTTTTGGTATATTTCCTACCTTTCCCCTTTTCGGCAGCAGTATGTCTCCTGTCGGGGGACCTAGGAGGCACATAGGCCGAAAGTGGGGGGGTCCTCAACCCTTGGCAATGGTGGGGGTGGTGGGGAAGATTGCGGGGCATCCGGATCATCTTGGGTGGCGTGGGTAGATAAGGGAGACAATGGCGGACGAGAAGGGTCACCACGCTGACCCTCACTCACAGCCTCATCAAGTATTTTTGCTTGTTCCCTAGCTGCCGCGGCCGCCTTCTCAAGTATTTTCTGCTTATACAAGTGTAGCTTGAAAGGCGATTTACCTGGGGAAGGGCTTGGAGTCGTGTCACTTATGCGAAATTTGGTGAGTGACCTTGAACTCTCCCACTCACTCAAGTTCACTGTCTTTAGGTAAACCAGCTTCCTCAACAACTGGTACATCACCTTCATCACTCTCATGTTCTCTCGCAAATCCCAGGAATTGCTCTTCTTTCTCGCTCTCATGGCCATAATCACTCGACTTATAATTACTGGAGTCGTCACTGACTATATCATCAACAATATACTTGGCATCAGCACGCTCATATAGTCTCAATGTCGTCTCAATACCTCCGGGAGAGAACACATTTAGGTGATGGCGTCGGGGTAAGGCGCGACGAACTAGCAAGGGCGTCGTAGGAAGCACGGTATCGGACACAGCGGAATCACTATTTGGCGTACTGTCCATGATGGCGTCGGGGTAGATACTGTTGCTGTGGCGTCGTTTACGCCTGGTGGCGCCACCTACCGTCCCATGATACCAAAAAATGTACGCGCGGCATTCGAAAGCACGCACGCAATCAATGGGCGTTCAAGAGCCCTTCCGGGTTGCGCGGGCAGAGGTTGTTATGGGCGTTCAAGAGCCCTTCCGGGGTGGAGGGGTTAAAGAAAAAACGAAAGTATGAGTGAGAAAGAGAAGATAAAGTTGAAGAATTTTGCCCATTTGCGATCTAGGCTTCTTACGACGTCTTCGTGAGCCTCCCGTGCAACCCGACCGGGTTAATTAGATCATCCTGGTATCAAGTTAAATAGACTAGATTGGATGGGCAGGGGTACGGCGCGAGGGCGGGATACTATGACGTTGGATACTACCAAATAGAAGGTTTTCCTTATTTGGTTATTTGGGAGGCGTCAAACCTCCCAATTTAGTAGTAGCCTCTATGTTATCTAAAGTAGAGCTAGTGTACCACATTGGAGGAGGACATCCAAACAGCAAACAAAACTTTAGCCTTTAGTAACAAATCAAGACCAAGGAAAGACAGACATAAACAAGAGAGTTTATATTAAAAGAGCGTACTGACAGGTGCATATTAAGAATGGTCAAGTACAGTCGTGTCAATTCAATGGAAGAACTTAGCCTACGGCAAAGATAGATGCATTTCATAAAGATGATTATGAATAATAGGATAACCCCCCCCCCCCCTCCTGAAGACAGTATGAATACCCAAAAGTATAATGAGTGGAAGACATACAGATACCGTACAAATTTAGTACAAGCACGAAACGCGTGATACACAATATAAGCGACCAGCACGTATTTCCCGAAAGAAATCGGTATGAGGCCGAGACAGACCGAAGTACAATTAAGGATACCTAAGATTAGAAGAATCAATTCCTTAACCTAGGCAAGGATGAACCTTAGGTAATCTGTACATATACGAGATAAGTATGTGTACTTCATAAACACCCCCCCCCCCAATATGGAAAGGAAAGGAGAGTCGGAGGCACACAGACTGAAAGAACAGTACAGGTAATACCCCTAGGGAACCCAGTATTGCCCAACGCAACAAAAGGACGACCTGGCCTGCCCGTGGATACGGACAGATAGGAGGCAACAAACGTGTCGTGGGAAGACCAGAGCCCTGTGTTGGCAAAGTCTGTGAGTGAATTAGTAAGAAGAAAACGAATCGTAGCAGCATACGATCGTATGTCGTGAGCCAACCTTTGAATGTCAGGATGACTGGCACGAAGCACCCGACACAGGCTAATCCCCACCGCACGTTTGCCGAGGCCCCTACCGGCCTATGGTGCCACCCACTGCGCCACACCCGACACCGGCCTGGCGGAGCGCACATACGTATGCAGGGCTTTCACCGGGCAGAGCGTATGATGAACACGTTCTCGTTTTTTGGAACAACGAACGGCTGAAAAACGTGTGCCTCACGTCCAGTCGTAGCCACAAAATGAACAAACTGGGTCGAAATGACTGCCCTGAGGACGGGAGAAAAAAGCAAGGAAGTCAGGGCCCCAGACAAGGTAGCCAGCTCCAAGAGTCTCTCCCCCGTAGTGAACACAAGAAGAAACAATAATGTTTCAAGCAAGTGCTCAGGCGTCGGGTAGGTAGTGGAAACGGGTGTAGGGAGGAGCTTTTAGAGCTTCCGCCTTCATACAAGTCGCAAAAAAACACCAATGTAACCGACGGAACTGTGTGGGCAAGGTCAGGAATCCATGTAGGAAAACAGTCCCAGTGAGACACGTAAGTCGTCCACGTCGTCGCAGTCCAAAGCAGAAGAAACCTGTGTGGCAAGAGTATTCCAAACTGTGGTAGCTACTTTGCCACACCAACAGTCCATGAAGCGAAAGCCAACGAGGACCCCAGGACTCCAATCGGCCCCAAGTGGAAGTCGGAAACCGACAGGAGAACGGGACACGGGTACCATCACTACAGCTGAGTGGACCAGGTCTGCGCCGGCCATAAGGGCGCGAACAACCAAACCCTGCCACGGTACCCTTGCAACCTGTGGAGGACCGTGCACAGCAAAAGTGTGTCAGGTGGCGGAAATACGTATACGGACTGCCACCTGTTCCAGTCGTCGCTGAACGCGTCCGTTCCCCCCCTCTTCCCCGCTGAGGGGCGAGTCCAGCGGTTCAGGAAGACAGACAACTAGGTCGGCACGAGCAAGGCGAATAAGGCCACCTGTGAAACGCCCCAGGAGGCTGCCAGGTCGTCGAATACGTAATATATGAAAGACCAGTCCATCCAGGTGCGTCGGCCCTACGACAAAGCAACCGCCCAAAGATCGGCAGTCCCGAGCTAGTAAGTCGCATTAAGGGCGACGCCGTGATTGTTGGCTTGACAAAATAACATCTCCGCCAGGGTCAGGTGAACGGTAGACCTGGAGGCAGCGAAGCCAATTTAGAGGAGTTTCCGCTAGATCTAGAGTATTCGCATATTGATCTAGCGGAAAAAATCTTTGAATTCATAAGAGTAACTAGCGGATATACAAGTCCAGTCTAGCGGAAAATTCAAAGAGCATCACCCATAATCTAGCGGATCGTTTAGGGTAGCCTATGTACAAGTTAGTAGTTGGCATAACTGCCTGGAGGAGCCCTGCCTATGAAGACAGGGAACCGCCGTCAGATCGTCTAACCTGACGGCTACCGACTTGCCGGGGAGGGCCCATTCGTGATACCTCCGGAAGAACAACGGGACGAACAGACCAAAGACAATGATGAGTAAGGGCGAGACCCGGCCATCCGTTCCGATCAGGACAACCCATGTCGGATCGGGAGCCCCACCCCACGTCGTACGATGCATCGGATCGACCCAGATGGTCGGCGATGGAGCGGACCAGGGCACAACCGCGGTGAGTGTGCCCCGAGCGACCCAGTGTGTGAATCACAAATGAATCTCAAATGAATCGAGTGCGGAACCGGGCAAAGCCGATTGGGAGGCAACAGAGGAAACGCTCTGTAGCCTAACTGTATGAGGCGCTTTAGCCTGAGCCACCCTAGGGGAATGGTCAGGGACGCCCAAATGAGCGACTCGATGAGCGAATCCCAGACCGTCCTGGTAAACGAGATCGAGGGCAATGTGGCAAAAAGCTTCCTGCGAAGCATTGCCGCATTCACCGGACTCAGTCTGACAGTCACGCTCGTTATGTCCCAGTCTAGGCCCACCCCCGTCACTTCCGACGACGGCGTGAGTTACGACTTGGGAACGTTTACCACGATTCCACACAAGTGATAAGTCGGATGACCAGTAGTGTGTCCTGTACACAGTGTGTCCGAGAGGCTGCGGCGATGAGCCAATCGTCCAAGTAAAACAGGATCTGAAACCCCTGATGGAGCAGAGGAGGCAGAGTCTGTGTGATGAGCGTCGTAAAGACCCGCGGAGCGATATTGAGGGCGAACAGCAAAATGTCGAACGTGAACACCCACTCGTGCGACTGGAGCGCCAGAAAACCCTGGAACCGAGGGGCCATAGTCACATGCCAAGAAGCCACCACCCAAGAAACGGGCTGGAGCGTCAGTCGCACGTGACCGATGGTGAGCACCAGAAATCGGGTGTACACGATGTGGAGGGTGAAGCAGGACAGACCGACCACCGGTCACATCGCATCGCAGTCCCTCTTGGGGACTAGTAAGACGTACGAGGAAGACACGTTGCTGAGACGTGACTACTCGAATCATCCCACCCTCATGCATAGACAGAAGCACTGTGGCAACATCTTGAGACACTGGTCGATGTCGGTGAGGTCGCCTGAGGAAAGGTTGTGACCGCAACCTCCAGGACAGACCCCGCTGCACAACCCGACATGCCCACAATCGGCAGGGCCCTTGCCGAGAGTGGTGACGGAAGAAACCAGTGCGAGGGCTTTGAAGAAGGCCCACCACCGAATCCGCCAAACGGACGGGAGAGGGGATAGGCCCAGTGGCATTACGCGTTGGTAGACGCGGGGTGCCCACCAGACTTGTCGTGGAGGGATCGGCCCCCATGACCACCTCTCCCCCGATTCCTGCCACCTGTCCGAAACGGACGACGAGTATCCTGCGCCTGCCGAGAATACTCCGTCCTCTGGTCAAACCTCCGAGAGGAAGCCACGATACACAGTTGCAGGGAAGGACGAGGCGGTAAGCGACGATCGGAGGGTCTCAGCGATCGCCCGCCCAGGCCCTAGCTCGTCCAAGCACTCCATTACTGGCGCCCCCCCCCGACTGAGGGAGGAAGCAGCCGATGATGGCCTCGACACCCCTTGTCTCAATAGGTTGCAAAAGCACTCCGCAGCCGCAAGCAGGTGGGCACGCTGCACATGCTCCCCACCCTGCCGCAGATCCCCACAAGGCTAGGCATCATACAGTCGAAGATGAATCAGAGACAACGGAAACTACATCAAGAGGGTAGAGAGCAGGCGAGCAGTGAGTTGTCGAAGCCTGTGATCGCGCTCGAGGGCACCCTTCTCCGGGGACGCGAAGAAGGGAGGGAGCAGACATCCCATCAAGAGAAACTGGAGGGACATGAAGCCAAGACCAGTACTTGGCAGGAACCCCGGATGACGACCAGACCAGTCCCGACACAAAGGTTTGTTCCAAAGGTGGAAACAGACGAGAACCTACCGCAGAACGCATATCAAAGTCCACACCCTCTACCATCCACGCCACCCAAGGACCAGCCGCAAGATGCGGGAGCTCCCGAACCAGGGCTCCCTTCTGATCCCGGGCCCTCTTGAGTAGAGGGATCCCAGCGATGGCTGACAGATCGGGGGCATCGATATGGATAACCTGCCGAGAGTAGGCCGACCATAGCTCGGTCGAACCAGGACAGGGAAGGAAACCTACGTGTATGGATCGTATACCGCCCCAAGGAAGGAACGGAGACGATCTGGCCACCTAACCCCAACCCGCACCCAGGCAGAACGACAAGAGATGCCGCAACTGCCGGAGGGGTCAGGGGGAAAAGGAGCGCGCAGAGCAGCAGCCGCAGGGTCCCCTCCAAGGGTGGGATAGGATTAACCACAGGTGCGACTTGAGGCACAGGAGACAGTCGCACCATAGCTGCGGTGAGACGTCCCAGAGCCACGTGTAAGGAGAAGAACTGTTCCGTGTACGACCCCTGGAACATCTTCGAAGCCGCCGCCTGCTCTCCAAGCAGGGTTGAGTGTCCAACCTCCAGGCAGGCACGCCTGGAGAATCCGATGGAGATGGAGAGATGGACCTAATACGCCCATGGCGGCCAACCTCCAGGTGTGGAGAAGGCGTGCAGGCGAGAGACTCCCTCGGAGAGTCCTCGAGTGCAGCCCCTTCCTCTTCTTCCCAATACAACTCATTGGGAGTCGAAACTGGCGACAAATGTGACAAAGGCACAGGAGGGGGCACAGTCTGAAACAGCGCAGCAGCTCAAGATGGAGGAGGAGCAGGAAGGACCAACGGTGCAGCAGGAGATAAAGGCGATGAAGCATCCAGGCCTGCCCACCCTCAATCACCCCGACTAGGGCACGAGACGGACGACGTGACGGAGAGAACGCAGGTGGCACAACAGCAGGCAAGGTGGGACTAGTGGGCGCACGCCACTCCGTCCCGACGAGCATACGACCCTTGTCAGGAACGGTAGAGAGAGCAGGCCGAGCAGGGAAGAGGGATTGCCGACGACGAGGCGAGGGCGAAGTGGACCTGCGACTCATGCCCCCCCATATTCCCCCAGAGTCCGCAGACACCGTCGACAGAGCAGACGGAGGGCCCCGAGGCAGGGCGGCCTAGCGCCCAGCCGGCAACGACACTGGGAGGCGCAACAGGACTCTATGCGGTAGTCCTAGAAGTGAGGGGTCCCGTGCAGGGAGGTCCTTACGTGGCGGGAAAAGCCTGCCCAGAGGGAAGGACCACACCGACATGGGTGTATAGGAAGCCTGTAGTAGCAGGCAACACGGATACTGCATATTCCATGTGACAGAAAGAACCTTACCTTAGGGTAGGATCACCAATATGGTCACAATTAATGACACATAGAGACTAGGAACGAAGCATAGCCGGCAGGTGAGCGTGCAGAAAACCCGTAAGGATCCCCGTAAAAAAACACAGGCACAAGGACAGAAAGGAGCACCGAAGCGCAAACTAGACCTTGAGCCCGGAGCACCTTCCTGTGAAGGATTTATC
Organism: Paralithodes platypus; assembly: GCA_032716605.1. Taxonomy (NCBI): domain Eukaryota; kingdom Metazoa; phylum Arthropoda; class Malacostraca; order Decapoda; family Lithodidae; genus Paralithodes; species Paralithodes platypus. The sequence continues at coordinate 52,175,426 of CM064504.1, forward strand.
CCCCCGTCAATGTAAGGGAAGCAGAAGGCCCCACCATAGGGGAGGACCCGGTAGTAACACAGGGGAAACCACAAAAGGTACAGTGAAAACCCAAGCACCAGGCCAGACGAGACCAAGAGCCAGGTGAAGCTTCCTGTGAAGGATGGAACCCCTAATCAAATGTAAGGTAAGAAGAAGGCCCCACCGTAAGGGAGGGCCCGGCAGTTAACACAGGTGAACCCACAAAAAAGTTCTGGTGAAACACCCAAACACCAGGGCAGGGCATCGTCCTACAAAATATCGTCCACTAAAATAGGGAGATCAATTGATTCAGATAGCGATATAGAGTGCCTCCAAAGGGATCTAGATACCTTACATGAATGGTCAGTAAATTGGCAGATGAAGTTTAACCCTCCAGCCCCGGGGGCTATAGCTTGCGACTGTGCTCCGGTACCGGGTGTTTTGACGATCTTTGGCCTATGTTAACTACTCTGTAAGTCAATGAATATGGCATGTAATGTTGTGAATAAAAAAGAATAATGTTCCACAAACCTTCCTCTGTCGAATGGCGTTGAGTAGAGGTCTCTAGCCCCTCTGGTTGCATAATGGTGAGCGCGGGAAGACGAGTGCTTTTCGGCGGCAAATTCTTCCCGCGTTCGGACGCGTCGCCCCGGCCATGGCTACGACGCACCTAGCCGCTCGTCGCGCCAAAGTATTTATCTCCCTTAGACGATTTTAGTGTTTGATATTGAGAATGTGATGTTTATTTGATATTTTCTAGTTATTTTGAGGCCAATTATATAAAATATGTTTATTAGGGTATCACTGTCACTGATATTGCTAATTTTCACTCGATACCGTACATTTTATTAGTAATTGAGGTAGCTTATTGTTGTATTAGGCACTGATTATTCGTTATCACAGGTGTTTATTATACTTTGGCCATCATATATTAGGTCTTGTGTCACTTTCACTTTGACAAATATGCTTTAGAGAGTGTCACTGTCACTGATAATGCTCATTTTCACTCGATACCGTACATTTTATTAGTAATTGAGGTAGGTTATTGTTGTATTAGGCACTGATTATTCGTTATCACAGGTGTTTATTATACTTTGGCCATCAAATATTAGGTCTTGTGTGACTTTCACTTTGACAAATATGCTTTAGAGAGTGTCACTGTCACTGATAATGCTCATTTTCACTCGATACCGTACATTTTATTAGCAATTGAGGTAGGTTATTGTTGTATTAGGCACTGATTATTCGTTATCACAGGTGTTTATTATACTTTGGCCATCAAATATTAGGTCTTGTGTCACTTTCACTTTGACAAATATGCTTTAGAGAGTGTCACTGTCACTGATAATGCTCATTTTCACTCGATACCGTACATTTTATTAGTAATTGAGGTAGGTTATTGTTGTATTAGGCACTGATTATTCGTTATCACAGGTATTTATTATACTTTGGCCATCAAATATTAGGTCTTGTGTCACTTTCACTTAGTTATATGATTTGTAAACGTTTTATATACAATTTATTGTGTCTTTTTTCACTGATTTCTATATTTCTATAGGTTCTAATCATATGAATGTCACTTGGTATATACATATGTGTCACTTTCACATATTATTATGGTGTAATTGTATTTGTATCAATTTTCTCATAATACATGACTTTTGTATTACAATAAATTGGTTTTCTTCCACTTTTTGCCTATATATAATTATAGTGTACATATTGTCATTTTATTTGGCAATTTCAGTATGATTATTAGAACTCCAGCTTGGAGTGGTAATCAAAGAAGCACTCTAAAGCACAGAGTGCCACCTTGCACTCCACACACTCCATGGTTGACTTTTTACCTGACCTCGGCCTCACCCTGCTGTTGTAGCAGACATGGCACCGCTTCTGCTGTGTTCTTCCTGATTCATTCTGAGGCAGGGAACCAAGCCTGTGCCTAATCAAGTATTGAGCACACTGCAAGCGGTCAATAACGGCGGGCCCAGGATGTGCCACTGCCCTCTGTGGCGTAGCATACTTCTCCAGGAGCTCCGTCAACACCTGCTTTTGGAACCTCCGCAGGCTATTGAACTTCATGGGTGTGTTCACATTCTGAAGCTTGTATATGTTGTAGGCATTCAGAACTGACATGTCCACCATATGCAGAAAGAACTTTTTGTACCATCTGCACGAGGTACGCAGGCAGTCAATGAAGCCTATCTGCATGTCGGACTTGTCCACCAGCCTCATGTTGATGTTGTAGTCCAGGACAGCATCGGGCTTGGTCACCCTGGCCTGGGTGCGGCGATCCACCTTGCCAGTCTCCACCATTTCCCCCTTGTGGATGGTGGTCAGGAGGTTGACCTTCCGCTGGTCGTGCCAGTGGATAGCCAGAATGGGCCCCGACTTCTTCTTCAACACATCACCTTTTTTGGTCTTTGGAGGGAAAGGTGGCATGCCCTTCCTTTTCCCTCGTACTGTGCCTACAGTCCCCGTCTTGCGCTCATGCAGGTACTGTGAGAGAGTGGGGGACGTGATTCTTGTGAAAGTAGCGGTCCATCATGGCTTGCACCACTGCTCCGCCAAAGCCAATGAGGGGGTCCACAAGCAAGTCCCCTTCCTTCCCGCTGTAGACCAGGAAGTCCAGGACATAGCCAGTTTGGCAGTCGCACAGCACAAAGAATTTTATGCCAAAGCGATGTCTTTTTGAGGGGATGTACTGCCGGAAGCTGAGTTTTCCCCGGAACAGCACAAGAGACTCGTCAATGACGACCTTGCGGAAGGGCTTGAAGTAGGAGGTGAAGCGTTCTCTCATCATCTCGTACAACGTCCTAATCTTCCACAGCTTGTCTGGGAGGTGGACGTCAAGGTTGGTGACAAGATGGAGCGCTGCGAGGATATCAAGGTACCGGTCGCGAGACATATATTTCCCGAAGGCAGGGGTGGATATCAGATCATTGGTGATCCAATAGTCAGGCAACCTATGCTTCTTGACATGAGGCATTAGCATGGTGAGTGCCAGGAACACCATGAACTCTTTATGAGTCACTGGGGTCCACTGCCTCATGTGGCCCTTGGTCACCTTTCCCAAAAAGTGGACCTGGAATTGGTGCTGCTTATTTGTCTCTTTGACAACATAGCCTACCACCTCCTCATCAAAGGAGGCCTCAAATAGTTCGTGTGGTGGAGCATTGGGGCCTGCAGGAAAATTGGGGGTAATGCCTGAACCCTCCAGTACCTCATCAAAAGCTGGCACACCTCCCCGTGGCGTAACTGATAGCGCGTCTGGCTCACAACCAGAAGGTCCCGGGTTCGAGACCCGGGCGGGGAAGAGACATTTGGGCAAGTCTCCTAACAGTGTAGCCTCTGTTAACCTAGCAGTATAAATAGGAACCTGGTATAAGTGGACGAAGTTGTGACGTCCCATCTGGGGTTGGTGATCGGTTACAAGGTGATATGGGTATCGTACTGGTCAACCTAAGCTACTGGTCAACCTAAGCCTTCGGGTGAGACTGGTACCGTAGTGAGAATGGTGCCGTACAGATTAACCCTAAGCCTTCGTTTCCAGATGACGCCAATTGGCTAAAATACAGACTACACACACATCCACAGCCATTCCAACAATACATAAACACTTAACATGCATTTCACGCAATACATTCCCAGTTAAGGAGGCGCGATAATAATGAGCTTAGCTCGCATTGCGTGGATTCCCCTTGACGAACAAGCAAGTGAAGTGAAGTGAAGTGTATCCATCCTCATCAACTACGTCTTGCCACTGAAAAACGTAGAATGGGTCTTGTCTACGCTGACGAGGAGCTCTAGCTGGTGGCCCAGCACGCCCACGGCCAACTCGGGAGGCGCGCGCCCTAGGGCGGCGGCCAGGGCGGTGGGCAGCACGACGGGCAGCACGACGCCGGGCCAAGCGGATGGGTCGAGGGTCGTCGATGTCCATATAGTCATCGTCAGAGTGGTCATCTTGCCCTGACGGTGGACCTATGTAATCATGGCCAGTCTTCAGAGAGGTGCCCTTCATCATCAGTGGCCCCCACATAATCTGGCGGGGAACCAGTGATGCGTGGGCGGCGTGCGGGTGGGCGAGGTGGGGAAGGAGTGGCAGGTGAGGCTGTGTCCCCCCGAGGTCCTGGGCTCCTTGGCCTGCGACGAGTGACAGAAAGCAATGTTTCACTGTCACTAGGCCCAGGTATTGGTGATGCGAGCTCAAAGACTTCTTCAGGAAGACATGTTGAAGGCGGGAGAGGTGGGGAGGACCGTGGGGAAAGTTGCGGGGACGTATGGCTGGGGCCGGCCGGGGTGGACGCCGCGGGAGCCTCGAACAAAACTCTCTTACTTTTCTTAATTTTTTTGGTATATTTCCTACCTTTCCCCTTTTCGGCAGCAGTATGTCTCCTGTCGGGGGACCTAGGAGGCAAATAGGCCGAAAGTGTGGGGTCCTCAACCCTTGGCAATGGTGGGGGTGGTGGGCGAGAATGCGGGGCATCCGGGTCATCTTGGGTGGCGTGGGTAGATAAGGGAGACAATGGCGGACGAGAAGGGTCACCACGCTGACCCTCACTCACAGCCTCATCCTCACCAAGTAGTTTTGCTTGTTCCCTAGCTGCCGCGGCCACCTTCTCAAGTATTTTCTGCTTATACAAATGTAGCTTGAAAGGCGATTTACCTGGGGAAGGGCTTGGCGGCGTGTCACTTATGCGAAATTTGGTGAGTGACCTTGAACTCTCCCACTCACTCACTCTCTCAAGTTCACTGTCTTTAGGTAAACCAGCTTCCTCAACAACTGGTACATCACCTTCATCACTCTCATCACTGTCATGTTCTCTCGCAAATCCCAGGAATTGCTCTTCTTTGTCACTCTCATGGCCATAATCACTCGACTTATAATTACTGGAGTCGTCACTGACTTCATCATCAACATTATGCTTGGCATCAGCTTGCTCATAAAGTCTCAATGTCGTCTCAATACCTCCGGGAGATAACACATTTAGGAGATGGCGTCGGGGTAAGGCGCGACGAACTAGCAAGGGCGTCGTAGGAAGCACGGTATCGGACACAGCGGAATCACTATTTGGCGTACTGTCCATGATGGCGTCGGGGTAGATACTGTTGCTGTGGCGTAGTTTACGCCTGGTGGCGCCACCTACCGTCCCACGATACCGAAAATGTACGCGCGGCATTCGAAAGCACGCACGCAAGCAATGGGCGTTCAAGAGCCCTTCCGGGTTGCGCGGGCCGAGGTTGTTATTGGCGTTCAAGAGCCCTTCCGGGTTGGAGGGGTTAACATTGACAAATGCAAGGTATTAAAGATAGGGAAGATGCAAACAAATGTTAAATATAAACTAGCTAATTTAGAATTAGAAAATTCAGACTGCGAGAAAGATCTAGGTGTGTTTGTTAGCAATGATTTGAAGCCTAGAAAACAGTGTACAGTAGGCTCACATATCTCGATCAATCTCATCTCGATATTTCGCATCTCGATGCCACCTTCAAGCTCTCCCCAATCACAAATCTCGATGAAAAAACGTTAATCTCGATAGCTAATAGCTAAATATCGATGCTAGATGCTTATACTAATATAAACAGATTAATCTTGAACAAATCGATGTGTGAACCTCACAGTCATTGTGTTTTGTTCACCTGTATACTAATGTACCGCTAGTATCGATCGTCTCAAGCGGTAGTCTAACCTGTCTCTGCCGCTTTCATTTACGTAGTAATAAAAATGACTTTACCATGTTTTAATATACATTATTATTTGTATGAGGAAAATCTAATATATAATAATAGTAAAGACAAAAGAAAACTTGATTAAACTTTATACCATGGAAAATTTATTGAAGTCGGTAGATCTAGCGGCCACTTGGTGTACCAGTCACACATCCGCCATTCGCTTGAAAACTTGTATTGTGAAGTCGTCTACCTGGACCTTTTTTTATCGCATTCATAAAATGCCGGTACTAGTGGTGACAGGGTGAGGGAAGCAATTGCAAGAATTGATGACGGTGACTGTGCGCCGGGTGCGGAGACGCAGTAACCTAACTGCGTTCGCCTCGGAACCAACAATCAACCACACAAACCTCTTTATCAATAGATATAAGGTAAAAATAAAACTCTTTCATTATTAATTTTATCTATTTTAACATATTATATATATTTCATGTGATTGTGGGGGGCAAATGTGAAAATTGACAGATTTGATGTAGGTTAGTCGGCAAGTGGCTGGAACCGATTGTATTTTTTCCCATAAGAAGTTAACTTCGCATCTCGATATTTCGAATCTCGATCGGTATTTGTGGGAACCAATTATGATCGAGATTGGAGATTCCACTGTATAAGCGTTCGTAATAAGGCAAACAGGATTCTCGGGTTCATCTCTAGGAGCGTGAGTGAACTGCTGATGTTATCTTAAAACTTTACTTGTCATTAGTGAGACCCTATATGGATTATGCTGTCCAATTTTGGTGTCCTTATTACAGAATGGACATAGATTCATTGGAGAGAGTACAGCGTAGAATGACAAAAATTATCCATAATATTAGAAATCTTTCGTATGAAGAAAGGTTGAAGAAATTAGGTTTACATTCGTTAGAGAGACGCAGAGTTAGAGGGGATATGATAGAGGTGTTCAAGTGGGTTAGTGGGATTAACAAAGGGGACATGACAAATGTACTAAAGCTCAGTGATAGCGAAAGAACTCGTACCAATGGTTTCAAATTAGATAAATTTCGTTTCAGAAAAGATATATTGGTAACAGAGTTGTAGATGGGTGGAATGGACTACCAAGTGCTATAGTGGGATCTAAAACTGTAGGGAGCTTTAAGATAAAATTGGATAAGCATATGGACGAGAAGGGTTGGGTGTGAAGGGGGATCAGCCGGGTTGGGCCAATCAGCGCTCTGCAGACCCCCATAATCCTGCGTTAATCTCTAACCGTTTTGGTTAGATGATCCTCAGGGTATTAGAGTGTGAAGCCTATAATTGGGCTTTGTAATTGAATTGGGGTTGTGTGGGACAGGGATCTGCCTTGCTTAGGCCAATCGGCTTTCTGCAGACTCCCATTTTCTTATGTTCTTATGTTCTTATGTTCTTAAATTATGGAACCCCTAGACCATGAGCCTGGAGCACCGTCCCGTGAAGGAGGCATCTCCCCTTCAATTATGCAAGGTAAGAATAAGGCCCCACCGTAGGGGAGGGCCAGGCAGTAGCACAGGTATGTACACAATTTATGACACACAGAGACCAGGAATGAATTTGAGTAGACAGATTTAGCATGCAGAAAACCCCTTAACCCATTGGCTGTGGCTATGTTTGGGCTATTTAGGGCATATTCAGGCACTCCTGAATGATAAATCAAGCATCTGCATTAAATGAACTGTATTCTGCCGAAAACTAGGCGAAAATAGCTTCAAAGTGAGACCAGAACGGGCCCCGTACGTGGTCTGGTTCACCCGCAGCGGTGCCAGTGAAACGCGGGAAACCCACTATTTGGTAGCACTCGTTCGCTTGGCTACACTGTTGTGAGTGACAGAGAGAGACCCGCGCGAGACACAGTCTACCTCAGTGAGCCGCTCGCTGCTCTGAGGGACGGAGGTGGGCCCCTCACGCTCCCGCCCACTGACACTCTATTTTTACGTTTTTTACAGGCTTTTAAAGCCTGGAAATCGCTGTAACTTGCCAGGACGTTCCAGAACGTCACCCGCAGCGAAAGGGTTAAGGATCCCCATAAGTTATTGGAAGAAGAAGGCCCCACCGTATGGGAGGGCCCAGTAGTACAGAGAAGAACCCACAAAGAGTTCCAGTGAAACCTCAAACACCAAGTCAGACTAGACCAAGAGCCAGGTTCATCACCCATGACAGGATGTGATGATCCCCCCCCCCCCACCCCCCAAATAAAGTGAGAATAATACCTGAAGGCCTTTAGGCACCGATGGGGAAGTGTAGAGAAGTCCGCTCCCAGAACGGGATTGTCGTACAAAGTCCGCTCCCAGAGCGGGATCGTCATACAAAGTCCGCTCCCAGAGCGGGGAGGGTGGAGAGTCAGCCACACACACTGTAGAGCCAATCACACACACTGCGTCCCAGAGCGGAGCGGAGACACAGCCTGTGTGAAAAAACAGAAGAGCGTGAACACTCGGCCAACTAGCCTCTTCAGAAGAGGGTGAGGAGGCAGGAAAAGCGTACACAATAGAGGCCCGCTCCCAGAGCGGAGCGGTCTCAGTGTTCCCGCACCCAGAGCGGAGCGGGCGTAGTGCGGCCGCTCCCAGGGCAGAGGGGACCTAGTGCGGACCGACCCATGAGGCCTCAGACACCGGGATAAGGCGTCAGGCAGTCACAACAGACGTGCGAGTGGCAGTGTAAAGGGGTTCAGTAATGTCAGCACGACCCAAATCAGGACGGCAGTGACATGCAGGGAGCGGCCAAGTCAAAGGATCACTGAAGACCACCATGTGGTGGGGACCCTGGAGTACGTGTCAGCCGATACCAGATGAGGAACGCTGACACTGTTGCCAATTCAAAATATCCCAAGAAGATGAGTTCACAGTCCCTGGAACTCAGGAGCCCAGCAGGAGAATGCCGGCCTGACCTGGTAACAGTGTGAATGACAGCAAGGCAACCAAAGTACTCCCTTCGACTAGGCTAGGCCACGGCAGCCTAGACAAGTCGGCACCGTGTCAACTAACTGAGAACCAGGCCCCTGTGGGCCAGGAAAAGACCTCGATAGGGAAGGAAACCCTATGAGGTGGCCAGATGAAAGAGAAAATGAGGGGTCTATGCCCCCAACTCAGTCATCAAGGTAGGCCTAGACAAGGAACTCAGATAGCCAGACACCAATTCACGAAATGAGTAGCAAAAACTAATGCAGTGACAAAGAGTCCCTAAATGAACAGAAAACCTAGCTAGACAAAGCTAAAGCCACCGCAATTAATGAAAGTGAATGAAATAGGCGAAGGCCTAATACTACAGGGCACCGCCAGAGGGGGGTGCCCGACCACAACAAAACTAGCAACCGCCATTCTTGCCGCAACACTCCAATTAAACACATTAGAGCCCATTTTTTGCGTGCCTGCATCACGGATCATCTGTCTAGAACCTCAGGTGCCTTAACCCTTCCGGCCCGGGTGTCCTTTTAACAGGACGGCGCGGCAGATGGGCCAGAGCCCGGGTGTCATTAGAAAAGCCCTATGCTTGAAAGCGTGCTTTGAAATTCGTGCGGGCAAAATTTACTTTGCAGGGGCGATCGCAGCGCTACCAAGCCTCAACTACTACCGTTATCAGTTTCTACGTGCCCGCCATAGCGAGTTATAGTGCAATCATGAATTCCGACGTGTCCGATTCTGTGCAACCTCCCGCGCGCCCCACTGCTACCCCGCTCGCAACATCGACGCCTGTTCCAACCGAGAAAAAAGCTCAACGAAAGAAAGTGAAGAAAGTGAAACGTTTGTTGAGTACAAGTGCTATACAGCGAGAACTTTTTGCCATTGAGTTGAGCAGTGGCGAAAGCTCGGTGGACAAAGAAAGATTTATTGAAAGTGGAGACGAAGTTGACAATTTCATTGGTTTTGGAAAGGACGACAATGTAGATTTATTTGTGAGGGGAGACAGTAGTGATGATCCTGATGTGGAAGTGGTTCAGGAAGGTGCTATTGAACTTCCAAGTGTGCTAGAGCCTAGGCCTACCCCTTCGCCATGTTTGGTAGGTCAGTCTAAGCCTAGCCCAGGACCTTCCTCTTTGCCTGCCCGTACGCCCTTGAAAGTGGGCAAATATTTCTATAAACAATCTTTGGTGAAAAGTGCAGCTAAACAAGCACGCAGGGCAGCAGCAGAAAAGGCTAGGGAAGCGGAAGATAGTGATAGTGACGCCGACCCTGGTCTAGCAACCACCCGCATTCCTTTGTCCCGACGCCTTGACCCGGGACCCCGCGTGGGTCACCCACAGCCCTCGGCTTCATCTCTCCCTCAGGATGACCAACGGGCCTCTACAAGTGGTATTAGTGGTGTGCCACAGCCCTCAACACACCGCAGAGCATTATTTTATGCGGAGAAGCCCTCGGCTCGCCACAAAAGGAGCCCAACTCCCGAGGCTGAGGCTCCCATTGTTGAACCTCCCGCGCCCCACGCCGCCAACGCCCGGTCACTTCTTCACCAGAATTGTCTCCTGAAGAGGATGCTGATGACCCCAACATTGGCCCAGATGACCTGACGTCGCCTGAGGAGGAGGAGGAGGAGGAGGAGGAGGAGGAGGAGGAGGAGGAGGAGGAGGAGGAGGAGGAGGAGGAGGAGGAGGAGGAGGAGGAGGAGGAGGAGGAGGAAGAGGAGGAGGAAGAGGAGGAGGAAGAGGAAGTCCCGACAAGACGAGTTAGAGGGCGAGGTTGTCGACGTGGTCAGCCTGCCGACGCCGATGCCCCTGGGCCTGGGCGTGGGCGTCCGCGTGGCCAAGGGCGTGTGCCTGCTGCAGCTGCACGTGCTCGATCATCCGACCTGTTTGTGTGGACAGATGGGGCGGATTTTGAGGCAGATTGTCCTGCCTTTGATGAGGTACAGGTTGGTTCCGGGGTGTCACCAGCATATCCCTGTGGCCCAGATGCTACCCCCAGTGAACTTTTCTGTGGCTTTTTTGACAATGAAATCATGGAATACCTCGTCGAAGAGACAAATAACCACCATGCTATCTGTGCCAACTTTCTTGGGAGGAAGACCAGTGCCAAGATGGTGGCATGGAGAGATGTCACTGTGGCAGGAGTATATGTGTTCTTGGCACTCACAATGCTGCTGACACATATAAAGAAGCACGTTCTGGCCGACTACTGGATCACTGGCGACCTCATAACGACTCCAGCATTTGGCAAGTACATGTCCAGGGACATCCTCTCCTATCTCCACCTGTCAAACAACATTGCACTCCACATGCCAGACCCATTATGGAAGATCAGGAAGCTGTATGACATGATGCGTCATCGCTTTTCCACCTACCTGATTCCATTCCAGAAGATGTGCCTGGATGAGTCTCTGGTCCTGTTCCGTGGAAGGCTGCATTTCAGGCAGTATATCCCGTCCAAGAGACACCGCTTCGGCATCAAGCTCTTCGTCCTCTGCGACTGCAAGACGGGATATGTGCTGGACTTTATGGTCTACAGCGGCAGTGGTGGCAAAATTGAGACTGACCCGCTCATTGGTTTTGGCGGCGCTGTAGTAAAGAAGTTGATGGAGAGGTACTTCTATAACCACATCCTCTACACCGATAACTACTACACGTCGCCTATCCTGGCCAAGTACCTCCATGAACGCAAGACCGGAACTGTCGTCACAGTCAAGGCCATGAGGAAGGGCATGTCATCATACCAAAGGAAGACCAAGAAGACGGACATCTTCCATAAGAAGAGTGGCCCCATCCTCTCCATCCACTGGCATGACCAGCGGAAGGTCAACCTCCTCACCACATGCCACAAGGCCGAGATGGTCGCCACAGGGAAGGTGGACCGAAGAAACAAAAACCCCGTCGTGAAACCAGCTGCTGTCCTGGATTACAACCTAAATATGCGCCTCGTCGACAAGTCCGACATGCAGATGGGCTTCATCGACTGCCTGCGAACATCTTGCAGGTGGTACAAGAAATTTATCCTGCATACGGTAGATATGTCGGTCCTCAATGCCTACAACATCTACCGTCCGAGGACTCAAGGAGCCCCGAAGTACAAGTGCCTGTGGAAGTTCCACAAGCAGGTGATACTTGAGCTCCTGGCTAAACATGTGGGTACACCAGGGAGGCCACTACAAGGACCAGGCATGCTGGACAGAATGGGGTGTGCTGAATTTTTCAGGAAGTACCAGCTCAACGCCCTTCCTTTCAAAGCACCAGGTAGTAAAGTCAGGAATCAGAAGAGGTGATATGTGTGCAGCCACACAACTAGAAGACCCCGCAAAGCCACAAAAACCACTTAGGAATGCCTCGAGTGTCAAGTGGGACTATGTGCTGGCACCTGCTTCAACGACTTCCACACTCTAGTAAACTTTTGAAGTGAAAGTGACAACAGTGAAAGTGACACTCAAATGTAGGCTAAGAATAATAATATAACTAAGTATAAGTGAAAAGGACACACATAAGTAATAATAAGTGCCTTCATAACAATATGAACAAGTGAAAGTGACACTAAAATATATATTTCTAACAATAAATAAGTGAAAATGACACTATCAATAAGCCTAGTCCAGTGAAAGTGACACTATAATAATAATAAAACTAAGTATAAGTGAAAGTGACACACATAAGTAATAATAAGTGCCTTCATAACAATATGAACAAGTGAAAGTGACACTATATATATTATTAGCTTACCTAACAATACATACTACACTATAAATTACCATAGTCCAGTATAAATAATAATAACTACTATAATAATAACAATAAAACTAAGTATAAGTGACAGAGACACAAATAACTTCATCTATCTATTGCCTGACGCCGTGATCCCCGAAGGGGTGGCCACGAACGAACCGCCCCCATGCACCTCTGTCCCCAGTCAGTCGACGCCCCTCCCTCCAACCAGCACCGCCTTCGTTCATGTACTTCCTCACTCCATCCTTCCACCTCTCATTCGGTCTACCTCTCCCTCTCTGTCCCTCCACCTCGCTCTTGTACACCCTCTTAGTCATTCTCTCGCTTTCCATATGTTCCATATGGCCGAACCAGCTCAAGTTGTTCATTTTCACACTTTCCAGCACATCTACCTCCACACCACACCTCCTTCTTACTTCCTCATTAGTCTGTCTATCCCTCCATGTAACTCCGCACGCACTCCTTAAGTAATTTATTTCCACTGCTCTCACTCTTGGTCTGAGTCTCTCAACCAACGTCCATGCTTCGCATCCGTAAGTCAGTGTCGGGATTACCACACTGTCATGCAAGGACTTCTTCACTTCCATACTGACCACCCTATTTCTTGTTACTGCTTTTAGCGTTCCTACAACCCTCTTCCCTTGTTGTACCCTCTCCCGCACTTCTTCATCCATAGTCCCATCTTTACTCAACACACTGCCCAGATACTTAAAAGAGTTGACGATCTCCATAGCCTGACCGTTCAGCTTCACCTCACACTCTGTGACTTCACCCCTTTCGAAGACCATAACCTTGCTCTTCCCCGCATTTACCTTCAAATTCCGTTTTTCGCACACTGTTCCAAACTCATTTACCAGACCCTGCAACTCCCATTCATTATCACTCATCAGAACTGTATCATCCACAAACAGCAGTATAGGTAGCTTCCACTCAATTCCCTCCCTTTTCAGCGATACACCAACATCCACTGCTCTTGATAGTATTTCTTTCATGACTCCATCCATATATACAGTAAACAACCACGGGGACATGACACACTCCTGTTTCAAACCAACATTCAGGTCAAAGAACTCGCTCTGCTCACTCTCCACACGTACTGCCGCCTTTGCACCCTCATACATGCTCTTCACTGCTTTCAGCAACTTGCCCTCTACTCCGTATATTCTAAGTACTTTCCACAAACCTTCTCTATCCACTCTGTCATAGGCCTTCTCCAAGTCCATAAAGGCAACATATACCTTTTGTTTCTTCTCCAGATATTTCTCCACAACACAATTCAGGGTAAAAATCTGATCTACACATCCTCTTCCCTTCCTAAAACCTCCCTGCTCGTCGCCTATCCATTACTCCGTTCTCACTCTCTCAATCACTACCCTACTGTATACCTTCCCTACTACGCTTAGAAGACATATAACTTCATAAAAATCACTTTATTGAGTGAAAATAACATAATAACTATAATAAATGGCATAATAAACAATAAAACACTATAAAATCGCTTCCCGGCATAATTGCGGGTCGAGCGACGAGTGCAACTGGGCGTCGTAGCCGGGGCCGCGGTTGAGTGTTCGGACGCGCCAAGGTAAATGCGCGGCAAAAGTTACCGCCACTTCCATCGCCATAACTCAGGAACCAGTTGAGCTAGAGAGCTCTACTGAACGCCATTCTACGCGGAAAGGTAAGGCGCACATTTTGACATATCTTTGATTAATGTAGGTATTATATTAAGCAAGATTAGCCTTAGTTTACTTTTGCTGTTTTTCAGCAAGATCGCCCGGGTACGACCTCCGTCCTTATGTAAGGCAGCCCGGGCCGGAAGGGTTAAAGAAGGCCCACAACTCACCGAAAAGTGAAGGGGACAGGAATGGAAGGCACAAAATATGGAGCATAGAAAATCGTGTTTACAGTTGAGTGTAGCGCGAGAAAGAATTATCTAATTAACCCGGTCGGGTTGCACGGGAGGCTCACGAAGACGTCGTAAGGAGCCTAGATCACAGATGGGCAAAATTCTTCAACTTTCTTTCTCACCCATATTTTTTTTTTTTCTTTAAACTAGTGGCCTCAAAAGTGTGTACAACGTACCTAGTAGAGAATGTTGGTGCTACTCTAGATGTTATCAATTAATCGGGCTGGTGGTTACGATGATTGCCCGCTCCCAGAGCGGAGCGGAATTATACATACAGTAGTATATAGCTCTGCATTGGATAACGTAGAGGCTACTACTAAATATATACACACACACATACGGTATACAAGCCTATGCATGTAAAGTACAGTAAACCCCCGCTAACTCGGACTCTTTTTAGTCGGAAACCCGCACTTCACGGAATGGCATCGGCCTCTTGGAAATGTCCCTGTATATCTCGGAAATTTCCGAGTTGGACGGGATGTGTGTCCGGTTTACAATGTTCTCTCACTCGGTTTTAAGTGATTTTAGGATGAATTGAAGCCTGTGCCTTTTAATTATTGTGTTAATATTAATTACTATGTACTGTACTGTCCCTGAAAACATAATAAGGTTCGTATTTGTCATTAACCCTTCTGGCCCGGGGGCGCTATCCTAAGGAAGTTGTTGAGACCCGGGAGATCTGGCCGAAATACGTCTACGCCTAGGCTACCGTATCTTTGATATTTTAACTGCTAGAAAATTCCCACGCATGTCTAAACGTACTGTGGTTTCCAATCTGTAGACTGGCATTGAGTAGAGCTCTCTAAGTCAACTGGTTCAGTTGTGATGACGATTTCCGTGGAGCGCATTTTTCCGCGATTTTAGCAATGTGACACACTTTTCAAGATCTGTCTTTGCAGACCACATGACAACAAAGCTCCGACATCTGCTTGCTGCCAGAGGTGCATGCGTCGCCTCCGACAGGCTTTGTTTACATACGTCGGACGCGCGGCTTTCAAAACAAGCTGAATAGGCTTTCAAGCTTACGGATTTTATAAGGACACCCGGGTTCCTGCCCATCTGCCGCGGTGTCCTTTTAAAATGCTGCCCGGGCGGGAAGGGTTAATATGATGAATTTCACATGTAAAAGAAAAAAAAATTATCTCAATTTTCTCTGACGCGGACTTTCCTCTTCTAATTCGGACATTTCCCTCTCTTAAGTCGGACATACAGTAAGTCGGACTTCGGACATTTCGGAAAATCGGGCTTCTCGGAAGTGGTCTCCCCCCAATTAGTCCGAGTTAGCGAGGGTTTACTGTATCTTCACATTATACTTCCTTACTTGATTACATAAAATTCCTTGAAGCACAAAAAGGGCATGTAGCCTACAAAATTCAACATCTACCTGTACTACAGTATCCATACCAAGGACTTCACAGTGTGTAAGTCTGGAATAAAGCATTATTATTATTATTATTATTATTATAATCCTTGTCCATACATACCCAGCCATATCTCAATTCCCACATTTATCACTCGGCAGTTTGTTTCACCATGTTTGGCTTCGTCTCGTATATTTTCGTACGGTAAGATAACTTTTAAATAAACCCCTGACCTCTCTGCTTTACCTAATTTATCGTGTATGTACTTAAAATATATAGTAAGAATTTTCAGGTATGTAAAAATAGTTGTATGCACAGTTCATTCGTTTATTAAATTAAAATTGCACTCGGCTATTATCGATCGATCAGCTGTTTCCCGGGGTCTCCCCAGCCTCCCCTTCATTGACGAAACACGTGACTTCCTCCTTTCCTCACCCCCGCATCTTCATCACACCCACCTCCCTTTCTTCTCTATTGGTCCTAATATACTGTCTGATGGCGTAATGGGTTTCCAAATATAAGGATCTTCTAAAAAAATGTAAGGATATATTTCTTCCTGCTTTTTTGTGTGGCCTTCCCTTAAAGAGAGGAAGCCGATACAAAGGCGTGGCTGGGATAGGAAGACCCGGCCGACCCCCATAAGAAAAAGAAGAAGACGACATAGATGAGTCGATTCCCAAATATAATTGTATTTTTCCGGCTATATGGATTATTTAGGTTATTTCCAATGTTCTTTACTTTCATTCCCGGACTGCCACATGTGTCTGTTAATTTCATTAATCGAGTTTAGGAGTAAAGTTGTTTAGTGGAGAGAACATAATAACTAATATATGAATCTTTATGTGATAGGTAAGACATCCCTTTGTTTTTCTTGGGGCTATTATTGGGAAACATATTAGAGAAACTGGCACCTCCACAACTAGACAAAAAAAATAGTTTGATTGAGGGTGTTATTGTGAAAATATAGGTGCAGTAAACCCTCGCTATTTCGGACTAATTGGGGGGACACTCAGTCCGAAATGTCCGATTTTCCGAGATGTCCGAACTCCGGCTGTGTCCGATCTAAAAGAGGACAAAAAAACCATCTGAAAGAGAAAAATCCGACGAATATCGAATTAGGAATAGTGAAACGGGAACAAACTTCACTGGGCGCCGAGCTGGCCGTAAACCGGGAAACGAGAGCAAACTTCATGCAACCATCTATCTATTGCCTGACGCCGTGATCCCCGAAGGGGTGGCCACGAATGAACTGCCCCCATGCACCTCTGTCCCCAGTCAGTCGACGCCCCTCCTCCCAACCAGCACTGCCTTCATTCATATACAGTCAGGTCTTGATATACACGGTTAATTCGTACCCTGTACGTACCGTACCGTGTGTATCAAAACCGTGTTTTAGAAATAACAGGCCTTATGGGAATTACTTAATTCGTTCCAGCCACTTTCCCAAAGTCCCCCTTTTGGCCCTTTTTGCCTACCTTCAGACGACTTATATTACATTATACCACCAACATCATATATGTCATAACATAGTATACATTAAGCATCAATAAGAACTGTTTTGGACCTGTTACTGACCTATTTGTGTGGATATATGTGTTGACGTTTGGTAGATATCCCTGCCGCTGTACTCCCTCCCCGCCCCGCCCCGGCCTCAACCCGGACTCCGTTACTGTGATGATGTTGATAAGCCTTGTGCTACAGCTAGCACATAGGCCCCTCCAGGTTCCCAGGCATGTTGATCGTCCTCATTGAAACCAGAGAACACAGAAATATTGTCCATCATATCATTATCATCATTAGATTGGTTGTCACTATCAGGGACGCTCCCTCCTTCCCCCTCTCTTTATTAGTCTATGGTTCAATAGACCAGAAAGTAGAGAAGAAGTTATAACCCTATTGATAATGCAAAACTATTGAACACACTTACAAGTGTATGTTATTTGGTCTCTATATAATCTGTGAATCATTTCTGATATGATGAAATTAAAGAAAGACATTTTCCACCAACTCATAATCAGCAAAAATGACACAAATGTCAATTAAAAACATGTTACAATATTTTCCAATCAATTTGTGTAGACACACTTTCAATGCGAAAATAAACCGTGGGAAAAAACCCCAATAAATAAATAAAATAAAATCTCCCGACGCTCGAAACCTCGCGCCTATTTGCAGAGAGAAGACGGGGGAATATTTTTTGTTGACTATCTTATTTCTTGTTTATTTATGTGCTGGAAGGATATTATATTTTTCAATTCCATTGCATTAGAAATGATTCCTAGATTACAAAAAGTCCAAATAAGACATAGTTATGTTAATGTATAAAGGAGTTATAGATAGATAGCCTACATTAGTTAGAGAGATAGATAGATAGAGAGAGAGTTGCAGAGGGGGAAGTGATCGATAACATACGAACTATTATGAGACTTCTGAAACGGCCTCAAGTTTCTGAAAAGACAGAGGAGACATTTTTATTGACTCTCTTTATAATTTTATTATTGGTGTGTTTGAAGGATAATATTGTTTTCAATTCCATCGCATTAGAAATTATTCATAGATTACACAAAGTCCAAATAAGACATAGTTATGTTAATGTATAAAGGAGATAGGTAATGTATATAGAGAGAGATAGTTGCTAGGGGCAAATGATCGATAACATACAAAATTATGTGAGACGGATTTAAGATTCTGAAAAGACAAAGGAGATATTTTTATTGACTCTTTTTAATTTTATTATTTGTATGTTGGAAGGGTAATATTGTTTTCAATTCTTTGTATTAGAAATGATTCATAGATTAAAAAAAGACCAAACAAGACATAGTTATATTTATTTATAAGAGAGATAGATGCATTAAATAGATAGACAGACAGACATTTGATGAATAAATAACATTCTTAATCTTATTAAAAAAAAAAAAAAAAAAATATATAATTATATATACAGTATATATATATATATATATATATATATATATATATATATATATATATATCTATATGCTCAGGCCCAATCCTCATTTTGGGGGTAGCCGACTCAAGACAGAGCAAGAACAGGGAAAACACAAAAACAACATAAAACAACGAATAAACACAGATAAAAAGCACAAACTCACACACATCCAGGTCACCCAGGAGAAGACCCAGAGACCAGGGTTACCAAGGTCGCTCCAGCACTCCCCCAGCCCCCGACCACCCGGAGAGGTTCCGATCTCGGCAGGCAGACATGCAGCGGAGGCAAAGCCACAAGCCCTCCCACCACACTTCCAGGCGCACCCTTCATATTAATCGTCTCGCCGGGCCAGGCGCCTGATGGACTATTATCTAGTCCAACTTAAGCCCGACCCCTTACTCCAAATGACCACGTGTTCACTCAACTATTCACAAGCATTCTCCATTCACTCCTGTCCACCACCACTTCCCCTGCCTGATCTATAGTCATTCCTCTATCATCCAAAGCTTTTCTTACACAGTCTCTCCATCTCAATGGGGATCTTCCTGCCCTTCTATCTCCCCTTGTACCTGACTCACATATTCTCTTTGTAAGCCTTTCATCTCCCATTCGTTCAACATGACCATACCAGCTCAGCACCCTTCTGTCCACTCTGGCTGACAAATGTTCCTGCTGCCCCACTCTCCTACGTATCTCTTCATTCCTCAATCTGTCTCTACGAGTAACTCCACACATACTCCTCAAGTAGCTCATCTCCATCACATCCATCCCTCTTTTCTCCTTTTTCTTCAGAGCCCATGTATCAGCCCCATACATCACTGTTGGCACAACAATGCCTTGATACAGTGCACTTTTTACTTTCACTCCGAGATTTCTCGTCTTCCACATACTGTATTTACCTAATTGTATTTACCTAATTGTAGTTTACAGGAGTTGAGCTAAGCTCGTGTTGTCCCGTCTCTCAGTCTACTTTTTATCCAATTTTTTCTTGAAAATATGGATGTTCCTTGCCCCTACCACCTCCTCCTCCAGCCCATTCCATTTGTCAATACATCTATAGGGGAAGCTAAACTTCCTGATATCGTTCTTGCAGGTAGGTCTTTTTACTTTGTAGCTGTGGCCTCTAGTTATTCCTGTATCCACAATTAATATATCCTCCCTATCCAGCCTCTCCAGCCCCCGGGTACATTTGTACATCATTATCATGTCTCCCCTCTCTCTCCTCTCTTTTAGACTCGGTAGATTTAATTTGTCTAGCCTCCCTTCATATGGCAGTTCTCTGAGACTTGGAACCAATCTAGTGACTGCTCTCTGGATTCTTTCTAACTTGTGAATATGCTTCTTTAGATGCGGGGACCACACCACTGCTGCATACTCCAATCTTGGTCTAATCATACTCTTCATAATTTTCGCTACCATGGTCTCATCCAAATAGTTCAGAGCAACTTTCATATTCCCGGCCATTGCATACATTCCGCTAAAGAGCTTGTTAATATGTTTCTCTGGCGACAAATTATCTTGTATAATCAACCCTAAATCTTTTTCTTTTTCGGCCTTGCTAATTTTATTATCTCCCATCCTGTACTCCCAATTTGGTCTATTCACACTTCTTCCCATATTTAACACATGACATTTACTTATATTAAATTTCATTTTCCACTTGGTGCTCCATTCGTATATTTTATCTAAATCCCCTTGCAGCTCCTCACAACTACTTTTATTTGTTATTTGTCTCATAATTTTTACGTCATCTGCAAACATTGACATGTAAGAGTTTATGCCTATCGGCAGGTCATTCACGTACATAAGGAACATGAGAGGTGCCAACACAGATCCCTGCGGCACACCACTCTCAACTTTCCGCCACGATGAGTAAGTTCCTCTAATGTTGGTCCTCATTTCCCTATCTGTTAAATAGCTCTCCATCCATTTCAGCAAACTCCCCCTGACACATCCTAGCGTCTCAAGCTTAGATAACAATCTCTTATGTGGTACCTTATCGAATGCTTTGGAAAGGTCTAAGTAGACGCAGTCCACCCATCCGCCTCTTTCTTGGAGTACATCTATCACCCTACTGTAATAACATAGCAAACTGGTAACACAAGATGTCCCTTCTCTGAATCCAAATTGCTTTGGGGTTATTATTTTCTTTCTCTCCAACATTTTCATCCATCTCTTCCTAATTAGCTTTTCACAAATCTTGCATACAATACTAGTAAGTGAAACTGGTCTATAGTTTAGAGGGTCCTCAGGGTTTCCATTCTTGTATATCGGAATGATATTAGCTCTTTTCCATTCAACAGGAACCTGTCCTTTATCTAAGGAAGCTTGAATTATGTCCCTCACTGGCTCCACTAATTGCTCTGCACACTCCTTTAAAACCCAGGCAGACACTTCATCCGGTCCCATAGCTTTCCTTACTTCAAGTCCTCTCATCGCAGATAACAGCTCATCTCTAGTTATTTCAATCTTACTAAGACCACTCTCCAGTACTCCCGCCTGTGGTTCGTCAAAACCTTCCTCTCTAGTAAAAACTGACCCCAATTTGTTATTCATTACCTCACACATGTCCGATACATTTTCATACGTCCTAGCATCAACTCTTAATTTAGTAATTTGTTTCTTTACCTTCAACTTACTGTTTATATATTTATAAAATAATCTAGGGTCACTTTCACATTTATTTACTATGTTCTTCTCATAGTTCATTTTAACTTGCCTAATTATGTTAACATATCTATTCCTCTCCTGTTTATATTTATTCCGATTACTCTCAGTGTTCCTTCTTCTTAATCTAGCCCAAGCTGCATCACGCCTACCCAAAGCTCTTTTGCATTTCAAATTAAACCAATCTTTCTGCTTAGTAAAATTTCCAGTTTTATATCTTGGGACAAACATATTGGTTCCTACTCTATAAATTTCGAGGAATCTACTATATTTACCTTGTACGTCCCGTTCCTTCAAAATAAGATCCCAATCTACTCCCTCTAAATATCTTTTCAAGGATACATAATCAGCTTTACTATAATTTAATCTGTCATTTATGTAGCTATTGTCTAATCTATTGGCATTACTCGAGGTCAACTTCCATTTTAGTAATAGGTGATCACTTTTACCTACAGGACATAGATAGTTTATATCACTAATTTCGTGAGGATCTTTTGTAAAAATCAGATCGAGTTTAGAAGGTTCGTTATTACCCCTCATTCTTGTATTTTCCTTCACATGTTGTGTAAGTACATTTTCCGTAACCAACTCCACTAGCCGACTTCCCCAAGATCTCTGATTTGGCCCTGCATCTCCCGATTCCCAATCAACCTCACTACAGTTGAAATCTCCTACCAAGATCAATCGATTCTTCCTTAAAAGCAATCTTCTCAACGACTGAATCATATCCTCTACCATCTCCTCAAACTCCAACTCCCTCCATGCTCTGGTCTTTGGTGGCATGTAAGCTACTGCTATGTCTAGCTTTTTTCCTTCTATATCATTGAGTTCAACTGCCATTATTTCTGCCTTGTCATTATTTAACTCCACGTGCTTTGCTATCATAGGGTTCTTAACTAATACTGCCACTCCACCTCCCCTTTTACCCTTTCTATCATTTCTCCATATATTATATCCTTCACTAAACACTATGTTGCTGTCAAAGTCCTGGTTCAGCTTTGTCTCTGTCAAACAGACTATCTGTGGTTGATCTTTTCTTAATATATTATCTAACTCTACCTTTTTACTGTTTATTCCATCTATATTAGTGTAGTAGCACAGTATATTTGAATCCACCTCCTTGTTTCTCTTCCCTCTCTGCCTCCTACCAGGTTCACCTCCTCCTCCATCCCTTCCCTGACCCAGTTCCACCTCCCCCACTAATTCTATTCTCCTCCCCCCTCTCTCTCCCTCTGTTCCACCCTCTCCACCACATCCTGGCTCTCTCTCCGGTCCCCTGCTCCCTGCATTATCTCTCGCTCCGTCTCCTTGCTTTGACTTTGTACTTGTCTCTCTGTCTCTTTCCCTATCACTCCTCTTACTTTCGGTTCTTGGTGGCTCCTGATGTACCACTTCCTTACTTGCCCTTCCCTTATTCTCCAAAAAAATGTCTTCTTTTGCTCTTCAGACAACTTTCCATTCTCTTCATCAGCCTTAGCTTGGAGTTCCCTTAACTGTTCTCGTTCTTCTACACTTAGGTCCTTTTTTACCCTTATATGATTCAGCTCTGTCGAATTTAATTTCCAGCTCACATTGGCTACTGCTTCTGCTGTTGATCTAAACTTTAGTTCCACTCTTAGTGGTCTCATCTCGCCCTTCTTATATATTCCTAACCTTCTCACCTCCTCCAGTTCTTTTACCCATCCATAACCCTCGTCTAAGTAATCCAGTATCCCCTTGACTTTCACAACATCCCTTTCCTTTCTTACCTTCATATCTGCCAGGTGCTCTTCCACATCTCCAAAGATTACTACACACTTACCTCTATCTATTGTCTCTCTCACTACCTTCTCTTTCTTCTTTAAAACTTGCACTACATTTTGTTCAAACTCTTTCTTTTCCTTTTCTCTCTCTTCCTTCTGCTCCTTCACAATTTCTTCAAGGGCTACCATCGTGGCACTCTCTACCCTTGTCCACTCATTTTTTACCTCACTAATTCCTTTTACTTCCTCACTCAGGTGGCCCTCATATTCCTTAAGCTGAGCCTTGAGTGCCACATTTTCCGACGCTAACTCGTCTACTCTGGCCATCACTGCCTCTAGGCTGTCACTTACTGGCCTAGGCCTATCCACCCCGCTAGTAACGCCACACATATCGGACAAAACTTCTACTTTAGCCCCTAACTCCTTCCTCCAATTTTCCATCACTCCCCTCCATCTCACAAGACCCATTAATTGTTTTTTCATACTTGCCAACTGATCATCCTTGTCCTCGGTGATAAAGCCTTCAAATTCATAATCCTCCTCATCCCCAGCTAGGCTTTCACGCCTTCCCGCCATCGCGAGGTGGTCATCTGCCAGCCTAAAAACAACAATCGCCCCACTATCCCATCTCACTCCAGGAACTGTTTTACTTAATCCATATTTTCAATTACTTGGAATATCCAATTAAATCTGAATTGCTCATAAAACACCTAATTACTTATTGAAATGCACATATAAATTTCCGGGACAACACTTAGACACTCCTATCAACTTCACACAAGGTAACTCATTATCGGGGAGCAGCTGCGAGGTGTTGACAGCTCGGAGGTCGGCGGAGGTGTACTTCCCATTGCTCCGAAAACCTTCCTTCCTTCACACACTCTCTGTTTTACCTCCATTTCCATACCTCCACTCCTGCTTATCGTTCCTCCTAGATATTTAAAACACTCTACTTGTTCCAATATTTCCCCATCCAGCCTCACATCTAGATTCACCCTATGCTCTCCCCTATTACACACCATTACTTTACTTTTATTGACGTTCACCTTCAGTTTCCTCCTTCCACAAACCACACCAAATTCTTTGACTACCCGCTGCAGTTTCTCATCAGAATCCGCCACCAATGCTGTGTCATCAGCGAACAGCAACTGATTCAACTCCCAATCTCTACCATTCTTTCCTACTAAACCCAATCCTCTTCCCATAGTTCTCCTTTTCACCTCCCTCACCACACCATCCATAAACATATTAAACAGCCATGGTGACATTACACAACCCTGTCGCAAACCTACCTTTACCTCAAACCATTCACTCAACTCACCATTTCCTACTCTCACACATGCTCTGCTCCCTTCATAAAAACTCTTAACTGCTTCTAACAAATTTCCTCCTATTTCATAAATCCTTAACACCTTCCACATTGCTTCACGGTCCACACGATCATACGCTTTTTCCAAGTCCATAAAAGCCCAAAATATCTCCTTATGCTTCTCTAAATACTTCTCGCATAACTGTCTTACTGCAAACATCTGATCCACGCACCCTCTTCCCCTCCTAAAACCGCACTGTTCTTCTCCTATTGCAACTTCCGTACACTTTCTTATCCTCTCTATCAACACCCTGCCATACAGCTTTCCAACCACTGACAATAAACTAATAACAGTAGGGTCCCGCATAAAACGTGTTCGCATAAAACGAGTCTCGATTAAAACGAGCGACCTAAAATATTAATATTTAATTTTCGATCAGAACGAATGTGATCACATAAAACGAGTCCGCCGCCAAAGTGGGGCAAATCCGAGGAGTTTTCATATAGAGCGCCGAAATATCGTACAAAACGTACAAAATATCGTACGCTTTCATATAGAACGCCGAAATATCGTACAAAACGTACAAAATATCGTACGCTCCTGGCGGAAATTTACGCTTCCAGTGAACATTGACGATATTGGGCCACCAAAATGCCGTGTTCACATAAAACAAAATCGCATAAAATGCCCTCGTTTATCGACCATATACTTGTTTTATGTGAGACCCTACTGTACCTCTATAACTTGAACACTCCTGCCGATCTCCCTTCCCCTTGTACAACGGCACAATACATGCACTCTTCCAGTCTATTGGTACCATTGACACAGCAAAGCACACATTGAAAAGTCTCACCAACCAATCTATTATCACATCTCCGCCCTTCTTTATACACTCCACAGCAATACCATCCAAACCTTCTGCTTTTCCCGCTCTCATTTGTTTCACTGCTTCTTTCACCTCATTTTTCTCAATCCTTTCATTCATTCCCTGCCACCTGGGTGGCCTGGGTAACCTATCTCCATCCACCTCTGCTTCTCTTCCATCTCTTGTATTTTACAAAGATTCAAAATACTCGGCATATCTTTTCCTCACTTCAACTGGTTCCACTAGTAATTCTCCATTTGCATCTTTCACTGACTCTTCCCTCTTTTGTCCTCCTATCCTTACTCTATTTACCTCCTTCCAGAACATCTTCTTTCGTTCTTCAAAATTCTCACTCAACCTTTCGTTTGCATCTTTTTTCGCTTCTCTAATTTTCCGTTTTGCCTCTCTCCTTTTCTCCTTGTACCTCTCCCATACCTGGCAACCCCGAAAGGGCGGGTGCCCAACCCCGATAGGGGTTGAAATAGGGGAGCTATTCCCAACTGAGTTCTGGGAGTTTATTAGAGGACGTAAAATAGTATGTCAAGCTCTCTCTGATCCCGTATTGTCCACCCCAACCCAAGGCATGTTAGACAAAGACTTTTGGCTAAGGCAGAAAGCTTGTAGGTAGATATCATTTTTTTTTGTAAACAGACAACTGGCTAACTGTATGCAGGAGGTGATACACTCGATTGAGACTCCTAATTCTCGGGCTGCACTGGATTACATTAGAAAGAGGGCGGGTGCCCAACCCCGAAAAGGGTTAAAATAGGGGAGCTATCCCTCCGCCAAAGGCGGCTTTCTAGGGCCTTTCCTAGCTGATGCTGAGAGGATTGGGTTCTAGTCATGTGGTGATGGGCTGGTCTATCAGAGTGAGAACTGAGCGATCTCTGCCATACCCATAGCTTACTCTGACTGTTCCTTTTACTTATATGTTTTCTAGACCTCAAGTAACGGCGTCTTTTCCGTGGATTGACCTCCCAATCTACCAAGATTGGAAGCCAAAGCGTCACATTTTTCCTTTGCCCCTCAACTTTCTCTTCATAATTGCTGAGGGGCACAGGGTCCTGGATGGGGCTTTGGTTTCCCGGGCGTTTCCTCAGCTCCCCGCCATGGAGTGGCTTCGGTCACCCAGGCTTTATTGTGGTCGGCAGGGAGGGTTCTGTGGGGGCGCACGGTTATGGCCTTGGCCTTGCTCGGGGCCTTGGGGCTGTTCGGCCAGGCAGCTTGGGGAACAACAACAACAACAACAACAACAACAACAACCCTCTCAAAACACTGTCTCTTCCGCTCAACTGCCTTTCTCACCGTAACATTCCACCACTCGCTTCCCTTCCTGATACCTCTGCCTCCTACTTTCCTTTTGCCGCATACTACCTCTGCACTTGCTTTCACTCCTTCCTTAAACTGTTGCCATTCAACCTCTACTTCTCTCACTTCCATCCACTTTTCATTTAGTCTTTCCTTGTACTCCCTCTCTTTTTCACTCTTCTCTAACTCACTATCTTTTATTACCTCTCTTACTTCACGCTTGTCTCTGTGGATCGATCTACACCTGCCGAGGACAAGACCCATCACAATTGGGGTATGCTATAGGCCACCAGACGACACACAATTCTTGACCAAATTTGAACGAACGTTGTCATCGCTAGACCCTCGGAATGAATCCATCATACAAGGGGATTTTAACCTATGTTACAAACAACGAAATGATAGGCTTGTACGAGAATATAGGCATATACTGTACTGTACTGACAATGCACAATCACAAACAACTCATCACAACCCCCACACGTATCTCTGAGAACACTGCCACAATAATAGACCACATAAACTGTAACAGAGAGGACAAAATATCCCAATCAGGGGTTATACAGACTGGGATAAGTGATCACTTCGTCACATATTGCACACGAAAAACTACAAAAATTACCCTAGAGAATCACAAGATTATCAAAACAAGGTCACTCAGAAACTACAATAAAGAAACATTTCTGGACATTTTATGGAATACAGACTGGTCTCCAGTGTTTGGAAGTACAAACGTTAATGACACATGGGTTGGCTTCAGAACCATCATCACAAACATTCTAGACGAAATAGCTGCTCTGAAAGACATACGAATTAAAGCAAGGTCAGACCCATGGATCAACAATGACATACTACACCATCTGGAACACAGAGACAATCTGTTAAAAAGGCTAGCGAAACATAGACAGGATCAAGGTCTGAAACATGAGTTCAACAGGGCCAGGAATAAACTAAGTAGGAAAATAAAATCAGCGAAAACTAATTATTTTCACAATAAGGCAGAGGAATATCAGAATAACCCAAAGAAACTATGGAGGCACCTAAAAACAACAGGCTACAGCAACAAGACAAGGGATTCGTCTAACACTAATATTGCTCTCACCATTAATGATCAGATTTGCCACGATAAACGAAAAATTTCAACCTACTTCAACTCCTTCTTCACCTCCATAGCAAACACACTTGCACAGAACCTACCTCAACCTCTCAATAAATACACGACAACAACGGCCACCTTTCGAAATTTCTACAGAGATAAAAACATACACCCAAACACATTTGGATTGCAAAATGTTACACCAAAATACACTTTTGACGAGCTGTCTTAACCTAAATGTACATAAAAGCACAGGACCAGACAAAACTCCTGCCAAATTTCTACGAGATGGAGCCATTGGTATAGCAGGCCCCCTAACCCACATCATCAACTTGTCAATTAACACCAACACTGTACCTGCTGAACTGAAGGAAGCTATTGTAACCCCTCTATTCAAGAAAGGAAATAAACTAGAAGTTGGTAACTACAGACCAGTTAGCATATTATGTATTGTATCTAAAATCCTTGAAAGAGCGGTATACACCCAAATTGAACACTACCTCAAACAAAATAATCTATTCTATAAGTTTCAATCAGGTTTCAGATGCATGTACTCGACAGACTCCTGTCTCATCCACTTAACGGATCACATTCGTAAAGAAATGTCTAAAGGTAACTACACCGGTATGGTTCTTCTTGATCTACAAAAGGCGTTTGACACAGTAGACCATGATATCCTATGTAATAAACTACAAGCAATGGGCATAGGATCTGTGAACTGGTTTAAATCTTATCTTAGTGGTAGAACCCAAAGAGTCAAAATTGACGATAATATATCTGATCCTATGCCAATTAACTGTGGGGTCCCGCAGGGAAGCATCCTTGGTCCCTTACTCTTTCTCTGTTATGTGAACGACATGGAACTGAGCGTCTCATGTAAATTATTACTGTATGCAGACGACAGCGTGCTCCTGGTTTCAGGAAAAGACCCAATAAGTATTGCCGCTTCACTTTCCAAAGAACTAGAATCATGTAGTGAATGGCTAGTGGACAATAGACTATCTCTTCACCTGGGCAAGACGGAAGCCATCTTATGTGGAACAAAACGCAAACTGAAAGACATTGTGGGCTTCTCGGTCAACTGTAATGATATTCCTATAACAACAGTGTCACAAGTTAAATATCTCGGACTAAAACTGGACGCGAGTTTGTCAGGTGAAACAATTTTGGAATCTATCCTGAGTAAGTGTAGAGCATGTATAAAATACCTGTATAGACAGGTGGGATGCTTGCCCGCGGCGACCAAAAAGACCCTCTGCCAAGCGCTTGTTCAATGTTATTTTGACTATTCTGTGTCATCCTGGTACTCTGCATCATCTAAATCAGCACAGCACAAACTTCAGGTCACTCAAAATAAAATGGTTAGGTTCATGCTGAACCTAGGACCCAGATCACATGTTGGCCAGGAACAACTTCAGTCACTAGGTATGCTCAATGTCGCTGACAGGGCCAAACAAATCAGGCTCACTAATGCCTTCAAAATTTTCTATGACAGAGCTCCAGAGTACCTAAAGAATGATTTTGTTGAAGCAAATGAGAGGAGTGGACATAATACAAGAAACAGGATGATTAATTTTAAGGTCCCGAAAATCCAAGGACAGGGTAAGCAAACATTCTTCTTCACCACCATCAAAGACTGGAACGACCTACCCCAGTCAGTCCGTGAAAAGAGAACACTGTATTCCTTCAGACGTAGCCTGAAGGAACACCTGAACCGGACAGCTGCGAGAAGGGAGCACCAAGCTTATGTCTACTACTAAATGCGACATAAGAGATAGACAAACCAAACTGAAATGATTACTGATTACGGATTACTGATATTTACTATAGGATGTAAGGTATCTTAAAATAACCCCCTAGAAATACTTTCTCTAAAGTATCTATTTCTTTATCCTCCCCATTTTCCCCAGCTAACCTAATCCCACAAGGACCCCAATGGAAATACGCCTAACGGCCTTATTGGGCTATCCTTAGTTGGAATTATGCAAGGCTGGTACATGTCATATTTGTAACAAACTATGTGGTACCAACTCTGTAAATTGCTAACTGAATAAATATTATTATTATTATTATTATTATTATTATTATTATTATTATTATTAACTCTTAACTCTTAGCTTTCCCTCCACCAGGTAATGATCTGACATACCCTCCGCCTCACCTCTCATCACATTCACATCCAGCAGTCTACACAATCTTTCCCTTGTCACCAGCACATAATCCATCAATGCCCTCTCTACAATCTCTCCCCTCACAAGTCTATGCCAGGTGTACTTGTGTATACGCCTATTTTTGAAGAACGTATTACCTACACTCAATCTGCACTCTTCACATACATTTTTCAGTCTTTCTCCACTCTCGTTTACACTATCCACACCAAAACTACCGATGACTCCCTCAACAGGCTCATTTCCTACCATTTAGGTCCCCTAAAACTATAACATTTTCATTTTCATCAAACCCTTGTAGACAATCTCTCAAATCCTCCCAGAAACCCTCTACCTTGTCTAACTCTCTTTCACTTCCTGGTCCATACGCACTTCAGGGCCCTCCCGGTCGTCATCATGCGACTGTGTCAAGAGCATTGCAACGTCCCAAAGCTGCTCGTCGGTGCAGCTTTTTCTTTAGCAATATAAGGGGACTTCACTCTAACATCAATTCTGTACACCAATTTCTTCAAGCAGAATCCCCTACTCTCCTTTTTTTGACAGAGACTCAAGTAACATCCACATCTGACACGTCTAGATTTAATTTTCCAGGTTATCAACTGCTCCAAAATTTCAGACCTAAAGGAGGTGTATGTTGCTTCGCAAAATCTGAAATTGCCCTGGAGGAGGTTACTAGTTTCAATTGTCCCTATTTTGATTATTCTATATACAAATTCATTTCTGCTGGTAAATTTAAATACATATGTTGCATCTACCGTTCCCCAAATACTCCTCCAGAGCAAAGTCTTTTTGATTCTCTGTCCTCACAACTTAGTGTCCTCAACTTAAATGCTTCTTCTGAAATCACTGTGTTGGGTGATTTTAATGTCCATAATGTTGAATGGCTCACTCATTCAGCCAGGACTGATGATGCTGGTCTTGAATGTGAGCTATTTGCAGACTCATTTAATCTCACTCAACTAGTCAACCAACCCACCCGTGTACCAGATAATCCTAATCATAATTCCCACCTACTGGACTTATTTTTAACAACCAATTCAGAAAATTATGATGTTACAGTGAGGTCCCCGCTTGGATCTTCTGATCACTGTCTGATACAGGCCACCTGTCTATCACCTACCACACCTTCCCACTCTGAACCTGTTTTGGTGACTAAATGGCATTACGATAGGGCAGACTGGGAGGGTCTTCAAGGTTTCTTTATTGATATTCCCTGGACCTCTTTCTTTTCCACCTTGAGCCACATACAAGATTTTGTAAAAATTGGAATGGAAACTTTTATTCCTCATCAAAAGTACAGTAAAAGATCTAATTCACCTAAATGGTTTGACCATAATTGTGCTAGAGTAACTGAACAAAAAGCAATAGCCTACAATGCATACACAAGATCAAAAACACATGAAGCCTTTAATTACTTTAGAAACATCAGAAATCATGCCAAAACTGTATTAAACCTAACTAAATAAAACTTTCTCCACAAGCAGGCAAATAAACTTCTAAATAATCCAAATTATAAAACAATATTTTGGTCTACTCTTAACTCATTTAAATCCAACTTCACTACTGCTTCATCCATTCCACCATTAAAATCTCCGACTGGCAATCTTGTAAGTGACCCACGAGGTAAAGCTAACCTTCTTGCGGATATTTTCTCCACCAACTCAACCTTAGATGAAATAAATCAAGATGTCCCTGTACTTAATTTTAATTCGCCTGAAATTCCCTCACTTAAGATCCACACCAGACATGTCAAAACTATTTTGCAGAATCTCTCAGTAGATAAGGCTCCTGGTCCAGATGAAATTCCTCCAATAGTACTTAAGAATTGCTCTTTGGTGCTCGCTCCTGTATTGGCAAAAAATTTCCGTCTGTATACTCATACCTCATGCTTCCTAGTACCCTGGAAAGAAGCAAACATCCATCCAGTTCCTAAAAAAGGTGCCTCTTCAGATCCATCAAACTACAGACCAATAGATATAACTTCCACTCTTGGTAAAGTCTTTGAAATTATATTAAATAATCACATAATTAAGCATCTTGAGAATAATAAATTAATCAGTGATAGGCAATATGGTTTTAGACGATGTCGATCAACTGCAGACATGCTTTGCCTTCTTACGCATCAAATCAACCAAGCTACAGACCAACATGGTGAAACACATACAATAGCACTGGATATATCAAAGGCATTTGATAGAGTCTGGCATCAATCCTTATTGTCGAAGATGTCACACTACGGCCTTGCATCATTAGTTCCACTAATTTCTTCTTATCTTCATAACAGAAAAATATGTGTAATGGTAGATGGCCTTTATTCTCAATTTCACTCAATAAATGCTGGTGTTCCCCAGGGATCAGTTTTGGCCCCAATTCTGTTCCTCATTCATATCAATGATCTCATATCTACCACTCATAATCCAATACATTCCTACGCAGATGACTCAACACTCCACAGTTCCTTCACATTTACCAATTCTTTCACCCAACCCGATCTTATCAATTCAAAAATAAACACTGCAATTTCTCTGAACCAGGACCTTTCTAGAATTAATGGATGGGGACAAAAGAATCTAGTTTCCTTTAATGCACAGAAAACCAAGTACATTCAATTTTCTAACCGA
Organism: Paralithodes platypus; assembly: GCA_032716605.1. Taxonomy (NCBI): domain Eukaryota; kingdom Metazoa; phylum Arthropoda; class Malacostraca; order Decapoda; family Lithodidae; genus Paralithodes; species Paralithodes platypus. The sequence goes on from CM064504.1 coordinate 52,207,763, forward strand.
CAGAATCTCACTGACTCCCATATATTTGTTAATGATGTAAATATTCCCACTTCCCCTAGTATTGACATTCTCGGTGTAACATTAACTACTAACTTGAGCTGGACACATTATGTTAGAAGCATTGCTAAGAATGCCTCTAAAAAACTGGGACTCCTGTACAGAGTTCGAGAATTCTTCACTGACGAGCAGTTGGCCGTGATATATAAAAGTCATGTGCGTTCTCAGATGGATTACTGTTCACCTCTGTGGGGTGGAAGTGGAGTGGTTGCATTGAGGCAGTTGGACAAAATTCAAAATAAAGATATTAGATTAATCGGAACCTCTCCGGGTGGTCAGGGGCCGGGGGAGTGCTGGAGCGACCTTGGTAACCCTGGTCTCTGGGTCTTCTCCTGGGTGACCTGGATGTGTGAGAGTTTGTGTTTTTTATCTGTGTTTATTTTTTGTTTTATGTTGTTTTTGTGTTTTCCCTGTTCTTGCTCTGTCTTGAGTCGGCTACCCCCAAATGGGGATTGGGCCTGAGCATATAGATAGATAGATAGATAGATAGATAGATTAATCAATAACCCTGCAATCACACAGGACCTTCCTACATTATCCATACGAAGAAACGTTGCATCCCTTGCATTATTCTAGATATTTTCACAGCAATTGTTCCGAGGAACTTGCTTCAATTGTGCTGCCTCTCCACATCTTTCCCCGTAGAACTAGGGCAGCTGAGAGCGCCCATGAATTTACACTTTCTCCTCCACAATGCAGAACTTCTGCTTATCAGAATTCATTTATCCCCAGAGCTACTACTCTTTGGAATTCACTTCCCTCGAATTGCTTTCCACAAACTTACAATCTACAAATGTTTAAATCCAGTTGTTACAAAAATTTTATGAATGGAGGATGCCTTTAGGCACATGGACCTTTTTGTTTTATCTGTGTTTTTCCTTCCTCCGTCCATTGTCTCTTAAAAAAAAAAAAAAAAAAAAAAAAAAAAAAAAAAAAAATCACCCTTAAACTGCATTCGCACCCACATTAGCCTTGATGACACCTCTTTCCACTCTTTTATAAACTCTCTCAACTCCTCCTTCACAATAATAGCAACTCCTTCTTTCACCCTGACTCCCTCGTCTACTCCAGACTTTCTACCTATCACGTTTCCAAAATCCACTTCTCCCTCTCCTTTCATCTTTGTTTCATTCAGTGCAAGCACATCATACTTCCTTCTTTCAAATAACCTTCCAATATCCTCTCGCTTTTCATTCGTACTACATCCACGCACATTCAAAGCTCCTATTCTTAGGGTCCGGGACCACGAACGCGTTCCCTCGCCCCTATCTCGGTCTAATTTTTTTGGTAGATTTATATATATATTTATATATTTATATATACAGTATATATATTATATAATTGCTTGGCGGCAAAAAAAAAAAAAAAAAAAAAAAAAAAAAAAAAAAAAAATACGGTACCTAGGCTTGGGCCACCACCCGTATATGATCCCGACTTTTCCGTGTTTATGGCCGACTTTGGAACTTTTGAGGGTACCGTGTCCAAACGAAACCGTGTACAGTCAGCCCTCAGGTAACGCGGCTTTAGGTTCCGCGGTTTTGTTCTAACACGGGTACCCCAAATGTGCCGAGTCAGCATCTAACACGCTTTGTTTATGTAGCGCTCGTGGCGGGTGGCGGCTGGTCGGCATCTCTCGGCCTGTGACGGCAGACTCATCAGACCCGTATATACCGGCATGTATAAGACACATTTATAAACCTCCAAAACCCTCCAAACCCATGGATGGCCTTATACGACGAATATACTTTCAATGCAAGTTAATTTGAAACACCGAGATTCATCAGCTGATTTTCCGAGTGACCGAAATCGTGTGTGTTATTGTTGTTGTTGTTGTTGTTCCCCATGCTGCCTGGCCGAACAGCCCCGAGTCCCTGAGAAGGCCATGGCCACGATCGGGCTTTCCCACAGAGCTCTCATTGAGTGTAGATTGTGTTGTTGGCGTAAGTGGTTGTGTGAAATGCAGTCTTCTATGATGTGTTTAATGGTATGGGGTGCTGTGTTACATCCCGGGCAGGCGTCGACAACGGAGTCATCCAGTCTCTTCTGATAGCTCAGGAGAGCTGGATGGTGTCCGCATCTCAGCCTGGCCAGGTGGACTCTGTCCTCGCGAGGAAGGGAGGATTCGGAAGGATGGATTTCGGGAGGTCGTGCATGTGTGTTATTGTTGAGTCAGTTTGTGTGTGTGTGTGTGTGTTGTTCTTGTGTGGCTATGTCTAAACCCGAGTTATTTCTGTATGCAATAAAATGTTATTATAGTTTACTCTATGGAATTGAATTTCATTTTACCAAATAATATTTATAATACAGTAAAAGCCAAAGAAAAATACATTAAACTATAACTCTAATGAAGGCGGTAGATTGTTGGCAAGTTTAGCCAAGCTTCCGCCGTCTGCCTCACACGCAGACGACATGTGGTTTGTTATTGTTGTACTACAGCTGAGCAGCATTGTTTTTGTGTCAAATAAATGGCATTTCATAGTACCAATTTTTTTTTTTTTTTTTTTTTTTTTTTTAAGAGACAATGAACGGAGGAAGAAAAAACACAGATAAAACAAAAAGGTCCATGTGCCTAAAGGCATCCTCCATTCATAAAATTTTTGTAACAACTGGATTTAAACATTTGTAGATTGTAAGTTTTGTGGAAGCAATTCGAGGGAAGTGAATTCCAAAGAGTAGCTCTGGGGATAAATGAATTCTGATAAGCAGAAGTTCTGCATTGTGGAGGAGAAAGTGTAAATTCATGGGCGCTCTCAGCTGCCCTAGTTCTACGGGGAAAGATGTGGAGAGGCGGCACAATTGAAGCAAGTTCCTCGGAACAATTGCTGTGAAAATATCTGTAGAATAATGCAAGGGATGCAACGTTTCTTCGTATGGATAATGTAGGAAGGTCCTGTGTGATTGCAGGGTTATTGATTAATCTAATAGCTTTATTTTGAATTTTGTCCAACTGCCTCAATGCAACCACTCCACTTCCCCATCACAGAGGTAACAGTAATCCATCTGAGAACGCACATGACTTTTATATATCACGGCCAACTGCTCGTCAGTGAAGATTCTCGAACTCTGTACAGGAGTCCCAGTTTTTTAGAGGCATTCTTAGCAATGCTTCTAACATAATGTGTCCAGCTCAAGTTAGTACTTAGTAGTTAATGTTACACCGAGAATGTCAATACTAGGGGAAGTGGGAATATTTACATCATTAACAAATATATGGGAGTCAGTGAGATTCTGTCGGTTAGAAAATTGAATGTACTTGGTTTTCTGTGCATTAAAGGGAACTAGATTCTTTTGTCCCCATCCATATTCTTCTAGAAGTCTTAATATTTTATTGACCCTATATGAAGGTATGTATGTTGCAACGTAATAATACCGGTACTGACAAATAAATAGATAAATCGGGTGGTAAATGGTAAAAAAAGGGGACTTTGGGAAAGTGGCCAGAACGAATGGAATTTTTCCCATATAACCTTTGCTTTATGTAACGCGTGTTTGCCTAACACGGCCTTGGGCCAGTACGATATACCCGCGTTATCCAAGGGTGGACTGTATATAAAACCTGTGTATATCGAGACCTGACTGTACTTCCTCACTCCATCCTTCCACCTCTCCTTCAGTCTACCTCTCCCTCTCCGTCCTTCCACCTCACTCTCGTACACCCTCTTAGTTATTATCTCGGTTCCCATACGTTCCATATGGCCGAACCATCTCAAGTTGTTCCTTTCACACTTTCCAGCACATCTACCTCCACACCACACCTCCTCCATACTTCCTCATTCGTCTGTCTATCCCTCCATGTAACTCCGCAAGCACTTCTCAAGTATCTCATTTCCACCGCTCTCACTCTTGGTCTGAGTCTCTACCTGAACGTCCATGCTTTGCTTCCGTAAGTTAGTGTCGGGATTACCACACTATCATGCAAGGACTTCTTCACTTCCATACTGACCACTCTATTTCTTGTTACTGCTTTCAACGTTCTTACAACCTTCTTCCCCTGTTGGACCCTCTCCCGCACTTCTTCATCCATAGTCCCATCTTTACTCAACACACTGCCCAGATACTTAAAAGAGCTGACGATCTCCATAGCCTGACCGTTCAACTCCACCTCACACTCTGTGACTTCACCCCTTTCGAAGACCATAACCTTGCTCTTCCCCGCATTTACCTTCAAATTCCGTTTTTCGCACACTGTTCCAAACTCATTTACCAGACCCTGCAACTCCCATTCATTATCGCTCATCAGAACTGTATCATCCGCACACAGCAGTATAGGCAGCTTCCACTCATTTCCCTCCCTTTTCAGCGATACACCAACATCAACTGCTCTTCCTAGTATTTCTTTCATGACTCCATCCATATATACAGTAAACAACCACAGGGACATCACACACCCTTGTTTCAACCCAACACTCAGGTCAAAGAACTCGCTCTGCTCATTCTCCACACATACTGCCGCCTTTGCACCCTCATACATGCTCTTCACTGCTTTCAGCAACTTGCCATCTACTCCGTATATTCTATGTACTTTCCACATGCCTTCTCTATCCACTATGTCATAGGCCTTCTCCAAGTCCATAAAGGCAACATACACCTTTTGTTGCTTCTCCAGATATTTTTCCACAACACAATTCAGGGTAAAAATCTGATCTACACATCCTCTTCCCTTCCTAAAAACCTCCCTGCTCGTCGCCTATCCATTTCTCCGTTCTCACTCTCACTCTCTCAATCACTACCCTACTGTACACCTTCCCTACTACGCTTAAAAGACATATCCCTCGGCGGTTAGCACACACTCCTCTTTCTCCTTTGCCCTTATATAGGGGGACTATTATGCCAGTCTTCCAGTCATCGGGTGCATTCCCCTTCTCCCATGCTAGTTTGCACATTTTCCATACCCATTCGATCACTATCTCACCACCATACCACAACATTTCCCAACACACTCCATCTGTTCCTGGTGCTTTCCCCAACTTCACTCTTTTCATGGCTTCCCACACTTCTGACCTCCTGATCCCCACCTCCTCCTCCACTACTTCTCTTCTTCTCCCTCCCATACCATATCCAACTATGTTTGCTGGCTTTTCATTCCTTACATTTAGCAACTCATTGAAGTACTCCCTCCATCTTTCGACTCTCTCTCTTGCTTCTCGGATAGCATTCTCCCATTCTTATCTTTCACACCCTTACTGTTTCCCTTGCTACCTTCCCCAACTTTCTTGACTTCTTTCCAGAACAGTTTCTTACACTCCCTCCATTTTACACTCACATTCCTTCCAAATTCCTCATCTACTCTTCTCTAACTTTCCTTCACTACTCTCTTCACCACTCTCTTTCTCTCCACGTACCTCGCTCGTTTCTGCCTCTCCAAATCTTCATTCCCTCTACTACCCAACCACTCTCTATACGCTTTCTTCTTGTCTTCCACAGCTATTTTTACCTCTTCTGTCCACCATGCTGTACCTTTCACTCCCCTCCCTCTTCTCCTCACTCCAAACACCTCCTCACATGCTGCACAGATCTCTTCCTTAAACGCCTTGCTTATCTCCTCCACTTCCTCCATATCTTCCAGGTCGAACCCACCTAGTCGTCTTTCTACTGCTCTCCTGTACTCTTCCCTGATTTCCTCTTCCTGTAGCCTCCCCACCTTCCTAACCATTCCACCTTCCTCTCGCCTCCCTCCAGCTCTCCTCACCCACTTCTTTTGTATCCTAACCTTAGCTACTACTACATAATGATCAGACAGACCCCCTCCAATAACCCTATACACCATAGCATCAATCACAGATTTCTTCATTCTTTCATCCACACATATATAATCAATCAGTGACTTTCGTTCCACCACTGTCTTATCCTTCATCGTCCACACCACTTTCCATGTGTACTTGTGTATCATTCTGTGTCGGAAGAAGGTGTTGGCTATCCACAACCTCCTCCCCATGCATACGTCCACAAGTGCACTACCATTCCCATTCACCTCTGATGGTACCCCCCACCCTCCCACCACTCCATCAACTTTCCTATCACCCACCTTACCATTCATATCCCCAATCAGAAATATTCTTTCGTTCTTGTCAAACTTATCCAGGCACGCCTCCACATTCACCCAGAACTCCTCTTTCTCTCTTACAAGTTTATCCTCTGTCGGAGCATACACACACACAATCACCCACGTTTGTATTCCTAGTTTCATTCTCACCCACACAATCCTTGAACCCACAGACCAATATTCTCTTACACACTCCTTCCATTTGTTACATACAAACACGCACCTTCTCTCGCTGCTCCCTCACTCACTCCAGCACACACACCCATTTCACACTCCCACTCTTTCACATCTGTACCCTTCCATTTGGTCTCCGTCATTCCACATACATCCAGCCTGGCATTCACTAACACTTCCAGTACCTCTCTCTCTTTTGTGCCATCATTCATGCCACTCACGTTCCATGTACCTATTCTCAGAATGTCCGTAAACTTGTCCATAGTCGGTCGGGGTTCGTCAACACAGGGTCCGTCCGCATCTGAGGCTGATTGTTGTTTATCATTGCTACGTATTTTTTTCCGGGTGGGGGTCGCAAGCCCACCGACCCAACCTCTTTAGTCGCCTCTTACGACACGCAGAAGGCACGTGGGGCATATTCTAATGCCTTACCCCCAGGATAACCATGACAACGTAATAAATGCGATCTAGAAAACGGAGGCTACCCTATTCGTACCCTAGATTTAAATATACAGTATTGATATAATAGCACATACGGTGCTGTATAGTAGTTTATTTGGAACAATAAGTAAGGAATAACACTCACCCATTCATTGAAAACCGGTCAATTCACTGTCCTCCACCTCACTCCACTTCTCCACCTCACCCTCCTTGACCACCTCACTCCCCTTCTCCATCTCAAGTGATATCAAGGTCACCTTACGCTTTGGGAGGCATTATAAACGGGAATATACACGGAGGATATGTTGTTGTTCCCCAAGCTGCCTGGCCGAACAGCCCCAAGGCCCCAAGCAAGGCCAAGGCCACAACCGAGCGCCCCAACAGAACCCTCCCTGCCGACCACAATAAAGCCCGGGTGACCGAAGCCACTCCATGGCGGGGAGCTGAGGAGGGTGCGGAAACGCCCGGGAAACCAAAGACCCACCCAGGGCCCTGTGCCCCTCAGCAATTATGAAGAGAAAGTTGAGGGGCAAAGGAAAAATGTGACGCTTTGGCTTCCAATCTTGGTAGATTGGGAGGTCAATCCACGGAAGAGACGCCGTCACTTGAGATCTAGAAAATATATAAGTAAAAGGATCAGTCAGAGTAAGCTATGGGTATGGCAGAGATAGCTCAGTTCTCACTCTGATAGACCAGCCCATCACCACATGACTAGAAGCCAATCCTCTCAGCATCAGCTAGGAAAGGCCCTAGAAAGCCGCCTTTGGCAGGGGGATAGCTCCCCTATTTCAACCCCTTTCGGGGTTCAAGCGGGTGACTCGGTGAGTCAGTTCAGAGCCTAGCCTTTATACCGGCGCTCCGACGGATCCCTGTTTTGACAGACATTCACCCGGGGACGGGAGTCCGTCGGAACGATGACAGAAATGTCCGACAAACGGAAGTACAGTAACCCCACTCTATTTCAGACCTCTAATTGTCGAAAACCCGTACTAGCCGGATCGCCGTCACCTCCCGGACACGTACTTCCGTATTTCGTTCATTTCCGTCATCGTTCCGACATTGACGGATGACGTGCCCCCATCCCCGGTGAATGTCCGTCAAAACGGGGATCCGTCGGAGCGGCGATATACAGGCTGGGCTCTGAGTCACCCGCCTGGACGAGAAGTGACGTCACGGGCGTCAGTATTGTTAATTGGCTCAATGGCCGTGTTCACCACTCACCCGTATGTAAACGACTGACTCCGTTCTGACAGCTAGCCCGCCTAATCGGTCCGGTTGTGACGTCATCTCTTACACGTCAGCATATAGTAGACCACGCAATTTGGCGGGAAACTAGTTGGGCAAACTCCTGTGTCGATCGTCTGCTCACATATATAACCAGTTTGCACTCACACACATTAACATATTTGCCTATGTTAACACTCTCGTCCTCTTCTTTTAATGTGGGCGACATGTAAATCACACTCGCCCTTCTTGGTATGTAGTACAGCCACATACAAATATGTGATACCACAAAGAAGTTATCCCATTTAATCCCGGCTGACTGCAGCCCGCAGCCGCCCGGGTGAGGCGCCTTTTTTCGTCAAGCAATCAGCCAGTTGCTGTGACGTCTCCACCCAAGATACCTCTTCAATTTCTCCCCTGTCCCGCAGCACTGCAATGTCGATCCTCAATCTCCTGTCGTCCACACTTTTGCACGAGTGAAGTGCGTCTACTAAGCTCTTATTATGCACATAACATTTTATTCTGTAGCTTCCACCCCCAGATATTTCACTTAAAATGCTGGAGAGGTAAACAGCAGCTTCCGCACACTCAAGTAATGCTAGCGTCTCTGCAGATAAAGTGGACTTGACGACTCTTCTTATCTTCCTAGTCTGCCAAAATATTGGGCATCTCTTATCATCGGCATCTCGCAGAAAGATCACAAAGCCACCCTGGGAACCGTTACTTGCGAGGTTGGCAAACGAGGCATCCGAGAAACATTCCAGATGGCAGTCATGGATGGGTCCCAATCTAGGAATACAGTTTCATGTTATCTGTCTTCACCCTGTCAATCACCTTGTTGAGCCTGAGCAATTCTGCAACAGTAGCTTGTTTTCTGGCCACACTTAACTCACACACGTCAAAGGCGATGTCAGGCCTAGTGTGAGTGGCTATCCAATTCAACTGATCAATTAATGCTCTATACTCAGACTTCTCTGATTCAGACAATTCTCCCGTTTTTACCAGTGCTCGCTGCCTGCTGATTGTGATTGGTAATAAGGATGAAGCGTACTGGAACTGATCAAGAGTTATGCTGCCATCGCTTTCAGATATGATGTTCGAACCCACAAATCTAGGCTCTGGACTCCGAGCTGCCGACCAGGAACGCTTGACTCACTGGTTCTATCACGTGTCGCTCAAATTCCTGTGTGCCGGCCCAGAGAAAATCGTCCACGTATATACATATGATGCCATCAACGTTGCCCCTATTACCCCAGAAGAACAATGCTGAATCCTAGGATGACATTTGAGCTCCAAGACACAACAGCTGATCCTTAACCCGCAGATACCAGTGCCTGGCAGCATCACATTTTTTTTTTTTTTTTTTTTTCTATGTGATTAAGGGAGGCAAAAGGCAGAACTGCCTATAGCGAGTGCCTCCCCCATAGTTGAAATAGTACATAGACCGTAAACTGTCTTCTTTAACCTCCACAGCCTACCATCAGCATACTCTGGAGGAGGGCGTAGATAAATCACTCGTTCAATCATGTTCCCTTGCAGATAGGCCGCCTTCACATCCATAGAGTGACAAACCCACTGGTTACCTGAGGCAAACGCAAGAGCCAGACGTACCGCTTCCTTCGAACACGTAGGCGAGTCCTTTCGTAAATCCACAGTGTCCTCCTCGAATCCTCTGGCTACTAGACGTGCTTTAACAACTGGCTTGCCATTCTTAATTTTCTCAGTCATCACCCAACGGACAGAAATAGTATCTTGTCCAACGTCATTAACTTCCTCGTACACATCATTACCCCTCCAGTTCTCAATCTCACTGTCCTTGGCCTTTAAAACATCCTCAGAATGGAACAGAATCAACATTTCAACATCATCATCCACCACTTCCCATGTGCTAAAATCCTTCTGCACATCCACCCAGCCAATACCGCCATCAGTCTCTTTGTAAGTTGTAACAATTTTTATACTGTCCAGTTGCTTTGCCGGCACGACTCACAATTTTTCCAGACACCGACGCTCCACTCTCTGCATGAATACCTCTAATCCGCTGGCCAATCTTGATCTTAGAAGCCTGATCACCAGATGTACCAGCTACTGCCGGCTGAAGGTCCACCATGTCACCATCCTCGGACTCATCATCTGGAGGGTATTGCGACACAGCTCCCGAAGACCCTTCACTGGATTCATTCTCGCCCAACTCAGTATTGGAAACCTCAACCACTGTATCCTTTCCCGGAGCCGGCGCTATACGACACTCGTGAGCCCTCACATAGATGCCCCCGTGTCTTACCAAAACTTGCTTCCCATCTCTGCCGATTACGATACCAGGGCCGTGCCACTCATGACCGTCATTTCTCTTATAAAACACTTCATCACCATTCTGTACAATGTTCAAATCACTTGAGCGCACGTTGTGCCGCAAAGCCCTGGTCAACCGCTCACAGGATTCTATCCTCAGAAATTCCTGTCTTGCCGTGTGAAGAGCATTCAAGTTATCTCTCACAATGCAGGATGGAGGTGTCCCCAACGCAGGAGGATCATTGGCCCAGACACTAGGAAACAGAGGATTGTAGCCAAAAACAAGCTGGTTAGGCAAGAAGCCCGAATAGTTCGTAAGGGCATTCCTCGCAGGAATCGCCCAAGCCAAAGCCACCTCTAAGCTACAATGTGTATCTGCCATGATTTTCCTCACAGTATCACCTATCACCGCATTCTTACGTTCACAAACCCCATTACTCCAAGGGCTCTCAGCAGCTGTGGCCATAATCTTTATGTTAAAAGGCTCACCAAGCGTACGCATATCAGTATTGTTAAACTCACCCCCATTATCGGTAAGAAACTTCCTTGGTGGGCCAAATACAGTAATCCAGCTCTGAAACACTCCATGAAGGATGGTAGAGGCACACTTATCATTAATCACTACCGCACTGCAATATCTTGTGGCCAAGTCAACCATAACCAAAAAATACTATTTGTTAGTAGTCCTGGCAAATCCAACGTCAAGGCTATTAACCTAATTGCAATGACGACTTGTCTATTTTGACTGCTATGTCGTCATTCCAACCGCGGTTAAAAAAGAAAACGTCTAGAGTCTACTCCTTATCTTGCTCTAGGAGACGTTGTACATTAACCAAAACTACCACCGAAGGTGAAAAAAGCATAGAAGAGAAGAAAAAGGGGTTTACCATAGTTACCGCTTAAGGCCCATCCCGTGTTCCGTCATGTGCAGATCCCTGTCGAACGTGCGCATGAGCGACCCTCTCTTGTTATAATTTTTTCACGCGCCTCCATTGATTGAGTCCGCTTTTGTTGTGCTCCTTTAATTCACCCTGTTTAGTTTCGTTTTCGGCTTATCTGGCCTTCTTTTTTTGTTAGACAGATGTTACGTGATCTAGGGCACACGTAAATGGGCTCCTAAGTGTGTATAATGGAGACGCGTGTGGAAATAGCCTACCGAAGGTACGGGGGCGGCTGGTGTTCCTCGTATATGTTTTTCATTCTTTCTCTTTTCATATTCATTTTTCCTGTTAGTCTGGGCATAGTTTAGCTTTTAGCTTATTTTAGCCTAGCTAGTTTTCTCATGCAGGATTTGCTATGCCCCTATGAGTTTTCATTTTTTCATAGCCTAAGGTGTAACGTTGGTAAACAATCTGAGATTTCGATGGTGGCGGTGCTGTTTGTAGAGTTTGTGTCGGCCGCATTATTAGCATTATTCCCGAGTCCCCCCTTTCGAGCCTTCACTGTGTCTCAAGGGCCTGGGCGACAGGTGGTTCGTGATATTCCAGGGGTGCCCCCTCCTTCACACAACAGGGTTTTTTCGCACCTGACACATTCTCTGCTCACGGCTAGGCCACCCTTTTTCTCACCAGTTTCTTTTACTGGTTTTTGTTTTCCCTTCCTGTTTCATCTCCATCCTTTCATAGTCTTTTTACCCAATCCAGGGGTACCCCAGTTTGTGCGAAACCACCCTCCCTGCCACTTCTCCTCATGGGCTTTGCTCTATCTCTGTGGGTTGGGTGGTTCCTGGGGGATGTACTCACCTAATTGTAGTATACAGGATTTGAGCCTAAGCTCGTGTTGTCCTGTCTCTCTCTCTACATTTATCCAATTTTGCTTTAAAAGTTTGGATATTTCTTGCTCCCACCACCTCCCCATCCAACTTATTCCAACACTCAATGCTTCTATACGGGAAGCTGAACTTTCTTACATCAGACTTACATATAACTTTCCTCAACTTGCAATCATGACCCCTGGTTCTTCCCTCGTCCCTCACCACAAAATCTCCCTTGTCGATCTTCTCAAAACCTTTCACACACTTAAACATCATGATCATGTCACCTCTCTCTCTCCTCTCCCTCAGCGTTGGCAGCTTTAGCCTCTCCAATCTCTCCTCATAAGGCAGGTCTCTAAGGCTAGCTATCATCTTAGTGGCAACTCTCTGAACTCTTTCCAGTTTTTTAGTATGTTTTATAAGGTGTGGAGACCACACCACTGCTGCATACTCCAGTCTTGGTCGTATTATTGTCCCTATTATTTTTGCTAACATCTCTTCATCTAAATAATTCAGAGCTATTCTCATGTTAGTCAACACTGCATAGGTTTCACCAGTTATTTTATTTACAGTAAACTTCCGTTAATCCGAAGGGCAGCGGACCGGCTCTCGTTCGGATTAGTGGATTTTTCGGATTATCGGACTTTACCCCTATGAACCTGTGTATGACGAAAACATTGAGACATTAGGCCACCCAAATGACACAATGGTGCACACACACATATCATATGTTCATGAAATCACTTCAAAAGTTTACCATTGTCATTGTAGCCTATTAACTACTTCAAAACATTCAGATTAATGGTCAAAGGAATCTGCTGATATAAACGTCTTCTTCTTCTTCCGTCTACTAGCGAGTTTGTCTTGCTCTTGAAGATCAGATGTGGTTCGGGAAGTAATGCCTTAACAACGGCACTTCCCTGAGAGGTTCTTGTAATTTTCCTTTTGTGACGTGCTCTGTTATATTATATTGTATTGAAAGCACCCTTGTCTTGTTGTCTTGAAAGCACCCTTGGGATGCTCCGATCACTGAACTATAAATAGTAGCGTATCGGAACATCCAAAGGTGCGTTTTCAAGCTCAAGACTAATACGTCCAAAGGTGCATTTTCAAGCTCAAGACTGAATGCGCTTGCAGAAAATGCGGTGCAAGCCAGTAGCGCATCGGAGCGTCCCAAGGATGCGTTCAAGAGCAAAACAAACTCTCTAGCAGACGATGTGGAAGAAGAAGAAGACGAAGGTGTTTACGATTATATCAGTAGCTTCCTTTGACCATTAATCTGAATGTTTTGAAGTAGATAATAGGCTACAATGACAATGGTAAACTTTTAAAGTGAATTCATGAACATATGATATGTGTGTGCTCCATTATGTGTCATTTGAGTGGCCTAATGCCTCAAAAAGGGGACTTTGGGACTTCTTGAAATTCGGACCATCGGGTGAATTCGGATTTGGCCTCAAATTGAAAAATTCGGACTATTGGGAGATTCGAATCATCGGTCGTCGGATTAACGGACTTTTACTGTATATGCTGTTCAGGTGACAAGCTGTCTGCCACAACTACCCCTAGGTCTTTTGCTTTCACAGCTTTACTAATTATTTCATCTCCTATTTTATATCCCCAAGAAGGTCTATATTTACTTTTTCCCATCTCAAGAACCTGACACTTACTCGTGTTGAATTCCATTTTCCAAGTTTGACTCCACTCATATAACTTATCTAGGTCTCTCTGTAATTCTTCACAACTACTCCTACTTGTAATATGCTTCATTAATTTTGCATCATCAGCAAACATAGATATATATGAGCCTATTCCCATTTGAAGGTCGTTGATGAAAACTAAAAACATGATTGGGGCCAACACTGATCCTTGAGGCACTCCGCTTTTTACCCTTTTCCACGAGGAGAACTTTCCTTTTATTACTGTTCGCATTTCCCTCCCAATTAAATAGTTTTCCATCCACTTTAATAATACTCCCTCAACCCGCCCCACAGTCCTGAGCTTCCACAACAATCTCTTATGAGGCACCTTATCAAATGCCTTCTTGAAATCTAAGTAAATACAATCTACCCCCTTGTACAATGTCAATTACCCTATCATAGTAGCTCAACAAATTTGTGGTACACGAATGACCTTTTCTGAACCCGAACTGCTTGCTTGAAATTATTTCCCTCTCCTCCAACATACCCACCCATCTTTTTCTAATAATCTTTTCACAAAGCTTGCATATAACACTCGTTAAGGATACCGGTCGATAATTTAGAGGGTCTTCTTTATTTCCACTTTTATATATTGGAGTTATATTTGCTTGTTTCCATTCTAAGGGAAGTTCCCCCTTGTTTAATGAGTGTTGAACAATATTAAAAATAGGTCTCACTAGTTGTTCAGAACATTCTCTTAATACCCATCCAGCAATGTTATCTGGGCCCATAGATTTTCTCACGTCCAATTCTTCCAACAATGATTTTAGTTCATCCTTGTTGACTTCTATCGACTCTAGTCCCTGTATCTCGTTCAATTCCACCACAGGTTCTACATAGTCATCCTCCTCCACAAACACGGATGTTAATGTATCATTCATAATTTCACACATACCCACTGTGTCTTCATATAATTGACCCTCTACCCTAAGCTTTGTTATTTTGTCCTTTATTTTAGTTTTTCCGTTGATATAACTATAGAACAGTTTGGGTTCTTTATTACATTTGTTTACTATATCTTTTTCAAAGTTCTTTTTCTCCTCTCTTATAGTCTTGACATAGTTGTTTCTAGCATTTTTATACTCATCCCATTTTTCCTCAGTGTGTCTCCTTCTTACTTTATTCCATGCAGTCCTTTTTGTTCTGGGCAATGTGACATCGCATGTTAAACCACTCTTTCTCCTTAGCCAGATTTCTATCCTTAAATGTTGGTACATATTTATCTACCCCCTCCCTGTAAATGTCTCGTAACATGGTGTATTTTACCTGAATATTCTGTTCTTGCTCAATAAATGACCAATCTATATTTGCAAAGTATCCTCGTAATGATTCATAATCCGCCTTACTATAATTTAGTCTATATTCCCTATGTTCCTCCTCTCTGCCTTCCAGAAATTCCACTGTCAATTCAAATTCAATCACAGCATGATCGCTTTTTCCCATGGGACTCAAATATGTTAGGTTCTTTATTTCTTGGGGGTCTTTGGTGAATAATAAGTCAAGTCTTGATGGTTCATCACCTCCTCTAAATCTTGTATTTTCCGTAACGTGTTGTGTTAATAGATACCCCATTGTTAGTTCAAGAAATTTGCTACCCCAAGTATTTTCATTTGAACCCGCATCCAAACATTCCCAATCCACCTCCCCGCAATTAAAGTCCCCTGCAAGAATAAGCCTATTTTTCCTTTTACAAATAATTTCTAACATACGCAAGGTTTCCAAAATTAATTCATTATATTCATCGTTGCTCCAAGATTTAGTCTTAGGAGGTAAATACATTGATACAATGTCCAATTTTGACCTATCATTATCCTCAATTTCAACTGCTACCACTTCAGCAATGCTATCACCAAGTTTTAATTCTTTAGCAGTAATTTTATTATCTACCATGATCAACACTCCTCCTCCTAGCTTTCCTAACCTGTCTCTTCTCCATGTACTGTATCCTGCACAACTAATTATATTCGTGTCTACCTCCTGGTTAAGCTTAGTTTCAGTCAAACATACCACCCCGGGCCTCTCTCTCTTTACATATTCGTCAAACTCAATCTTTTTGGAAATTAACCCATCAATATTTGTATACATGAACTTAGCGTTTCCAGTATTTTCCCTATTTTTCTCGTCCCTGCCCGTTCCTTTCTTTTTTGTACGTACCCCTCCCAATTTATTTCCTAGCTTGTCTCCTCTCCTCTTGTCTCCACCTGGACTGTTTCTCGCTCCGTTTCCACCTCCCCTCCCTCTGCCTCTACTTGGACTGTTTCTCTCTCTATCTCCACCTCCCCTCTCTCTGCCTTCTCCCCCGTCACCCGCACCATCTCCCTTTCCCTCCCTACTTCGTCCCTTCGCTTTATATACCATTTCTGAGTTTTCCCTCCCACACTCTCCAGAAAAACTTCTTTTCGTCTTCTTTCGTCCTTTCTCCATTCTTTACATTTGCCTCGGTTTGCAATTCCTTTCTTATGTTTCGATCCTCAATACTCATGTCTTTTCTAATTGTAATTTTCTTAAACTTGCTGGTCAAGTTAAGTCTCCATGTTACGTTCATTATTGCATCCACTGTTACCCTAGACCTAAACTGCACTCTCATTGGCCTTGTGTTTTCCCTTACTATATTTACCCATTCTCCTAACTTCTTCAATATCATCTCTCCATTTGTTTCCTTCTTCATCGACATGCTTGATCAATGTTTTTACCTTATTAATTTCTTCCTTATCCCTAGCTTTCCTCTCAATAATGTGCTCCTCTATATCCCCAAATACAATAATACACTTATTTCTATCTATTGTTTCACGCAGGACCTGTTCATTTCTCCTCATAGCTTTTACTACCACTGATTCTAAATCTTTATTTTCCCTTTCTGATTGTTTCTTTTGTTCCTCCATGATTTCCTTCATTGCCACTTTCTTCACATTTCCTCCTTCGTCATTAACCCATTTATTGTGTTTCTCCTTAATCTCCTCCACATGTGTTTTCATTTCCTTGGTTTGCCCTTTGTATTCTTCAAGTTGCAATCTTAAAGCTTAATTTTCGTCCTGGAGTTGCCCCATATGAGTTTGAATTTCTTTTAGGCTAGCCCGACTCAAATCTTGTCCAGGCTCGATGTCCCCAGCCTGAGCACCACATATTGAACATATAGCCTCAATCTGTGAACTAACACTCACCTTCCACTCTTGCATATCCTCCTTCCACCTTTTAATGTAATTCAGCTCACGTATAATTTTCCCTAGAATGCCCTCGGTCTCACCGACTTCAAATCCATCAAAGTCAGCCATATTTGTTTACATCCACTCGCATTCACAATCACTTGAATTATTTTTATCACTCGAAATATCCTCACTTGATTTTAACCCTCTCACCACGGAAGGGCTCTTGAACGCCCATAAAAAAGCATATAACAGGTACCCAGATGGTATCTTGAACGCCCAGTGGTTGAAAGCCTGTGAGCTTCGTGTGCGAGGCGTCGGTCCGACGCATGTAAACAACAGCCGGCTGGACCGTCGCCCCGCATCTCCGGCCACAAGAAGGAGAGCGTCGCTTGTTCGTGTGTGCCTGTATGTTGTTGTTAAGTATCGAAAAGTGGTGTAAAGTGGCTGTTTTGGCCATAAAGTTATCTCCAATGAAATCATCATCACAGCTCAACCAGTTGACTTAGAGAGCTCTACTTAATGCCATTCTACAGGTAAATAACACAGCTACGCTTGGGGATGCGCGGGAATGCGGGAAGCAGTCTGATTAACGAATATACGGTAGCCTAGCCTAGACGTTTTTCGGCCAAAACACCCGGGTTTCGAGGAATATATAATACATAGCCGGGGCTGGAGGGTTAATCTCAAATTATTTTAATACTGCATTATAATACAGGACAACACAAAATATCCTTATACTCAAGTTTAGGTGAGTTTATTTGACGAGCGCTGTAAACAGCTTGCTAGATCAGCTGATTTTCGGGAGCGTGGGTGCGGAGGTGTTGTCTCGTCGGTGGTTCGTGTGTGTGTGTGCCTCCTCTCCCCTGGTGTGTCTTCCTTGCCTCTCCCTTTACCGGTTGAGTTAGGATCATATATCAAGGAAGACACTGCTCAGCTTGATGGCCATCATCGCTTGGAGTTCATAAGGAGATGACGCATTTTTGCGGCCCTTTTTTGGTATTCCCTAGACGCTCCTCTCGCTTTTTCGGCGCCGGACCATCTCGGCCGGTCCCGCAAATTTGCGGGAGCTCGATTCGGTCCTCTGGGACGTTTCGGCTCCCCGCAAATTTGCGGAGATCGCTGGGGGGTCCCTCAAAGATGCGGGAGGGTTGTGTCGGTACGGTTATGCCTCCATTGGCCCGCAACTTTGCGGTAATAGTTGGCTTTCACTGTTGACCCTTTTTTATGTCATCTTGTTGCCTGAAACTATCTTGGTGTGTGCACTTTACTGGTGTTATAGGCCCTGCATGTAAGATGTTGCGTGGTGGTTAACACTTTCTCCATCTTTGCAGGTTCTGCTCGTGCTCTTCCACCTCGCCCGCCCTACTCACCTACCTCTGTGCTCCCGGTTTAGGGTGAGTACGGATACCTGTTTGCATGTATTTACCTAATTGTAGTTTACAGGAGTTGAGCTAAGCTCGTGTTGTCCCGTCTCTCAGTCTACTTTTTATCCAATTTTTTCTTGAAAATATGGATGTTCCTTGCCCCTACCACCTCCTCCTCCAGCCCATTCCATTTGTCAATACATCTATAGGGGAAGCTAAACTTCCTGATATCGTTCTTGCAGGTAGGTCTTTTTACTTTGTAGCTGTGGCCTCTAGTTATTCCTGTATCCATAATTAACATATCCTCCCTATCCAGCCTCTCCAGCCCCCGGGTGCATTTGTACATCATTATCATGTCTCCCCTCTCTCTCCTCTCTTTTAAACTTGGTAGATTTCATTTGTCTAGCCTCCCTTCATATGGCAGTTCTCTGAGACTTGGAACCAATCTAGTAACTGCTCTCTGGATTCTTTCTAACTTGTGAATATGCTTCTTTAGATGCGGGGACCACACCACTGCTGCATACTCCAATCTTGGTCTAATCATACTCTTCATAATTTTCGCTACCATGGTCTCATCCAAGTAGTTCAGAGCAACTTTCATATTCCCGGCCATTGCATACATTCCGCTAAAGAGCTTGTTAATATGTTTCTCTGGCGACAAATTATCTTGTATAATCAACCCTAAATCCTTTTCTTTTTCGGCCTTGCTAATTATATTATCTCCCATCCTGTACTCCCAATTTGGTCTATTCACACTTCTTCCCATATTTAACACATGGCATTTACTTATATTAAATTTCATTTTCCACTTGGTGCTCCATTCATATTTTATCTAAATCCCCTTGCAGCTCCTCACAACTACTTTTATTTGTTATTTGTCTCATAATTTTTACGTCGTCTGCAAACATTGACATGTAGGAATTTATGCCTATCGGCAGGTCATTCACGTACATAAGGAACATGAGAGGTGCCAACACAGATCCCTGCGGCACACCACTCTCAACTTTCCGCCACGATGAGTAAGTTCCTCTAATGTTGGTCCTAATTTCCCTATCTGTTAGATAGCTCTCCATCCATTTCAGCAAACTCCCCCTGACACATCCTAGCGTCTCAAGCTTAGATAACAATCTCTTATGTGGTACCTTATCGAATGCTTTGGAAAGGTCTAAGTAGACGCAGTCCACCCATCCGCCTCTTTCTTGGAGTACATCTATCACCCTACTGTAATAATATAGCAAACTGGTAACACAAGATGTCCCTTCTCTGAATCCAAATTGCTTTGGGGTTATTATCTTCTTTCTCTCCAACATTTTCATCCATCTCTTCCTAATTAGCTTTTCACAAATCTTGCATACAATACTAGTAAGTGAAACTGGTCTATAGTTTAGAGGGTCCTCAGGGTTTCCATTCTTGTATATCGGGATTATATTAGCTCTTTTCCATTCAACAGGAACCTGTCCTTTATCTAAGGAAGCTTGAATTATGTCCCTCACTGGCTCCACTAATTGCTCTGCACACTCCTTTAAAACCCAGGCAGACACTTCATCCGGTCCCATAGCTTTCCTTACTTCAAGTCCTCTCATCGCAGATAACAGCTCATCTCTAGTTATTTCAATCTTACTAAGACCACTCTCCAGTACTTCCGCCTGTGGTTCGTCAAAACCTTCCTCTCTAGTAAAAACTGACCCCAATTTGTTATTCATTACCTCACCCATGTCCGATACATTTTCATACGTCCTAGCATTAACTCTTAATTTAGTAATTTGTTTCTTTACCTTCAACTTACTGTTTATATATTTATAAAATAATCTAGGGTCACTTTCACATTTATTTACTATGTTCTTCTCATAGTTCATTTTAACTTGCCTAATTATGTTGTTGTTGTTGTTGAAGACGTGTTTAATTTAAACTAGCCCTCTGGGCCGAGGCCCTCATAAGGCTACTGGTCGGCGGGGGGATAGTAAGTCAAGTCATATAGGTCACTGGTCAGATTTCATCGTAGAGATTAAGAGCTGTTAAGAAATGGCGGATGGCTATGAACGAGAATGAATCTGAGTCAGAAAGGATGTCTTTTAAAGAGGTGTGTCGCAAGAAGCGACGTCTTTCAGGGCCGTACATGGGACAAACGCATAAAATGTGAGGGATAGTAAGAACCGTGCGACATTGGTGACATTCCGGCGGAGGACTACGGGGAGTGGTCATTAGATACCATGAGTGAGTCTCGTGTGTCCTATGCGTAATCGAGTTAAGAGGGTTTGGTCAGCGCGACAGGGGCTGAGTGAAGAGGGCCACATGTGAATGTCGTCTTTGATGGAACGAAGGTGACCTCCCAAAGGTTGATCCCTCCATTCTGAGCGCCACCTTTCATGAATATGCCGTCGAACTACAGGAATTAGGTCATCCGATCTGAGGACAGTGGATGCCGGAGCACCTAGACAGGCCTGTTTAGCAAGGGCGTCAGCACGTTCATTTCCCGCAATGCCTACATGGGCGGGGATCCAACAGAGGGTGATGGATCGAGAGCTGCAGTTTAATTCGTGGATTTTCAGGATAACATCGATGATCAATGGGTCACGTGGGGCGTACTCTCCCAATGCTTGCAACACACTTTTTGAGTCACTGCAGATAACTACGTGAGGATTGTTTGGAAGTGCAGAGATGAGGGTCAGGGCACCATGAATAGCCCACAAATCTGCAGTGAAAACGGTGGAACAAGGATGTAGGGAGCTTTGATGGATACCATGGTCAGAAACCGCTGCACTACCTACGGCATCCGGAACCTTCGAACCATCAGTGTAGATGAAGGCAGCTGGAACATGACTATCAAGATGTTGTAATGCTAAACTACGGCGTTGGACTGGAGTCACAGCCTCTACTTGGTCAGTCAAATGGAAACAAACTTCAGGGTGTTTAAGGATCCAGGGGGTAATTGAAATACAGGGGAGGGGCGAATGAGGTGTTGGAATATTGTAAGATGCGAGTAATTGGCGGGATAGGAGGGTAAAAGGCAAGGTAGTAGTAGGAGTAACACAAAAATCTTGGGAACGGAAAAGGTCCTTCAATGTGGGATCCTGTTGGAGACGGATGGCAGTTCGCAGCTGAACCAGATGACGATGATACGTTAATGGCAGGACCCCAGCCTCACTGAGCACACTGTACACACGAGAGGACCGGAAAGCTCCTGAGCTAATACGTATGCCAAGGTGATGAACGGAGTTAAGTGTCTGCAATGTGGATGCCGAGGCAGTACCATATACCGGGCAACCATAATCCAGGGAAGATAGAATGGTGGATCTATAAAAGAGCAGTAACGTAGATCGGTCAGCACCCCAATGAACACGTGCCACAGACTTGAGGACATTCATGCGCTGTAGGCACCGAGCCTTCAGAGTGGCAACATGGGATTTCCAATTTAGGTGGGTATCAAAGATAAGGCCAAGGAATTTAGTGGAGGCAAGGAATTGAATCTTGGAAGAACCCATAGAGAGGGTGATGGACTGCTTACGCAAGTGTCTAAGGTCGCGATAGAAAACGACAGCATTGGTTTTTTTCAGTCGAGAAGCGGAAACCAGTTGAGGACGCCCAAGCTTGTATGGAATGAAGAGCAGTGTTTAGACGACGTTGAATGTGTGTTAAACTAGGAGACGTATAATAAATGGCTAAGTCATCCACATAGAGGCTATGAGAGATATCTGGAGGGAGGCATTGTGTAACACTATTTATTGCAATATCATAGAGGACACTACTTAGGGAACAGCCTTGGGGTATTCCATTAGTTTGAGGTTTTATTGCAGATAATATACCGTTGTTTTTAACCTGAAATGTGCGGTTAGATAGAAAGTTCTGGAGGAATTGGGGAAGGGAGCCCCGCATACCAGAGCTATGGAGGATTTTTAGAATGCGATAACGCCAAGTGGTATCATAAGCCTTCGCAATGTCGAAGAAAACTGCCACTGTGGGTTGTTTCTTCGAAAATCCTTCACGTATTTGGTGCTCCAGGTGGATGAGAGAGTGTAACGTAGAGTGGCCGGGACGTGAACCATGTTGATACGGGGATAATAAGTCATGCGCCTCTGCATAATGAAGAAGGCGTGGATTGATAATTTTTTCCATAAGTTTACATAAACATGAGGTGAGCACTATGGGCCTATAGTTTGTCGGAAAACTATGATCTTTGCCTGGTTTTGGGACGGGTATGGTATACGCATGTCGCCAATTTGGTGGGAAATAATGTCTATCCCATAATTGATTATAAAGTTGCAAAAGATAATTTAGTGCACGTGGATGAAGATGACGAATGAACGCATAGGGAATGGCATCAGGACCCGGGGTGGAATCCGAGCAGTGGTCAATGGCATGTTGAAGTTCAGGTAATGAGAAAGGAGCGTTATAGTCATGAGTGCGACCTCCGGAAAACGTGATCGGGTGGGACTCCGTCTCTTGTTTCAAGCGGAGGAATTGTTGAGGTGAAGATAGGTTAGAGCTAACTTCACTGAAATGGTTTGCATGCATAGCAGTGATGACGTGGGGATCATGGGTTAAAGAGTCCGAATCAGTGTCCCGTAATGGAGAGAGTTGGGGACGGACAGTTCGCCCGTCAACACTACAAAATTTTCTCCACAGAGTAGAGATAGGGGTGCGACTAGTGAACGACGAGATGTATGAGCGCCACGAAAGAACTTTACTTCGGATGATATTGCGTTTGACAATAGCGCAGACTTTATTATAGAAAGTTTTGAGGGCAAGTTTTTCAATGGTGATGGTGATGAAACGGAAGCATTGAGGATGAGTAGCAAGATTGGAGAGGGAGGTTTTAATTCTCCGTTGCTTATCACCCACCCTGGTGAGAAGGCGCTCTACCCTGTGTTTGAATTTGATCATGCTAGCCAGTTTGGGTGACCACCAAGGGACTCGTCGAGGATGTTGCAAGGAGGAGGTGAATGGTATGTGATGCTGTGCAGTAGAGGTTAAGAAAGACATGAAATATTCAAAGTTAACTTTGGGGGTGATCATATCCGAGAAATCTTCAATATCAGCTGTGGATTCTGTGTATGTCAGCCAATTAGCTTTGGAGAGATTATATTGAGGTTGTTGTGTAAAGGGTTCATGGGATAAGTAGTTTAAAAGAATCGGGTAGTGGTCGCTGGAGAATCTTTCCTGCAGAACCGACCACTCAAATAAAGGGGCGGCGTCAGTCGAAGCAAGTGAAAGGTCTATCGCAGAGAACGAGTTGTGTGCTGCAGACCAAAATGTAGGGGAATCTAGGTTCAAACAGCAGAGTTGTGAGGCAATCAGAAGGTTTTCGATATGTTTACCCGGGGTGTCTGTAAACGGGCTTCCCCATAGTGGGGAATGTGCATTGAAGTCACCAAGAATGAGGTAAGGAGGAGTTAGTTGTTGTGTGATATGGAGAAGATCAGCTGTGTCATCTTTACAAGAGGGTTGATTGTAGGACGAACAAATAGTGAGGGATGGAAGCTGTGGGAGGGAGATGGTAACTGCAGAAGTTTGAAATGGATTGGGATTGAGGGTGACGGGAAGAAAAGGATATTGGTAATGAACAAGAATTGCTGTACGATAGTGTGTGGGGGTAATCGGAGAACTAACAGCGACAGAGTAATGTCTGGGGGGGATCACAATATTGCCTACATGCTGTAGGCATATGCAGATTGGAGAGTATAAGCGAATGAGTCTTTGTAATTCTCCCATATGAAGGCGAGCTTGGTATCCGTTAATGTTCCACTGGACAATATTATGAGGCATTGTGTACAGAGGGGGACACATCTGTATTGGGTGTGATGTCGTTTAAGGAGTCAGGCGAAGAATGGGGAGGGATAGTTGCTTGCGGGATTTGAGACGTAGGGGCAGATGAATTGGGTAATTCATCGTCATTTATTGCAGAGAATTGTTTTACGAGTTTGGGAACAAGTGTTGGAGAGTGAAGGAGCTTTAGCTGTAATGTATGTATAAAGTCCTGCGGCGAAGTAGTGGCAGTATCTGTGTTAGGGGGGAGAGTACGTGCAATGATGAAGGCGTTTGCTCGTGCAAGTATTTGAGAATCTGGCTCAGAGAGATGTGGGGTGATGTACTCCCGAAAACATCCAGAGCATCCGCAGGCACCAGGGGGAATACCCTTGCTGCAGATCAAATGGGGGTTATCAGAGGAGGGAGGCACAGGGGTATCCAGATGCATAAGTTCTTCAGTCGTGCTTTCCGTATGAGTGGCAAGAGGAAGCGGAGTATTTGGAATTGGGGGGGTGTTCATCAGGGTCTGAATCACAGGGAGCGTCCTTAATGAGTAGACGTTTACGAGTACCACACTTTTCGTGAGGAGTTGGGGTAACGGGTGTCGTCGATTGATGGACATCAAATGCAGACCGTGTGAGTACCATTTCGGTCAGATCGGAGTCAATGAGATTATTGTCCTTCAGGAATTGCGTCATTACGTCTGTGGGTGGAAGGTCAGGGTGTTGGATATGAGAGACACAATAGCAAGGGGGTTTGTGATGTTGCTTATTGTTTATTGGACTACGAGAGGATACAAAGTTCCTTAAATGGTCTTCGAAGGCTCTAGGATTGGAGGTTTTGTGCCGGAGGAGAAAGTATTTGCCGCAGTCGTGACATCCACAGTCTGGATCGTGATTAGGCATGGTCCACAGTTGGGTGGGTGAGTCGTTGTCCGAATCACGAGAAAGGGGCCTAACTGGTATGGCAATCCTGCGTTTTTTAGAAGCCTGTGTCCTTAGTAGTTGAGGTTGTGGCGAAGGAGTATTTACGTGGTCAGGGGTACGTCGCACGACCTCCTCCTCCGAAGGCATTGACCAAAATTCCATATCTTCCGAGATGCTGGTAAAGCCCTCGAATCTATTGGAAGTGGACAACCCAGGAGAAGAGAGATTAGCGAGGCGAAATGTTTCACTGGAGGGAGAACGTCGAGGACTGTTTTGTGATGTAGATGGTCCCTTCGGACGGAGACTAGCAGCTGTTGCGGGAGGTCCATATCTCCGGTAGGGAGGAGCTTTGCCTTCGTCCCTGAGTTGCGTTTCGGCCGCCCTGAGTGGGAGACCCGTCGAGGCCTGTAGGTGTAGTATCTCCCGTTGGAATTTGTAATGTGGGCAGTCCCTATTGTTAGCTTCATGGCATCCGTCACAATTTGCGCATCTGGCCTCCTTTGACTGGCAATGTTCCAGATCATGGAGCTCAGAGCCGCAATATTGGCAACGAGGACAGCGTGCTCTGCACCGTGCAGTAGTGTGACCAAAACGCCAGCATTCTGTACATTGTCTAGGTCTATAAACGTAGCGACGTACTGGCAGTTGTCGTCCAGCTAGTTTGACATGCATGGGTAGGACGTGCCTCTTAAAGAATACCTTGACAATACGCAAACTGGGTCGATTATAGCGTTGGGGCACAACATAAGTGTCGACTTTGACGATGGAGGGGTCTGTATTTTTCAATCATTTCAAGATGCGTGGGGCCGAGTCTTGAAAGACTTGATCAGCAATTTCGAAGTCCGAGGGGAGGGCCACTGTACCTATGCGCTGATTAAGGTATTCGTCTTCCTTACCTGTATACCTGCCAACGTGGGTGAGAAAATGGTCTTGTAAGGCTTCTGATTGTTCTTGTGTGGCAGCTTCAATCATGCGTTTTCCTTTCCCGACAGTGTGTACGGTGAAGTCACCGAAGGTCGAAGCAAGAGAATCATAAAGATCAAGAACGTCCATGGGGTCACCAGTGACCTCGAAGAATCGAGGCCAATCAGGGGGACGAAACATGGCGTCTAGGGTTGGTTTTGGGACTGGGGTATATGTGGTACGACGACCTTTGTTCCGTGTGCGCTGAGGAACATGCGGCTTGAGGGTTTGCACAGTAGATGTAGATCCTTTATGAGAGGAATGAGGAGTGGATGTGTCGGTAGATTGTGAGGTCAGAGTTGAATCAGTGGTCGTTGGGGCAGGATGCACAATATGGGCAGTTGAATGCCCTTCAGTACCGGTACTCAAGGTATGCAACGGCCGAGGGTTAGTTAATGTGACAGTAGGTCTTTGAGATCTTGGAGGTACATAAGCAGGTTTGTTGGAGGTAGCAGATCCAGCATCCTGAGGTAAGATGGTAACAGATGTAGTCGCAGACTGGTCAGGGATACACGAAGTATCCGTAAGGGTGTCAGCGGAGGGCATCCGAGCTTCATCAGTAAGGTCCTCGACTGAATGAATAGGTAGTCTAAGGCTAGGATCATGATCTGGTAATTTAGAAGTTAAGGTTGAGACCGTGGGGTTGTCATCGCTAATCTTGGTCACAGCGGCAGTACTTTGCATTGGAATTGATGCCGGGGGGACCAACTGATCGATCTCTCTATCCGACGATGGAGAATTCGTCACATTATCCGTAGAAAGCTTGCCAAGGTCAGGGATATAGGGGGGGTCCATAGAGAGGGGTGAGTCCAAGGACGGTGCAGGGGCCGGTAAAGAATCCGGCATAGATGCCACCACCATCCGAGAGGATGACGGTCAAGGAAGGTGAATCAGTCTCAATATCCATATCCATGCCAGTGCCGGTGATCAAGGGTTCAGAGGAAGTCTCCATATGACGAAGGTATTATGATTCATCCGGGATAAGCTCCATACCCACCACGGAGCCTATAATTAGAGGACTTGGTATTTGCCCTAGGAGTCAAACCCTGATATACATCCCTACCCCGTGTGCTTATAGACGGTCAACTCGTCAGCTTCGGGTCCAGCACAGAGAGCGAGATTTGACGATAAAAGGTTCCCCTCGTGCGTGCACGTCAGGTACTCCAGTTCTACGGGTGGGAACGCCGTCCACATCCACCCTCCATCAATTATATAGAGTAGTCCAGTCGTCAACGATAGAAGAAGGGGAAGCAAAGAAAAGGACAAAGTTAGAGAGGGAAAAAGACAGAAAAGTGGTACCTTGCAGGCCTCTGGAAACCTACGAGGAGGGAGGTCTTGGTCCTCTAGGGCGGCGGAGCCTCGAACATAAGAAGGTCTGTCCCCCCTATGAACAGAGTCCACCGGCCAAGCTTCAAACCCCGCCACCGCGACACGGTGACTCCCTATCGGTGGGGCCTAATTATGTTAACATATCTATTCCTCTCCTGTTTATATTTATTCCGATTACTCTCAGTGTTCCTTCTTCTTAATCTAGCCCAAGCTGCATCACGCCTACCCAAAGCCCTTTTGCATTTCAAATTAAACCAATCTTTCTGCTTAGTAAAATTTCCAGTTTTATATCTTGGGACAAACAGATTGGTTCCTACTCTATAAATTTCGAGGAATCTACTATATTTACCTTGTACGTCCTGTTCCTTAAAAATAAGATCCCAATCTACTCCCTCTAAATATCTTTTCAAGGATACATAATCAGCTTTACTATAATTTAATCTGTCATTTATGTAGCTATTGTCTAATCTATTGGCATTACTCGAGGTCAACTTCCATTTTAGTAATAGGTGATCACTTTTACCTACAGGACATAGATAGTTTATATCACTAATTTCGTGAGGATCTTTTGTAAAAATCAGATCGAGTTTAGAAGGTTCGTTATTACCCCTCAGTCTTGTATTTTCCTTCACATGTTGTGCAAGAACATTTTCCGTAACCAACTCCACTAGCCGACTTCCCCAAGATCTCTGATTTGGCCCTGCATCTCCCGATTCCCAATCAACCTCACTACAGTTGAAATCTCCTACCAAGATCAATCGATTCTTCCTTAAAAGCAATCTTCTCAACGACTGAATCATATCCTCTACCATCTCCTCAAACTCCAACTCCCTCCATGCTCTGGTCTTTGGTGGCATGTAAGCTACTGCTATGTCTAGCTTTTTTCCTTCTATATCATTGAGTTCAACTGCCATTATTTCTGCCTTGTCATTATTTAACTCCACGTGCTTTGCTGTCATAGGGTTCTTAACTAATACTGCCACTCCACCTCCCCTTTTACCCTTCCTATCATATCTCCATATATTATATCCTTCACTAAACACTATGTTGCTGTCAAAGTCCTGGTTCAGCTTTGTCTCCGTCAAACAGACTATCTGTGGTTGATCTTTTCTTAATATATCATCTAACTCTACCTTTTTACTGTTTATTCCATCTATATTAGTGTAGTAGCACAGTATATTTGAATCCACCTCCTTGTTTCTCTTCCCTCTCTGCCTCCTACCAGGTTCACCTCCTCCTCCATCCCTTCCCTGACCCAGTTCCACCTCCCCTGCTAATTCTATTCTCCTCCCCCCTCTCTCTCCCTCTGTTCCACCTCCACCACATCCCGACTCTCTCTCCGGTCCCCTGCTCCCTGCATTATCTCTCGCTCCGTCTCCTTGCTTTGACTTCGTACTTGTCTCTCTGTCTCTTTCCCTATCACTCCTCTTACTTTCGGTTCTTGGTGGCTCCTGATGTACCACTTCCTTACTTGCCCTTCCCTTATTCTCCAAAAAAAATCTTCTTTTGCTCTTCAGACAACTTTCCATTCTCTTCATCAGCCTTAGCTTGGAGTTCCCTTAACTGTTCTCGTTCTTCTACACTTAGGTCCTTTTTTACCCTTATATGATTCAGCTCTGTCGAATTTAATTTCCAGCTCACATTGGCTACTGCTTCTGCTGTTGATCTAAACTTTAGTTCCACTCTTAGTGGTCTCATCTCGCCCTTCTTATATTTTCCTAACCTTCTCACCTCCTCCAATTCTTTTACCCATCCATAACCCTCGTCTAAGTAATCCAGTATCCCCTTGACTTTCACAACATCCCTTTCCTTTCTTACCTTCATATCTGCCAGGTGCTCTTCCACATCTCCAAAGATTACTACACACTTACCTCTATCTATTGTCTCTCTCACTACCTTCTCTTTCTTCTTTAAAACTTGCACTACATTTTTTTCAAACTCTTTCTTTTCCTTTTCTCTCTCTTCCTTCTGCTCTTTCACAATTTCTTCAAGGGCTACCATCGTGGCACTCTCTACCCTTGTCCACTCATTTTTTACCTCACTAATTCCTTTTACTTCCTCACTCAGGTGGCCCTCATATTCCTTAAGCTGAGCCTTGAGTGCCACATTTTCCGCCGCTAACTCGTCTACTCTGGCCATCACTGCCTCTAGGCTGTCACTTACTGGCCTAGGCCTATCCACCCCGCTAGTAACGCCACACATATCGGACAAAACTTCTACTTTAGCCCCTAACTCCTTCCTCCAATTTTCCATCACTCCCCTCCATCTCACAAGACCCATCAATTGTTTTTTCATACTTGCCAACTGATCATCCTTGTCCTCGGTGATAAAGCCTTCAAATTCGTATTCCTCCTCATCCCCAGCTAGGCTTTCACGCCTTCCCACCATCGCGAGATGGTCGTCTGCCAGCCTAAAAACAACAATCGCCCCACTATTCCATCTCACTCCAGGAACTGTTTTACTTAATCCATATTTTCAATTACTTGGAATATCCAATTACATCTGAATTCTCATAAAAACACCTAATTACTTATGAAATGCACATATAAATTTCCGGGACAACACTTAGACACTCCTATCAACTTCACACAAGGTAACTCATTATCGGAGAGCAGCTGCGAGGTGTTGACAGCTCGGAGGCCTACTAGTTACTGTGTTCCTGTTTCCCCATGCTACTTCCCTGGTTCTTATTGGACATTCTCTCCACTTCCTCCTTCGACGTGCTGATTATGGTGTGTGTTCTTCCAGTGCAGGTAGGCTGCCTTGCTTTCGCCATGGTTGTAGCTACCCGTGCTTGGAGGGCCACAAGTCCTGCTTGCGCCACTCGCACTGTGTGTCCTCTACGGCCTACCTCCCTGCTCTGTGTGGCCCGTGTCTGGCCCTGGTGGATGTGGTGCACCATAGCCCTGGTTCCTCAGCGGCGGCAGTGGCCTCTGCTTCCCCTCCGTCGGTGTGGGCGATAGTCTCCCGCCACATTAGGACTGTGGGCCACCGTTCCCCGGCCTTTGTTGCCGACCGGATCCGCGTCGCCCTGGGTATCCCTGACCCGACTGAAGGCCGTTCACCTGGCCCTCTCCCTGCTCGGGCCCTCTCCCCTGGGTCCCGCAGCCGGTCGTCACATCGTTGGGGGGATCCACAGCTCCGTCCACGCTCTCGCTCGCCTCGTCGCCCGTCCTCTACTGCCCCTCGTCGTCCTCCTGATCGCCTTGACGACGCCCATCGCCCTCGTCATGGTTCTCGCCCTGAGGCCGGGGTTAGCGGCTCTGCCCCTGTGCCCCTCCCCTGGCCTCTACGGATAGGGGCTCTCCTCCCTTCCGCCCTCTTCCCCAGCCCAGACGACTTCCTCTTACGTTGTCCTCTCCGCGCGCGGTTGTTCATGCTGTAGCTGGCCCTCTGCTCCCTCCTCCTACACTGTCCAGGAGGGTCTGCCAGGTTGTAGTTGCTTCTCCTACTTCACCTGCTTTAGTGCCTATTCTTCCTTCACGGTCTCGTCCCACGGTGGAGGTCCCTCCCTCCTCCGCCTCGGTGTCGGGCTGCCCTGTTATCTCAGCCCCGGGGATCCTTGCTCTGTTTCCCCCCGCGGCTCCTCCTGACCTCCTTTCACCCGGCCAGCCTTCCCACTCCCGTCGTCCTGCTCCTCCTCCTTCTTCTCTCCCTGACCTTCACTTACCGTCTCGCCAGGGGGGTACCCCTCCTCTTGGCTCGGTGGGGTTTAGCGAGGTTTCGGGGTCCCCTTTCTCAGGGGCTGCCGTGTCGCTGGAAGAGGGGGATGGTGCTGTTTCCCCCTCGGGCGTTCGTGTTCGGGGACGAGTCCCTCAGCGGCGACACAACCGTCGTCGCTCGCCTTCCTAGGGCCGCGACGCTGCTGGTTCGTGTCATGGGTCTCGCTCCCGCTCACGCTCACCCCTGCGGGCCGACCAATCTGGGGGGGGTCGCCTCTCTCGGATCGATTGTCGGCTATGCAGGGGTGGGTTGTGTCACGCATCGATGGGCGCTTGGAGTCGATGCAAGACTCCCTCTTATCGCGCTTCTTGGCGGTGACACACCCTCAGCGCCTCACCCTACCTACCCCTGCTACGGTCCCCCTCCCTTCTGCAGGCCTACGCTCTGGTCAGACTTCAGCCGCCGGGACATCCTTCAGGATGTTCAGTCCCTGGCTGTGTTGACGGGACTGTCCTCCTATGGGACGGGTTTGTGCGACGACGGTACGCCTGGCTTAGCCATCTTGCTCGATCACCCTCTCCCATTGGGGGCCTGGTTTGCTGAGGCCTTCGACTTCGCCGACCGTTCCGTCGCCGGCTCTCCTTCAGTCCCTCCCCCGGAGTCATCACTGCTTTTGCCTCCTCTTGTGTCTGTCGGCGGGTTGGACGGCGCGTTCTGGTCAAGGATAAGCGCGCCCGTTCTTGAACTTTGTTCTATTGCTACCCTGTTCTTCTCTCACCCAGATCAGTCCTCTGTCGACGAGGTTTTTCCCTTGCGACGGTGGGTGCCGTACTTCTTCTCTTGTCTTTTAGGTTCCCTCCAGACTTCTGTTCACCACCTGCGGCTTATCGCGGCGTCTGCACCAGGCGATCTTCGCGAGGGTTTGGACCGCGTTCGGCGGATCCATCTTCGGCTCGCGGTGTCTTGGGTTCCCGAGCTGAAGGCGGTTTTGAGCGTGGCGACTCGGCAACGCCGGACGGTACGGTCCTCATTCTGCCGGACAGCCCCCTTGGATATTCGTCAGGGTTTGCTGTACTCTGCGCTCTCTACGACGGGGCTTTTTTGCGCAGGATGCTTGGGGACGCTACGCTTCTCTATCGTCGGACCCTGCTTACGACACGCAACGACGCGCTGTGTCGCGAGCGGGGTCTTCTCAGTCCCGTCCTCTTCGGGGTGCTGCTGCTCGTGCTGCCGCCATGCACGGGCGCAGGACAGGGACGTTACAGGCCAGTGCGTCAGTTCCGCCTCGCACTTCTGTTCTTGCCCCCTTTTCATCCTCGCCGTGTCGGGGCTGGCCAGCCTTCCACTTCCGGCCGCCCTTCGCCGGGGTCAGCCCCGCGATGGCCAGGGGTTGGGGTGGCCCGCCCTTTTCGACGAAGTTGGGGGGGGTAAAGGAGGTCAACGTGGCGCTCATGACCGCAAGGACCGTACCGGGGGTACCTCCACGTCAAAACACTGTGTAGCTTCTCTGGGTCGGTCTCCTTGTTCTCCTTCTCGCCTAGCCGCCCGGGTCGCTCCCCTCCTCTCGGGAGCTCCCACAGGTTGTTTTCGCCCTTGCGCCCCTCGATGGCCGCGCGGGACGTTGGGGGCGGCAGATTGCGCGGAGGGGTCTAACCTGGAGGTGGACGTCCGGACCCCCACTCTGCTCTTGTCACCGACGCCGGCCCATCTCTTCAGAGGTGGCCCACGTGTTCACATCCATGCACGAGCAGGGAGTCGTCAAGGGGGTTGACCGCCGGTCACCCGGTTTTCCTCTCCCGTGTATTTCTGGTACCGAAGTAGAACTGCAACACGATGCGACCGGTGGTGGCTCTGTCGGCCCTCAACGGGCGCATCGTGCACACACGGTTTCGGATGCTGCCGGTACCACAGGTACGCCTGGCCCTGCGCCCTCTGTCGTGGGTAGTGTCGCTGGCTCTTCGGGATGCGTCTTGGCTCGTTCCTCTCCATCCTCGATTCCAGCGATTCTTGGCCGTTCGGACTTCCGATCGTGTGTTCCTGTTCGACAGACTTCCCTTCGGTCTCCACACCGCGCCGCGGATCTTCTCCACACTGGTGGGGCGGGCTCTGGGTCCTCTCCTCAGGAGCGGGCTCCAGATCCTGTTTTCCTTGGCCGATTGGTTGATAGTTTCCGAAGCCCTAGGACTGTGTGTACGCGACACCCTCACAGTCGTTCGCCACGTCGCACAGTTAGGGTTCCTCATCGATGTTCCCAAGTCACGCTTGACCCCGTCGCGTGTCGTGCCATGGGTCGGTCTCGCATGGGATTTGTCCAGCGCTACGGTGACCCAGGGTCTGCCGGACGCGGTGCACCTTCGGCGGAAGGTCTTCGCCGTGTTGCACTCGGTCTCCCTCCCGGGGTGGCTCTGGGACTCGTTAGTGGGTTCGCTGACTTGGGCCGCTCTGCCCATTCCCTTACGGAGCCTCAGGCTACGCCGCCTACTCCTCGTGGACACCGAGGTGTTTCCGTTGCCCCTATGGATCGGCTCCTGCCGCTCCCATGTCCCATTCGCAGACACTTCGGACGCTGGGTTGCTCGGGGCACGCTCTCTCCGGCTGTGCCCTGGACCGCCCCCCCGCCGACGATCTGGGTAGACACAGATGCGTCGAGCGAGGTAGGGTGAGGTTACCAATCAAACCTGGGGCATCAACTTCACGGCAGATGGGTGGGACTCACGCCCCTCCACATCCGTGCCCTCGAACTGTTGGTTCCTTTGTTCTTCCTGAGGGACCACGCGCTGGCCCTTCGGGGAAACTCGGTGGCCTTCGGGATGGACACTCAGACAGCTGTCCACTGTCTCCAAAAGCGGGGGTCCTCCAGGTCATTGACTCTATTGGGGATCTCGGTGAAGTTGTTCTTCCTCGCGAACCGACACACCTTCTCCCTGCTTGCCTCCTCCCTGCCCGGGACTGCCACCCTGTGGGCGGACGCCCTGTCGAGAGGACAGGGCGTTCTTGTAGAATGGGCAATGCAACGGACTGTGTTCGACGACCTCGCGGCTTCCTGGGGTGTTCCGGAGGTCGACTTGTTCGCATCGAAGGTGCCGCACCAGTTGCCTCAGTACCTATCCCTCCGCCCTCGCACTCCGGAGGGGGGTCCGGACGCTTTCCTGGTAGACTGGAACAGGTGGCAGTCGATATACATATTTCCGCCACCAGACGCACTGTTGATGTGCGAAGTCCTCGCGAGGCTGCGGCTGTACCGCGGCAGAGTCTGGCTACTCGCGCCTCTGTGGCCGGCACGGGCTTGGTACGCCCGGTTGATGCGGTGGTGCCCGAGTCCGGTCCCTCTACCTGTCTCCGACTTCCACTTGGGCTAGGTTGGGGACCTGCGGACCTCGTTGGCCTTCGCATTGTGAATGTTCATGAGGCACGGTGGCTCCCGGTCCACGGCCGGGACCTGACTGACTTCCTGAAGCGTTCCTGGCCGACTTCTCCTTTGGGGCCTTACGGGTCCCGCTGGAGGTCTTTTACTAGGTGGATACAGGACACTCGCCAGACAGTTGGCTCTCCTTCCCTCATCCTACACTCCTTGTTTCACCTCTTCCGTACACGTCACTTTCACGTCGACGCTATACGTAACCACTTGTCTGCCGTCCGGGGGGTCTTTGAGTCCGTCGCTGGGCTGGTCGTTCCGCCGCAGGAGCTGGATTCCTTCATGACGGCTGCCTTCCGGGACCGACCGCCTCCGCACCAGGTCCCTCCACAGTGGGATCTGGGGCGGGCTCTGGACCTTCTGGCTTCACCCACGTATACACGGTCCGCTACACCGGTTCCGTTGCTCGGGCGTACACTCTTCCTTGTCGCTCTGGCCACTGGGGATCGGGTGTCTGCACTAGCGGCATTGTCACGGCCCCAGGACTGCGTGCGATTCTCCCCGTCCTTGCATGGCGTCACGTTAGCCCCCTCCCCTCATTTTGTTGCCACGAATGAGCGGGAGACCCACGTTTTCCAGCCTTTCACCGTCCAGGCTTTACAGCGTGGGCATACTCGCCATGTGTTGTGCCCGGTGTCAGCCTTGCACTCCTCTGTTGCGTCTGTGGCGGCGCCTTCGGGTACTGCTGTGTGGGTGTCTCCTCGGACAGGTGGGAGGCTCTCGCAGGTGCAGATGGGACGCCACATTTGTCGGACCATTCGTGCCGGTAACCCTGTTTGTAAGGGTTCTGCGCACGATGTGCGATCCTTTGCTGCCTCCTTCCGGTTCCTGCAAAGTCGATCCTTACCTGACATCGCAACAGCGGTTTTGTGGTCTTCTATCAATTCCTACCTCTCCATGTCCAGTGTTCGACCCCCTCGGCCGGTGATGGCTCTCGGGAGTCGTGTTTCCTAGTGCTCTGGCGAAGATACCTGGTCTTCCCCCCTTGTCCCTCGTTCTTTTACTTTGTTTTATTTGACAAAGGGGGGGGGGGGGGGTACGGGTTTGCAACACTTGATTGCAAGTTTGGGATTATGTATTGTTACAGTACATAAGTGTTTTTGCCACATTGAAAATTGTGTTTTGTTATTGTGTTCAATGTTTTTGTTGGTTTTGGAAGAAAAGGGATTTTGGGTACAGTACCTTTTTGGTTTAAGACAAGTCTATGTTTTTGCATTACTATGAATGACGGGCACGTGTTAAAACTGTTCTTTTTAGCTACTCCTCAGTTTTCACTCTTTTATTAAACTCTCTTGTTTAAATTGTGTCTTTGTCATTCATAATTTTGTTTTATGCATTGTTTTTTTTTGGTATGTTGGGCTTGGATGTCCTCCTCCTATTTGTTATGCAGCCTTGACGTTGGATTTGCCAAGACTACTAACAAATTGGGAGGTTTGACGTACCTCCCAACCTACCAAATAGGAAAACCTACTATTTGGTAGTAGTCTTGGAAAATCCAACGTACATAATACCCTCCCTCACGCCGGACCCCTGCCCATCCGCGTTCTTCTGCTGACGTGAGATGTGATAACAAGAGAGGGTCGCTCATGCGCACGTTCGACAGGGATCTGCACATGACGGAACACGGGATGGGCCTTAAGCGGTAACTAAGGTAAACCCCTTTTTCTTCTCTTCTATGCTTTTTTCACCTTCGGTGGTAGTTTTGGTTAATGTACAACGTCTCCTAGAGCAAGATAAGGAGTAGACTCTAGACGTTTTCTTTTTTAACCGCGGTTGGAATGACGACATAGCAGTCAAAATAGACAAGTCGTCATTGCAATTAGGTTAATAGCCTTGACGTTGGATTTTCCAAGACTACTACCAAATACAGTCAGGACCCCCAATACACGATTCCACAATGCGCGAAAACCCTAATACACGAGTTACCCCTCGAAAATAAAATTAATTAAGTAAACATTAATTACGCGAGGTGGTACCACAATACACGAATCGAGAGCTAAGAAGGGGCCAAATCCGCTATTCCCGCTTGATACGTGAGCACGTCTACGTTTCGCGAGGCCCAGGAGTAGCTCCGAAAAAAGAAGAAGACGGGCATACGCCTGCCTTCCCTCCCGCTTACCCTCCCTCCCACAGTCCCGCTCAAGCGCTCATAGCCGTGCGGAGTGACCAAACGTTTGTAGTGCCTGCCACTTTTTTCGCCATGCTACGCCAATATAAGAAGATAACACACAAAATGAAGGTGGAAGTGTTGGATCGCAAGAAAAAGGGAGAAGGAAACTGTGCAATAGGCTTGTCAGAGTAAACTGTTCGTACGATTTGGTCAGGGAGGGAGAAGTTGGAGAAAATCGTGAAGTCCTACGGTCCTAGTCCTAGCCTATCTACTACTAATTTTAAGGTAAGGTTTCATATTTTTATTTTT
Source organism: Paralithodes platypus (assembly GCA_032716605.1). Taxonomy (NCBI): domain Eukaryota; kingdom Metazoa; phylum Arthropoda; class Malacostraca; order Decapoda; family Lithodidae; genus Paralithodes; species Paralithodes platypus. The sequence goes on from CM064504.1 coordinate 52,244,417, forward strand.
CATTGTTCTTCTTATATATAAGATATAGACTGTACTGTAGAGCCAAAAATGTCGAAAATAGGGCCAAAAATTTCGAAAATAGGCCATAATTGAGAGATGTCACCCAATCTAATTATTCCCATTTAAAGTTAGTTCCACAATACACGAATTCACAATACGCGATGCCTCCTGTCACCCCTATTCTCGCGAATTGGGGGTCCTGACTGTAGTAGGTTTTCCTATTTGGTAGGTTGGGAGGTACGTCAAACCTCCCAGTCTCCCCCAAACCTTTAAGTCCATAGCCACAGTCTCATTAAATTTATTCGCCATAGGCAGGCTCACCACAGGACGAGGCCTAACCTTCTTGAATTTGCAACAAACTTCACAGTTTTCAGACACTTCACTTATTGACCGTTCCAAGTCAGCATTGTTAATTCCCGCATCCTTCACAAGTTTCAATAGCTTAGCCGATGTTGGGTGACCAAACTGTCTATGAAGCTTCAGTGCAGTTCCCTTTCCACCAGCTTCTAATGATGCCAGTGTAACCATACTCCTGGATTTCTGGCTCAGTCAGAACGAAATGGGCAACAGATAGTGTCCCGATGACGTAGACTCCAAACGAATGTCTTGTCCACAAACTCTCACCATGTCCGTCTCAAAATCCAACACCATTTTCGCCTTTTTCATTGACTTTTTACTCAAAAGCAAAGGAATGTTACACTCTACCACATCCGTCACGATAGTCGCACGCATATTGCCCACCCGGCATGGCAAGGTCACTCGCTTCATCGATGGCACTGTGGCTCCATCCGCAAATGTAAAAGTCGAAGTTGAAGTGCCTTCGGTAATTTGAGCTTTTTCATAATCACTTAACTCATGAATGTAATGTTCAATCCATTCCGATCCACACACAGTTGTAGAACATCCAGTATCCAGTACAGCACAACCCTTAGCTTCATCAACAAGCTTCTGCAACTTTCCACTGTGCTTGTCATCCTCACCAGCATAACCCATAAACATGGATAAATGCACTGTCTCTTCCGCATCATCCCTTTCACAAGAATTCCCTTTATTCTCATATGCATCAGGACAATCTCTAGCCCAATGAAATTTTGAACCACAAACTGCACATTTTGACACTCTACCATCGGGCCCCAAAGGATTTTGTTTCCTGCCATATCTATGATTAAAACCTCTACCACGGCTTCTCATAGCACCTCTTCCAGCTAAAGGCCGTGCTCGACCCACACCGCTTGTATACAATGCTTCCTCTTCCTTCATGTCACTTTTACCTTCAGTAACAAACACAGGTTCACTTTTAACATTCACAACACTTGTCCCAACAGCTGCTGTCTCACCACCAAAAATACGGCACAGACCTGACTTCATATGTTCATAACTCACTTCAGTAACTGCAGACATGGCCAACTGTCTTTCATTATCAGACAAATTACAAGCAGACAACAGCATAAAGGCCTTTACTGCATCCGGTAATGTCATATCCTGTTTCGAACATTTAAAATACGTATGCTCAAACTTAGACACGAAGGTACGCATATTCATGTCACTAGGCCGCCGTAGATTATAAATGTCATGGAACGCCACAAACTGTCGTCTTCCTTTGTCCACCAGTAACAACCCATCAAGCTTCTTTAACAATACTTCAACTCCGTCGTCTTTGTTTAAGTCCGCGGCGGGTATTTCGGACGAGGCCTCTCTTGCCCGCCCTGTTAGAAACAAGTGGATCGCCAATGCCTGTTTTTTCTTGGCCAAATCTGTCAACTCACACCAAATGTTTATATCTTTTTTCCAGTTTTCATACCCATCCTCATTCTCCAGTTTCGGTGGCCACTTAGTTGAACACGCCATTGTTTTCCAAACTACGCTCTGCTACCAATGTTAATTAGCTCAATGGCCGTGTTCACCACTCACCCGTATGTAAACGACTGACTCCGTTCTGACAGCTAGCCCGCCTAATCGGTCCGGTTGTGACGTCATCTCTTACACGTCAGCATATAGTAGACCACGCAATTTGGCGGGAAACTAGTTGGGCAAACTCCTGTGTCGATCGTCTGCTCACATATATAACCAGTTTGCACTCCCACACACATTAACATATTTGCCTATGTTAACAAGTATGTTTTAAGTGGGTAGCCATCTTGTGTGATTGTTACCTCCTCCGCATATATTCCCGTGCTATCATGCCTCCCAAAGCGTAAGGTGACCTCGATATCACTTGAAATGGAGAAGGGAAGTGAGGTGGTCAAGGAGAGTGAGGTGGAGAAGTGGAGTGAGGTGGAGAAGTGGAGTGAGGTGGAGAAGTGGAGTGAGGTGGAGAAGTGGAGAGAGGTGAAGTGAGGTGAAGGGGTGGACCTGCAATGAAGCGGTGAGTGTTGATTCTTATTTTTCGACCATCAACTGAACTTATTGTTTCATATTCATTACTATATGTGCTATTACTGTACAGTATATTAACCTAAAGTACGAATAGGGTAGCCTAGCCAAAAGTAGCCTAGCCTAGCCTAGGCCTATTCGTTGTCATGGGTGCATGAAGTTCGTTCACGTTTCCCTTCTTCTGAGGTCGCATTTATTCTCTGCATGAAGTTCGCTAGGTGAAGTTTGTTCTCGTTTCACTATTACTTATTCAATTTTCGTCAGATTTTTTTCTTTCAAGTCGGTTTTTTGTCCTCTTTTAGATCGGACACAGCCGGACCTAGGACATCTCGGATTTTCGGACATTTCGGACAGGGTGTTCCCCCAATTAGTCCGAAATAGCGAGGGTTTACTGTACGTATCCGGGAGGCCGTTGCCGGTCCGGCAAGTGATGATGCAGTTTTTACCACCATACACTCCCAGCTGAATAGCTGGGCTAGGGTGGGTGCCCTGATGAATCAGAGACTTCAGTGAATAGTAGCCACAGATTGCTAGACCGCACCGTTCACCAACAGCACTGACGTCTGCCAATAGCACACTGGCTGGCCCGAGGCTCGAACCGTCAACCTCACGGTCAGCAGGCGAGAGCTCTACCAACCGAGCTACGGCCTGTGACCGTACGGGTTTCCGACATTTAGAGGTCCGAAATGGCGAGGGTTTACTGTACAGTGGAGCCCCCATCTTCGCTTCTAATTGGTTCCGCAGAAATCGAGCTAGGATTGAAACAGCCAAGATCGGGGCACTGTTCTTATGGGGAAAATTATAATCGGTACCGTGCTCATTCTAAAAGATGCACTTTTCCCAGTTTTAGCCTATGAAAACATGTTTTTTGTCTACATAAAGTAAATCTTATGCATTGTAAATAATAATGTAGACATGGCTAAATAACAGTCCTAACCATAAAACTTAGGTGCATTATAAACACTGTATATTGGGGCATTGTTCTTATCATGGGAAAAATGGTAGGCCTAGCCTAGGTTCTAAATTCGTCCAGTCACCCCTCAAGTATCCATTTCGCCGCAAATACAGTGGAGCCCCCATCCTAGCTGCTAATCGGTTCCGCAGAAATAGAGCTAGGATTGAAACAGCCAAGATCCGGGCACTGTTCTTATGGGGAAAATTCAATCGGTTCCGTGCTCATGCCAAAATTTGCGTCTTTTTCTATTTTTTGCCTACGAAAACATGTTTTATTGTACACAAATTAAATTTTATGCATTATACTGTATCATATAATACACCATAGAATAAGTTTTTAATAACTAGAAAATAAAAGGCCCAATATCTAAACAATTACCGCACTTTTTCCCAGTGTTAGGCTATGAAAACATGTTTAGGCTACATCAAGTTACTGTATTTTAAACAGGGTGTCAATCCAGAAAATATGAATTGTGTTATCATTATGGTTTATTATTTTGTTATCATTATAGCGCGGCGAAGGCGCGAGCTCTAGGGGGGTCCGGGGGCATGCCCCCAGATTTTTTTTTTTAGAATTTAGGTGTCTAAAACAGTATTTCCTGCAATAAAAAAAACAATCAAGATGGAAAATATGGATACCAAAATTGTCAATTTAGCCTAGCCTACCTTTTTTTTTTTTGGGGGGGGGGGGGGGGGTTTCTGTTATCATTATACAAAAAGTTAATTTGCGTTATCACTAAAAAAAACAGCGTCGTTAGGCTAGGCCTAAAAAAATTTGCATGATAGAAACAATGCCCCAATCTACAGTATTTATGGTTAGGACTGTCATTTAGCCATGTCTATATTATTATTTACAATGCATAAGATTTAGGCCTAGGCTACTTGAATAATTATTATTCAAGTAGCCTAGGCCTAAATCTTACGCATTGTAAATAATAATGTAGACATGGCTAAATGACAGTCCTAACCATAAATACTGTAGATTGGGGCATTGTTTCTATCATGCAAAATTTTTTAGGCCTAGCCTAGGCCTAGGTTCTAAATTCGTCCAGCCACCCCTCAAGTACCCATTTTGCCCCAAATACATCCAATAAATACATATTATGAGGAAAAGACGTATTATGAGAAGATTACTTACCACACATATTTTATTATAAATCATTGTTAGATTTAGCCTAGCCTAGGCTAACATCGTCTAGGCTAGGCAATTCAATCGCTTTCGTCCGACATGGACTGGTCTTTGCTGTGTTTTGAGCATGAAATTCCTTCATTGCTACCACCAGGCCAACCATCCCTATCACTAGATGTACTAGAGGTTATAATAAACGCGAGAGATAAGGGGTTCAGGCACAAAAAGGCTTGCAAACGGTTGTTTTGTCAACACACATACTAGCTAAACTGCAAGCGTCTGCTTAGTGATGACGTCATACAAAGATGGCGGCATCTTGCGCATTTGACGAACGGATCTCGGATTCACTCGGATTTCGTCTCTAAACGGCAACCTACTGGCAGATTCTTTCGTTATGTTAAAACAAAATTATTGTTTTTGTTTGTTTTCTAGTTTTATGTCGAGTTTTTCGTTATTTTTGCTATTTTTTCGGGTTTCGGCTGGGATTTTGATGCGAGGAATGAGGCTTTTGGCGCGAGAATTGAAATGGGGAATATTTGGTGTGTGGTGCAAGGATTGAATCAACGAAGACCGGTGTAGCGAGGATGGGGGCTCCACTGTACATCGAATAAATATAAATATTATGAGGAGAATACGTATAAATACATATGAAAAGATTACTTACCACACAGACATTATTTTAAATCATTGCCATATTTAGCCTAGCCTAACATCGTCTAGGCTATTTCAACCGCTTTCGTCCGTCGGACGAACTGGCCTTTGCTCTGTGTTTTGACCATGTATTTCCTTCATTACTACCACCAGGCCCACCATCCCTATCACCAGATGTACTATAGGTTATAATAAACGCGACAGATACGAGGTTCAGGCACAAAAAAGCTTGCAAACAGCTGTTTTTTCAACATAGAAACGAGTGGACTGTGAGCTCGTGTTGACGTCATACAAAGATGGCGGAATCTTGCGCAATGGAGATTGGATCTTGGATTTCGTCTCAAAGCGGCAAACACCTTGACAATGGCAGATCCTTATAGTTCAGTTAACTTTTTTTATCGTTTTTGTTTATGTTTTCTAGTTTTATGTAGAGTTTTTCATTATTTTTGCTTTTTTCGGGTTTTGACTGGAATATTTGTGTGCCAAGATGGAAGCTATTTGAGCGAAAATAGAAATTGGGAATATTTGGTGTCTACAACGAAGATTGAAACAATGAAGACTGATGTGGAGAAGATGGGGGCTTCACTGTACTCTACTTTACATAGGAGTATGTTGTACATTGACAATGACGATTCTGGGGATACCCGAGTAATGATATTGCATGAGCTATGCCCTCAAAGAAAAAAAAATACCACCAACTCATAATCTGCAAAAATGACACAAATGTCAATTAAAAACATGTTACAATATTTCCCCATCATTTTGTGTAGACAAACTTTCAAGGCGAAAATGTACCATGGGAAAAAACAATAAATAAATAAAAGGCAAATCTTCCGACACTCGAAAGCTCAGCGCCTATCTGGAGAAGACGGGGGGATATCTTTTATTGACTGTTTCTTATTTCTTGTTTATCTATGTGCTGGAAGGATATTATATTTTTCAATTCCATCGCATTAGAAATGATTCATAGATTACAAAAATTCCAAATAAGACGTAGTTATGTTAATGTATAAGAGAGATAGATAGAGAGTTGCTAGGACCAAGCGATCGATAAAATACAAACATATATGAGACGGACTTAACTTTCTGAAAAGACAAAGGAGAAATTTGTATTGAGTCTTTTTCATTTTATTATGTGTGTGTTGGAAGGATAATAAAAAAAAAATTCAATTTCATCGTATTAGAAATGATTCATAGATTAAAAAAAGACCAAATAAGACAGTTATATTTATGTACAGTATAAGGGAGATAGATGCATTAGATATATAGACAGACAGACATTTGATGCATAAATAACATTCTTAATAATTTATATATACCTAGGCTTGGTCCGCCACCCGTGTATGATCCCGACTTTTCCGTGTTGTGGCCGACATTGGAACTTTTGGGGTTACCATGTCCAAACGAATCCGTGTATATCGAGACCTGGCTGTACTTTCAAGACTCTTGGGATCAAGAGCACCAGTTTGATGAGCAGTGTCCTCCTCGGTCACAGTCTTCTGAGAGGGCTGAGTCTCCCATACAGACTATTAATGAGATGATTAGAGAATTTTTGAAAGTATGGACAGACAATCTGGATAAGTTAATGGACAAAAAACTTCATAAGGTAATGAGTGAATTTCAAGCTAATCCATCATCTGTTACTACTGTGCCATTAACTGTAAAGCCTATACAACCAAGGCCTCAGTCTCCAACCCTACCCACACTTACTACTAGTTCTGCTGTTCAGCAGGCTTCCCTAGTTCCACCTTCTGTTTTCATGTCACACATAACCCCCACAGCCTTAGAGGTGTACCTGGAGGTCCCTAAGCGGCCTTTACCCTTGTTGTATGGCCCTCCTAGACTGTGGCAACGTATTCTGTACCAGACAACTGTCAATGTGGAGACTGGATCTCCTGATAGCTTCCCTGTACCACAAGGTTGGTCCATTGAAATAAATGAACACCGTCAGCTCAGAGCTAAAGATGGTGAGGACAGGGCCCTAGACGTAGTTATTTCTCCCTTCCCATCAAGTCTAGATGCAAGGTGTTTTGTGTATACAGTAACTGTATAAGTTAGCCCCAGCAGTCCCATCAGGTAAAACCTTGAAACCTTGGTCAGATTTCAAGAAGTCAAATGGGCATGACGCTTTTAAAATGTTGTCTTCCCTATGTAGACCAGGTTGTACTACTAAGGTTAGTGAGCCCCAGTCTCCTATGGTGTCAGTATCCAATTTAGGTTATGAACCATGGAATGAGTGGGTGGCAGAGGCCAACAAATTTGCCTTGGGCTGCTCGGACCTAGTGCCTAATAAGATCACTAATGAGGACCACCATTTCGTGTCCATGCATATATTACAGTCAGATTCAGTCCCAACTGAGTTCTGGGAGTTTATTAGAGGACGTAAAATAGTATGTCAAGCTCTCTCTGATCCCGTATTGTCCACCCCAACCCAAGGCATGTTAGACAAAGACTTTTGGCTAAGGCAGAAAGATTGTAGGTAGATATCAATTTTTTTTGTAAACAGACAACTGGCTAACTGTATGCAGGAGGTGACAGACTCGATTGAGACTCCTAATTCTCGGGCTGCACTGGATTAGATTAGAAAGAGGGCGGGTGCCCAACCCCGAAAAGGGTTAAAATAGGGGAGCTATCCCTCCGCCAAAGGCGGCTTTCTAGGGCCTTTCCTAGCTGATGCTGAGAGGATTGGGTTCTAGTCATGTGGTGATGGGCTGGTCTATCAGAGTGTGAAATAAGCGATCTCTGCCATACCCATAGCTTACTCTGATTGCTCCTTTTACTTATATATTTTCTAGATCTCAAGTGACGGCGTCTCTTCCGTGGATTGACCTCCCAATCTACCAAGATTGGAAACCAAAGCGTCACAATTTAGTAGTAGTCTCTACGTTCCAACGTAGAGCTTATACTATGACGATGTAATCTGCTTCGCTCTAGAGCGGCAATTATCGTATACACATAGCGCGAATTAAATCGATAACATCTAGAGTAGCACCTTACTCTCTCTACTAGGTACGTTGTACATACTTTTGAGGTCTTTTAAATAGAAAATTGAAAAGAGAAACGAGAAAGAAAAGAAAAAGTTGTCGACTAGGCCATTCCATCTGGCTCTTCACGCCGCTGTCAGGGGCGTACCTTCTAACCCGGTCCGGATTAAAGGGCATCTCTTTCGCGCTACCACTCGGGTGCACACATGTTTTTTGTAGTGCTCCGTCATTTTGGTGCCTTCCACTCTATCTTTGTCACCTTTGGTGAGTTTTGGGCCTTTAATTGGCGCCTGGAATTATAGATAGATGATCCGTGTTGTAGGCACAACGTAAAATGGGCACTCAGGTGTTTTATTCGAGTGTTTGCGTTGAAAGTGGAGGTCTCTCATGTTTTCAGCCCTCTGCGCATGCGTGTCTTGGGACGACGCTAGTGTTGAAAGGCCTTTGCCTTATATTGCTTTTAATTTCTTTGCGGTGACTTTAGTTTAGGTTTTGATAGGTTCTCTTCATTTAGGGCTTCTTGTCACTTCCTTGGTTTCTGACTTACGCGCATTTTTTCGGTGGCTAGGCTAACTTCGGTTTTTCGGGTGATGTTATGGTGGGGGGCGCCGACCCGGGATGTCACTTGCCCCATGATTGGTCTTTTAATGTCGCACTCACACCTCTTTGGGTGTGCGGTTGCTAGTGGCGTCCTTCTTTTTATTTATTCCTATCACCTAGTGCCGATTAGGCTAACTTTTTGTGGGTAGCCTAGCCTACAGGGGGCGTTTTGTCGTTCGTTTCTGTTGCAACCCCTGAGGATGTCCCTTGACTCCCCTTATTATGTTTTATGGGGTTCGCACCAGTTATCTGACTACCTCTGGCTTTCCAGAACCCCAAATTTGTGTTCTGCTATTTACCTTGATTTTGCCACCTTTGGGCCTTGTGATTAGGCTATGTCTTCCTCTGCTCCTCCCTGTTCGTGGGTCACGTCCCACGCCAGGTCGGTCTTTGGTTGGCGTTTTCCTTTTCTCGAGTCCCTGGGGGGCCTTCTTGGCAGACGTGACACTTCTCCTTTTTCAGACTTTCTGTCTTAAGTGTCGTCGGTGAGTGACGCTTCGGTCCTCTGTTACTTGGACCTGGCTCGCCTCTTCCTTACTCGTCTCTGAGGTGCCTTGGTAAGGTTCTGGTGGCTGTGGCCCGCTCTGGAGTGTATCGGTGTCCGCTCCAGGGCGTGTTTACCCCCGCCCTAGGGCGCGGGTTCTTCCCCCGCTCTGGGTCGGTCCTACTCGTCTTTGTGGTGCTGGTGGCTGTGGCCCGCTCTGGAGGGTATCGGTGTCCGCTCCAGGGCGGGTTTACCCCGCTCTACGGCGGCGTGTGTTACACGCTTTTTTGGCTGTTCTGTTGTCCCGCCCCAGACCGGAGGGTCCCTTGTTGGTCCGCTCCTCTCTGGGTTTGGGTTGGGGAGTGCATTGCTACTTGTCCATGCCTGTTGGTGCATCGGTTCTGGTGTTTAATGCTCTTCTCCCTTTTTTCCCAGGCTGTGCTACGCTACACTTTGGGTGCTCTCCTGTGCCTCCCTCGCTTCTGCCTAGGCCTACGGGTAATGTCGCCTACTTTGTTCACCTGGTTGGGGTTTACATTTGGGGGGGGGGGGGGGGGTCTCCACTCTCCGTTATGCAGCGGAGGTTTCTTTCTCAAGGTCTAGTGAGCGCTTTTGGGCGTCTCCCTGCCCTTGTGATCGGTTTACCTTACGACTTTTTTATTTTGGTCTAAAAAGACCGCTCCAGGGTGTGTTTACACCGCCCTACGGCGGCGTGTGTTTCACGCTTTTTTGGCTGTCCTGTTGTTCCGCCCCCGACTGGAGGGTACCTTGGTCCGCTCCTCTCTGGGTTTTGGGGTTGAAGAGTGCATTGCTACTTATCCATGCCTGTTGATGCATCGCTTCTGGTGTTTCATACTCTTCTCCCCTGTTTCCCAGGCTGTGCTCCGCTCCACTTTGGATGCTCTCCTCTGACTCCCTCGCCTCCGCCTAAGGCCTACAAGTACAGTCGCCTTATTTGTTCACCTGCTTGGGGTTTACATTGGGGGGGGGGGGAGCTCGTTTCGCGAAGTGCTGTCACTCTATCGGAGTTTTCCTAGGCTAGGCTACCTTAATGTATGAAAGGGGGGCACAGTCCTCTTCTTTCTCTTTCATTTAGCTTCCTCATAGGGTTCCCTTCCCTATTGGGGTCTCTTCCTCGCCCATACAGGCCTAGTGATGAGCCCTGGTTACCTCCGTTAGTGGATCGCTCTTCCGTCTGTTGGTGGGGGGCGTTCGTGGCCTAGCCTTCGTCGATGGAGGGCTGTTGCTCACTCTTCACACTGTTGCCAATTCAGTCTGGCATGTCATGCACAGCTCCTGCGAAATCTCAGAAATGTGAAACCATCTTCTTGGTATATTTTGGGTTGGCAACAGTGTCAGAGTTCCTTCTCAGGTTCGTCTGCCGTATACCCCCTGGATCCCCGCACATGCGGTCTTCGGTGATCCTCTGATTGTTTGGCCGCTCTCTGCCGTCCGACATACTGGTCGGACTAACATTCCTGCAAAACTGCGGTTTTGCAGTGGGCTCTACGTTCCGACGTCGAGCTTCTTTTTTCCCTGCCCTTCTTTAGGCTAGGCCGACTTTTCGCTTAGCCTAACTTTTAGGGGGGGGGGGGGTTTGGATGTCAGACACTGTTGCCTCCTCGGCTTGCTCTTGCTTGCCTGTCTACGGTTTTTCTAAATCATCTTGGGGGCACCAGTTTTCGTCGGATTCCAGCTCCGGCACCTCGGTCTTACCCTACCTTGAACTCACCAATACCTTGAGTTCCTGAGACGCTGTCTTCACCTCTTTTGGACTCACCAATGCCTTGAGGTTCCTAAGCCACGGTCTTACCCTATATTGTGCTCACCGGTGTCTTGAGTGGTTTTTTCCTTCCGCCCTCACCGGTGCCGCGGGTCTCTAGGACGGGCTGCAATCGGCTCGCTCCGCCCTGGTGCGTGGATGACTCCCGCTCCAGGTCGTTCCTCTGACTCGACACCTTGTCTTACAGGTCAGCTCTCTCCGAGCCTCTGGCATCTGGGTTCGGGCCGGGGCCCGTTCCGCCCTCGGGTGCTTTCTACCCTACTCTAGGTCGGACCTATGCTTTGCCTCTCTTCTCTTTTCCCCCGGACGCTCCCTCGTCAGCTGTGATGCTAGACAATTCGGTTGGGACGCTTGGATGTAGATGTCTGATGATTTTACTGGCCTTTCCCCTTTACTAAGGTCAACTGCCTACTGGCCCAGCAACCCCTGTGGTGGCGGCCGCGGCTCTGCCTGCGCCAGCCCCCTCTCCGGCTCCTTCACCGTCTTTCGGCGTGCTGCCTGGGTGCGGGCTGGGGATGGTTGGCCAGCCCGTTAGTGTTCCCCCACTGTCTACGTTTAAGATTACCAAACGTGTCCTCCCTTCTTTGTAAGGCGAGCCTGCGTCTTGGCAGAATGTGGTGGGTCCTCACCCGGACTGTGCCGCCACTCATGCACGGGGGTGAACGGCCAGTTGCTGATAATTGGAATATGCAGATTCGTGCTCCGGGTATCTTCCGAACACTGACTCCGGACGGCATAGTCCCAGAGGTGGATATCCGGCCTCACGCCAGTAGGTCGGATTTGCAGTTTTTACATACTATCCTAGGGTATCTCCCTCTGGGTCTACACGTTTCTGGTCGGACTACGCCCGCCGAGACATCTTAGTTGGTGCTCCCGCTCTGTCAGCCGTTGCCGGTCTTCCTCTGGTGAAGAGTGCTCGCGATGCTACAAGCAACGTCATGCTCGAGCTCACCAATCTTGAGGACGGGCCTTGGGATCGGTGGCTGGTGGAGGGGGTTGGTTTTGGCGTCAGGTCTGCTGAGGGCTTTGTTTCTCTCCCGCCCCCTGACAACACTTTGTGTCTGGGCTAGTCCTGTCATCGTCCGGGGTCTCTCCCGCATATTGGTCATGGCTGAATGCCCCTAACTTTGTGTTCGACCAGTTGCCCACGTCTTTCTTCGTGCTATCGGAGAAGAATGCCCTCAATCAGGATCACCGGCTCCGGCAACGCGCCGCTCGCTGGCTCTCCACCCTCCTCCTGCTGTTCCAAATGGCGAGGTTTCACCTCCGGCTTCTTGAAGCCAAACCTGCTGGTGACCTCAAGACGGGTTGGGAGACCTTGCGGCGCGTGCGCCTGCAGCTCGCCCTGACCTCAGTGGGTGACATTCAGGGGCTGCTTTGTGTAGATTGTCGCTGAGGGTGGCCTTCTGTACGAAGGCGCCCGCGGAGATCAGGACGAAGCTACTCCTCTCTGAGCTCGCAACTGAGGGTCTCTTCTCGGTTGGTGCGTGCCAAAGACTTACCTCTTTGCGACTGCGGGACACTTCGCACCCCGTGTTTCTGGGGCGTTGCGGCCTCTTGGCGCCGCTTCCTCCCAGGGTATTCTGGAGGGGGCGGTCTAGGCCCCCTCTCGGACGTCCTCCCCGACATCGGCACGTCTCTCCAGACGTGGCCACGGTTGTCATTTCAATACTCGAGCATGGGATTGTTCGGGTAATCTCACCACTCAGGCGGGTATTCCTCTCACATGTGTTTCTGGTCCCGCAGAAGGACTGCGATGCGATGAGACCGGTGGTCGACCTGTCGTGATACAATTTGCATATCGTGAACAACCGCTTTCGGATGCTCACCATCAGTCAGGTGCGGTTGGCGCTCCGTCCCGGCTGCTGGGTGATATCCCGGGTTCTCATGGACACATATTGGCATGTGCCGCTTGCACCTCGGTTCCAGTGCTATCTGGCGCTCCAGCTGCACGCAAGGGTATTCACGTTCGACAGGCAGCCCTTCGGTCTCAATATCGCACCACGAGTCTTTACGTAACTCGTCCAGCAGGCTCTGACTCCCCTGCTCCATCAGAGGATTCAGCTCCTGTTTTACTTGGACGATTAGCTCATCTCCGCAGACTCTCCCACTCAATGTGCACAACACACTCTCCTTGTCATCCACCACATCACAAGTTTAGGTTTCCAGATAAACGTTCCCACGTCGTGCCTCACCCCGTCACAAGACGTGACGTGGGTGGGCCTGGACGGGGTCATGGCGAGCGCGACCGTCGGACAGAGTCGGGTACCGCCTCGCAGCTTCGATGGAAACTTTTCGCTGCGTTGCGCTCGGTCTCCATTACCGGGTCACTCTGGGACTCGTTGATCGGGTCGCTCCATTGGGCGTGTCTGACCATTCCCCTAGGGAGGTTCGGGATCAACACGCCTGCTTCAACTGGGCGACTAAGCATTCCCACTGTTGCCTCCACGTCGGCTTTGTCCGACTCCGCGCTCGTTCCATTTGTTTTGACACACTGGGTTGTTCGGGGCAGGCTCGCGAGAGCTGTGCCTTGGACTTCGCCCCCGCCGACCATCTGGATTGGCACCGATGCGTCGAGCGAGGTGGGATGGGGCTCCCAGTCCACCATGGGTCACCAACACCTAGGCAAGTGGTCAGGTCTCACTCCCTTACACTTACACGTCTTGATACTGTTGGTCCCGTTGTTCTTCCTGCGGGGTCAAGGGCTATCCCTTCCCGGCAGGTCGTTGGCCTTCCGGATGGACTACATGACTGCAGTTCATTGCGTGCTGATACAGGGCTCCTCCAGATCCGCGGTGTTTCAGGGTCTGGCGGAGGAACTGTTTTTTCGGGTAGATCGTTACAACATTACGCTGCCTGCGACCTACCTAACCGGGGCTACCACCCTGTGGGCGGATGCTCTGTCTATGGGACGGAGCACCCTGGTAGCATGTTCATTCAAACAAACCGTATTCGACGACCTGGCAGCCTCCTGGGATGTTCAACAGGTCGACTTGTTCGTTTCTCACGTGACGACCAAGTTGCCTGTGTTCCTGACCCTCTGGCTTCGCACTCCAGCGGGGGGCCCGGACGCTTTCAGCGAGGACTGGACCAGGTGGCAGTCACTGTACGTGTTTCCGCCAACCGACGCACTTTTGTTGTGCAAGGTCCTCCACAGGCTGAGAGAGTACCAGGGCATAGTTTGGTTGTTCGCGCCCCTATGGGCGGCCCAAGCCTGGTACACTCAGCTGATACGATGCTGCCCGGATCCCGTGCCCTTGTCGGTCTCGAGCTTCCGCTTGGGGTCGAATGGAGACCTAGGGACCTCGTTGGCATTCGCATCGTGGATGTTTGTGCGGCAGGGTGGCTCCCTTGGTTTGGACGATCATTACCTACCAAATTCACTCTACTTTGGTCCCCATCTACATGGATGTTATATGAATCTCCCTGGTGCTGCTTTACTTGTTGGTTACACAACTATTCACAGGCTACTCCGTCAGTGGCGCTTGTGTTTCGCTCCCTCCATTGTTTATTTGAGGAGCGTCACTCCATCTACAACACAATTAGGACCCACCTATCTGCCATTCGCGTGCCTTTTGAGACCCTCGCGGGGTTGGTCGTTCCTCAGTATGAACTGGAGTTTTTCATGCAAGCCTACTTTCGGCTCGGACCAACCCCACGTCAGATTCCCCATCAGTGGTCTCTGGCGGCGGCTCTCACATGGCTATCGTCTGCGGCGTCCACTCCTCACCCCACACCTGACAGATTCCTTGGCGAGCCACTGTTTTTTCTAGCTTTAGCTACGGGTGAGAGGGTATCGGAGTGGGCTGCCATGTCTCGGGGCCCAGAACCGCTTGCGGTTTGCTCCCATCCTCGGATCGGTAACTTTGGCTAAGTCTGTTCATTTTCTTGCTAAGAACGAACGAGAGGCACACGTGTTGAAGCCTTTCCCGGTCCCCGCTCTTAAGCGTGGCCGTCGTCATCACACGTGGTGCCCTGTTCTTTCGCTTCATTCAATTGTTCATTCCACTGTGCCGACGTTCGGGGTTGGCGCTCTGGGTGGCGCCTAAGCCCGGTAGGAGGTTGACCATACGTGCTGTGGGACTATGCCTATGTCGCGTCATTAAGGATAACAATCCTCTGGTTCGGTCTTCTGCGGCCACGCTCCACTTCCTTCCCACTCACTCCCTCAGGGATCTTGCTGACACAGGGCTGTGGTCTTCCCCCGACCTGTTTGTCTCCTCCTATCTGTCCATGTCCACAGACAGGCCGGGGCGTCCTTGTGTTGCGTTGGGCCAAAGGGTTACTTAGGGGTATTCCTCTATGCTTGTCCTTCCCCCTACTGTTTTGTCTCCTATCCTGTCTGCTCCTATATTGGGGGGGGGGGACAATGGGTTACACATATATGTATATAATGTCACCTAGGGTTAAGGACCTTACCTAGGCTTAAGGATCTTGTTTTTCATTTCCTTCATTAATACATTATATGTTTGAAAGGTAGATGTTACTGTATGTTTCATTACTTTCCTCCCATCATCACATTCTGTTCGTTATGCACCACCCGCTTGTGTCATGCTCATGCATTGTCATTGGGGTGTTTGTCCTCCTGTTTTCTAGCAGTCCACAGAATTAAGTGTTCAGTCCCTTGTCTACTGGGTGTCACTTATCACCTCTGGCACTTTTTTCATTGTGCGCGGTGCTGTTAGCGATGTTTACACTTTTTTTTTTTTTTTTTTTTTCTATGTGATTGAGGGAGGCAAAAGGCATAACTGCCTATAGCGAGTGCCTCCCCCATAGTTGAAAGAGTGACAGGGCCAAAATCAAGGGACGTTCGAGCCAAAATGCCTGGACACACGGAGTTTGAAGCAATTTAAGTCATAGGAAGAGGGAAAGACTGATTCTGGGAGAGAGTTCCAGAGCTCAGATGTTGAGTAGAAGAAAGTTTGAGAGTAACGTTTCACTCTTGGGTTGGAGAGTTGCACAGAGTAGGGGTGGGATTGAGTTGCAAGACGGGTACCACGTGCCCTACGTAAAGGAGGTGGTATGCACTGGTATAGCTCTGAGGAACACTGATTATTATAGTAGCGATAGAATAGCGATAGAATAGCGAGAGAGATGCAACATTGCGGCGGAGAGAGAGAGATTGCAGAGAGTTGGTGAGTGGACGGGAGTTAATGATACGAAAGGCCTTCCTTTCAACCTTGTCTAGGAGAGCGGTGTGAGAGGAACCTCCCCACACATGTGAACAATAATCAATACAAGGGCGCACTATGCCCCTGTACAGAGCAAGAAGCTGTGCAGGGGAAAAGAACCCCCTAAGGCGGTTGAGCACACCCAGCTTCTGGGAGGCTGCCTTAGCAAGACTGGTAATATGGTCCTTCCAAATGAGAGCAGAAGAAAAAGAGACACCAAGAATATTGAGAGAAGATGAAGGGTTGATTTTTGTATTGTTGAAGAATAAGGGATAGTCCGCTGGGAGATCCTGACGGGTAGATAGATGGAGAAATTGGGTTTTGGAAGCATTAAAGTTAACAAGGTTTTCTCTGCCCCAATTGGAAATAGTATTTAGATCAGAATTTAAGAGTTCTATGGCTTCATTACGTTTGTCGTTGAGGGATTGCTGGCTGGGCGTTCTGAAAAACTAATGAGTAGTGTAAAGTTGAGTCGTCTGCGTATGAATGGATGGGAATTAAGGTACAGTTAAGGAGATCATTTATAAAAATTAGAAAGAGAATAGGAGATAGGACAGAGCCCTGAGGAACACCGGAGTTTATAGGGTGAGGAAGTGAACAATGGCCGTCCACAACCGCAGCTATGGAACGGCCAGAAAGGAAATTAAGACAAAGGCACAGATGGAGGGATAGAAACCGAAGGAGGGTAGTTTAGAAATTAAAGATTTATGCCAGACTCTATCGAAGGCTTTCGATATGTCTAGTGTAATAGAAAAAGTCTCACCGAAGTCCCGAAAGGAGGATGACCAAGAGTTAGTAAGATATGAAAGAAGATCACCAGTAGAGCGACCCTTAAGGAAGCCATACTGGCGATCTGAGAGCAGATTATGAGAAGAGAAATGCTTAAGAAATTTGGAAGCAAGAATAGTTTCAAAAACTTTAGAAAGACAAGAGATAAGAGCAATTGGACGATAGTTGGAGGGTTGAGAGCGGTCACCCTTCTTTGGGACAGGTTGAATGTGAGCAAACTTCCAGCATGAAGGGAAGACGTTAGAGGATAGACAGAGACGAAAGAGTTTGCCTAGGCAGGGAGTCAGCACGGAAGCACAGTTTTTGAGAACAACAGGAGGAACACCGTCCGGACACTTGGTCTTATCTGGTGTAGTACTTCTTCCTTTACTCCATATAAAAAGAGGGGGGGGGGGCATCTTGTCTTCCATATCCACCATTATGATATGTAACATTCATACGATTAGGTTAAGATCTAAAAGAACATGACATGACTGTACGTGGCCTCTCTTAATATGCACCTGTCCGTACACTCTTTATATAAACTCTCTTGTTTAAGTCTGTCTTTTCTTTATCATGATCCTTAACTGATTGCTGTTGTTTGAATTTTCTCGGCTTGGATGTCCGCCTCCAATTTTGGTACTCTAAGCTCTACGTTGGAACGTAGAGGCTACTACAAAATTGGGAGGTTTAACGACCCTCCCAATACCAAATAAGGTAAACCTCCTATTTGGTTGTAGCCTCGGAGTATCCAACGTCATAGTATCCCTCCCACAGACCGTACCCCTGCCCATCCAATCTTGCCTCTTTTGTAGCTTGATATCGAGATGCCCTTTAATCCGGACCGGGTTAGAAGGTACGCCCCTGACAGCGGCGTGAAGAGCCAGATGGAATGGCCTAGTCGACAACTTTTTCTTTTCTTTCTCGTTTCTCTTTTCAATTTTCTATTTAAAAGACCTCAAAAGTATGTACAACGTACCTAGTACTGGGGAGGTGTGGTGGAGTGGTCTTGCCACTGGCCTGGTAATCCAAAGGTCCCGGGTTCAAATCCCGATGTATCAATGGGAAGATATTATTGGGATGGAATTTGTGCTGTACCTGGTATCAGTGCATTACCACAAGCCCACCGAAACGTCAATAAAATACCCTCATTGTTCCCTGATTAAATAGCACTGTATGAATATTCCCATATTAAAAATATGCTATAGGGGTGCAATGCCTGGTGAGTTATCTGCTCAACAGGTGGCGTTGTGTGTGTGTAAGTGTGAGAGTCCGAGTGTCGTGGGTGAGACAGTGAAGCACGGGAACGAGGTGGCTTCAGAAATGGGGTCGTTTCGGGCCATGAGTGAGCACCGTGCCTCATGTGAAGGCAAGATGGCAGGTGCTCGTTGTACTCTACGTGGTTCACATGTCTCACTCCCTAGACTGGAACAAGACCTCACGGGCTTCACTGTTCATTGTAAAGCGGTGAATGTTAAGGCTCTCAGCCTATGCCCGAGAGGAAGTAAGTTGGAATATAGAAAAAAAAAAAAAAAAAAAAAAAAGTAGAGAGAGTAAGGTGCTACTCTAGATGTTATCGATTTAATTCGCGCTATGTGTATACGATAATTGCCGCTCTAGAGCGAAGCAGATTACATCGTCATATAGTATAAGCTCTACGTTGGATACTCCGAGGCTACAACCAAATAGGAGGTTTACCTTATTTGGTATTGGGAGGGTCGTTAAACCTCCCATTTTTCCTTTGCCCCTCAACTCTCTCTTCATAATTGCTGAGGGGCACAGGGCCCTGGGTGGAGCTTTGGTTTCCCGGCCGTTTCTGCGCCCTCCTTAGCTCCCCGCCATGGAGTGGCTTCGGTCATCCAGGCTTTATTGTGGTAGGCAGGGAGGGTTCTGTGGGGGCGCTCAGTTATGGCCTTGGCCTTGGGGCTGTTCGGCCAGGCAACAACAACAATATTAGAAAGATCTCCTTAGCTAATTCTCTCATGACAGTTGGGGATATTCTTACAGCATTCTTTGAAGTGGCTAGGGCTCATCAGGAGCTAAGAATTTACCTTGCTTACTATCTCCCTAAAGATATTAAAACTAGAGTACAGTACTGTACTACAGTCTCCCCTTTATACCAATACAGTAGGCTCACATATCTCGATCAATCTCATCTCGATATTTCGCATCTCGATGCCACCTTCAAGCTCTCCCCAATCACAAATCTCGATGAAAAAACGTTAATCTCGATAGCTAATAGCTAAATATCGATGCTAGATGCTTATATACTAATATAAACAGATTAATCTTGACCAAATCGATGTGTGAACCTCACAGTCATTGTGTTTTGTTCACCTGTATACTAATGTACCGCTAGTATCGATCGTCTCAAGCGGTAGTCTAACCTGTCTCTGCCGCTTTCATTTACGTAGTAATATAAATTACTTTACCATGTTTTAATATACATTATTATTTGTATGAGGAAAATCTAATATAATAATAGTAAAGACAAAAGAAAACTTGATTAAACTTTATACCATGGAAAATTTATTGAAGTCGGTAGATCTAGCGGCCACTTGGTGTACCAGTCACACATCCGCCATTCGCTTGAAAACTTGTATTGTGAAGTCGTCTACCTGGACCTTTTTTTATCGCATTCATAAAATGCCGGTACTAGTGGTGACAGGGTGAGGGAAGCAATTGCAAGAATTGTTGACGGTGACTGTGCGCCGGGTGCGGAGACGCAGTAACCTAACTGCGTTCGCCTCGGAACCAACAATCAACCACACAAACCTCTTTATCAATAAATATAAGGTAAAAATAAAACTCTTTCATTATTAATTTTATCTATTTTAACATATTATATATATTGCATGTGATTGTGGGGGGCAAATGTGAAAATTGACAGATTTGATGTAGGTTAGTCGGCAAGTGGCTGGAACCGATTGTATTTTTTCCCATAAGAAGTTAACTTCGCATCTCGATATTTCGAATCTCGATCGGTATTTGTGGGAACCAATTATGATCGAGATTGGAGATTCCACTGTAGGCTGTTAACCACCAACACATGGGCAGAAGTCCATACACTCCTTTTACAACCTGCCATGACATCATTTAGATCTAACTTTATCAAAATTAGAGCTCAGAAGCAGTCCCCCGGACGAGGGTCCAGAGGTCGTGCTCATACTACACCTGTTATATCACATTTCTCTAGAGGTAGCTTTCAAATGCCCTTTCGGTGGCGTGGGAGTACCAGAGGTAGACCCTTTCCCCAGCAGTCTAGGGGGAGAGGCACCCACCAGTCATCCTCGACCCTACGACAGCAGTATGCTCACAGGCCAACTAGTGGTCGACAAGAGGCACACTCTCAGCAGAGGCAAGTACGACACCCACACTCGTCTCAACAGTCTAACCAATCCTCTAATAGACAACAACACCAAAGGCAAGAACAACAGGGACAAACCAAAACCTTTCAGGGTCCAAACAAACTAGCTACTCTAAAGTCTTCCCTAGCCAGTTGGCTGTCAGTTCAGCAGACAGGATCCTTCAGGGCCAGGTACCCTGCTTGGCCTCAGGGCACCAATCCCAGATGGATTGTCAAGAAAGGCCTGTTTTGAGAGTGGAAATGGCGCCCTTACTTACGACCAAGTTCCAACAATATTACAGTATCTCACAATGTAAACTTACTAATCAAGGAAATGTTAGCACAAAATATATTATTTCTTGTTCCTCCACAGTCACAAGTGTTCCTTTCTCACCTATTTCTAGTACCCAAGAGGGACACTGCAAAATTGAGACCATTAAATTGATAGACTTATTGAGATCTATCTATTTGTTAGTAGTCTTGGCAAATCCAACGTCAAGGCTATTAACCTAATTGCAATGACGACTTGTCTATTTTGACTGCTATGTCGTCATTCCAACCGCGGTTAAAAAAGAAAACGTCTAGAGTCTACTCCTTATCTTGCTCTAGGAGACGTTGTACATTAACCAAAACTACCACCGAAGGTGAAAAAAGCATAGAAGAGAAGAAAAAGGGGTTTACCTTAGTTACCGCTTAAGGCCCATCCCGTGTTCCGTCATGTGCAGATCCCTGTCGAACGTGCGCATGAGCGACCCTCTCTTGTCATCATTTTTTCACGCGCCTCCATTGATTGAGTCCGCTTTTGTTGTGCTCCTTTAATTCACCCTGTTTAGGTTCGTTTCGGCTTATCTGGCCTTCTTTTTTGTTAGACAGATGTTACGTGATCTATGGCACACGTAAATGGGCTCCTCAGTGTGTATAATGGAGACGCGTGTGGAAATAGCCTACCGAAGGTACGGGGGCGCCTGGCGTTCCTCGTATATGTTTTTCATTCTTTCTCTTTTCATATTCTTTTTTCCTGTTAGTCTAGGCATAGTTTAGCTTTTAGCTTATATTAGCCTAGCTCGTTTTCTCATTCAGGAATTGCTATGCCCCTATGAGTTTTCATTTTTTCATAGCCTAAGGTGTACCGTTGGTAAACAATCTGAGATTTCGTTGGTGGCGGTGCTGTTTGTAGAGTTTGTGTCGGCCGCATTATTAGCGTTATTCCCGAGTCCCCCCTTTCGAGCCTTCACTGTGTCTCAAGGGCCTGGGCGACAGGTGGTTCGTGATATCCAGGGGTACCCCACGGGGGCCCCTCCTTCACACCACAGGGTTTTTCGCCCCTGACACATTCTCTGCTCACGGCTAGGCCACCCTTTTTCTCACCAGTTTCATTTACTGGTTTTTGTTTTCTCTTCCTGTTTCACCTCCATCCTTTCATAGTCTTTTTGCCCAATCCGGGGTACCCCACGGGGGCCCCTGTTTGTGCGAAACCACCCTCCCTGCCACTTCTCCTCATGGGCTTTGCTCTATCTCTGTGGGTTGGGTGGTTCCTGGGGGATGTGCCTCCTCTCCCCTGGTGTGTCTTCCTTGCCTCTCCCTTTACCGGTTGAGTTAGTATAAATTCAAGGAAGACACTGCTCAGCTTGATGGCCATCATCGCTTGGAGTTCATAAGGAGATGACGCATTTTTGTGGCCTTTTTTGGTATTCCCTAGACGCTCCTCTCGCTTTTTCGGCGCCGGACCATCTCGGCCGGTCCCGCAAATGGTCCTTTGGGATGTTTCGGCTCCCCGCAAATTTGCGGAGATCGCTGGGGGGTCCCTCAAAGATGCGGGAGGGTTGTGTCGGTACGGTTATGCCTCCATTGGCCCGCAAATTTGCAGTAATACTGTAGTTGGCTTTCACTGTTGACCTTTTTATGTCATCTTGTTGCCTGAAACTATCTTGGTGTGTGCACTTTACTGGTGTTATAGGCCCTGCATGTAAGATGTTGAGTGGTGGTTAACACTTTCTCCATCTTTGCAGGTTCTGCTAGTGCTCTTCCACCTCGCCCGCCCTACTCACCTACCTCTGTGCTCCCAGTTTAGGGTGAGTACGGATACCTGTTTGCATGTGTGTTCCTGTTTCCCCATGCTCCTTCCCTGGTTCTTCTTGGACATTCTCTCCACTTACTCCTTCGACGTGCTGATTATGGTGTGTGTTCTTCCAGTGCAGGTAGGCTGCCTTGCTTTCGCCATGGTTGTAGCTCCCCGTGCTTGGAGAGCCACAAGTCCTGCTTGCGCCACTCGCACTGTGTGTCCTATACGGCCTACCTCCCTGCTCTGTGTGGCCCGTGTCTGGCCCTGGTGGATGTGGTGCACCATAGCCCTGGTTCCTCGGCGGCGGCAGTGGCCTCTGCTTCCCTTCAGTCGGTGTGGGCGATAGTCTCCTGCCACTTTTGGACTGTGGGCCACCGTTCCCCGGCCTTTGTTGCCGCCCGGATCCGCGTCGCCCTGGGTATCCCTGACCCGACTAAAGGCCGTTCGCCTGGCCCTCTCCCCTGGGTCCCGCAGCCGGCCGTCACATCGTCGGGGAGATCCCCTGCTCCGTCCACGCTCTCGCTCGCCTCGTCGCCCGTCCTCTCCTGCCCCTCGTTGTCCTCCTGATCGCCTTGACGGCGCCCATCGCCCTCGTCATGGTTCTCGCCCTGCGGCCGGGGTTAGCGGCTCTGCCCCTCTGCGCCCTCCCCTGGCCTCTCCGGGTTGGGGCTCTACTACCTTCCGCCCGCTTCCCCTGCTCGAACGACGTCCTCTTCCTTTGTCCTCTACGCGCGCGGAGGTTCAGGCTGTAGCTGGCCCTCTGCTCCCTCCTCCTACACTGTCCAGGAGGGTCCGCCAGGATGTAGTTGCTTCTCCTCCTACTTCACCTGCTTCGGTGCCTATTCTTCCTTCACGGTCTCGTCCCACGGTGGCGGTCCCTCCCTCCTCCGCCTCGGTGTCGGGCCGCCCTGTTATCTCTGCCCCGAGGATCCTTGCTCTGGTTCCCCCTGCGGCTCCTTCTGACCTCTTTTCACCCGGCCAGCCTTCCCACTCCCGTCGTCCTGCTCCTCCTTCTTCTCTCCCTGACCTTCACTTACCGTCTCGCCACGGGGGTACCCCTCCTCTTGGCTCGGTGGGGTATAGCGTGGTTTCGGGGTCCCCTTTCTCAGGGGCTGACGTGTCGCTGGAAGAGGGGGATGGTGCTGTTTCCCCCTCGGGCGTTCGTGTTCAGGGACGAGTCCCTCAGCGGCGACACAACCGTGGTCGCTCGCCTTCCTTGGGCCGCGACTCTGCTGGTTCGTGTCGTGGATCTCGCTCCCGCTCGCGCTCACCCCTACGGGCCGACCATTCTTGGGGGGGGGGGGTCGCCTCTCTCGGATCGATTGTCGGCTATGCAGGGGTGGTTTGTGTCACGCATCGACGGGCGCTTGGAGTCGATGCAAGACTCCCTTTTATCGCGCTTCTTGGCGGTGACACACCCTCAGCGCCTCACCCTACCTACCCCTGCTACGGTCCCCCTCCCTTCTGCAGGCCTACGCTCTGGTCAGACTTCAGCCGCCGGGACGTCCTTCAGGATGTTCAGTCCCTGGCTGTGTTGACGGGACTGTCCTCCTTTGGGACGGGTTTGTGCGACGACGGTACGCCTGGCTTAGCCATCTTGCTCGATCACCCTCTCCCATTGGGGGCCTGGTTTGCTGAGGCCTTCGACTTCGCCGGCCGTTCCGTCGCCGGCTCTCCTTCAGTCCCTCCCCCGGAGTCATCACTGCTTTTGCCTCCTCTTGTGTCTGTCGGCGGGTTGGACGGCGCGTTCTGGTCCTGGTTCAGCGCGCCCTTTCTTGAACTTTGTTCTATTGCTACCCCGTTCTTCTCTCACCCAGTTCAGTCCTCTGTCGACAGGGTTTTTCCCTTGCGGCAGTGGATGCCGAACTTCTTCTCTTGTCTTTTGGTTCCCTCCAAACTTCTGTTCACCACCTGCGGCTTATCGCGGCGTCTGCACCAGGCGATCTTCGCGAGGGTTTGGGCCGCGTTCGGCGGATCCCCCTTCGGCTCGCGGTGTCTTTGGTTCCCGAGCTGAAGGCGGTTTTGTGCGTGGCAACTCGGCAACGCCGCACGGTACGGTCCTCGTTCTGCCGGACAGCCCCCTTGGATATTCGTCAGGGTTTGTTATACTCTGCGCTCTCTCCGTCGGGGCTTTTTTGCGCGGGATGCTTGGGGCCGCTACGCTTCTCTATCGGCGGACCCTGCTTACGACGCGCTGTGTCGCGAGCGGGGTCTTCTCAGTCCCGTCCTTCTGCCGGTCCTCTTCGGGGTGCTGCTGCAAGTGCTGCCGCCATGCACGGGTGCAGGACAGGGAGGTTACAGGCCAGTGCGTCAGTTCCGTCTCGCCCTTCTGTTCTTGCCCCCTTTTCATCCCCGCCGTGTCGGGGCTGGCCGGCATTCCACTTCCGGCCGCCAGGGGTTGGGGTGGCCCGCCCTTTTCGACGAAGTTGGGGGGGGGGTAGAGGAGGTCAACGTGGCGCTCATGCCCGCACGGACCGCACGGGTACCTCCACGTCAAAACAATGTGTGGGTTCTCTGGGTCGGTCTCCTTGTTCTCCTTCTCGCCTGGCCGCCCGGGTCGCTCCCCTCCTCTCGGGAGCTCCCACGGGTTGTTTTCACACTTGCACCCCTCGGTGGCCGCGAGGGACGTTGGGGGCGGCAGATTGCGCGGAGGGGTCTAACCTGGAGGTGGACGTCCAGACCCCCACTCCGCTCTTGTCACCGACGCCGGCCCATCTCTTCAGAGGTGGCCCACGTGTTCACATCCATGCACGAGCAGGGTATCGTCGAGGGAGTTGACCGCCGGTCACCCGGTTTTCCTCTCCCGTGTATTTCTGGTACCGAAGTAGAACTGCGACGCGATGCGCCCGGTGGTGGCTCTGTCGGCCCTCACCAGGCGCATCGTGCACACACGGTTTCGGATACTGCCGGTACCCCAGGTACGCCTGGCCCTGCGCCCTCTGTCGTGGGTAGTGTCGCTGGCCCTCCAGGATGCGTCTTGGCTCGTTCCTCTCCATCCTCGATTCCAGCGATTCTTGGCCGTTCGGACTTCCGATCGTGTGTTCCTGTTCGCCGGCCTTCCCTTCGGTCTCCACATCGCGCCGCGGATCTTCTCCGAACTGGTGGGACAGGCTCTGGGTCCTCTCCTCAGGAGCGGGCTCCAGCTCCTGTTTTCCTTGGCCGATTGGTTGATAGTTTCCGAAGCCCTCGGACTGTGCGTACGCGACGCCCTCACAGTCGTTCGCCACGTCGCACAGTTAGGGTTCCCCATCGATGTTCCCAAGTCACGCTTGACCCCATCGCGTGTCGTGCCATGGGTCGGTCTCGCATGGGTTTTGTCCGGCGCTACGGTGACCCAGGGTCTGCCGGACGCGGTGCACCTTCGGCGGAAGGTCTTCGCCGTGTTGCACTCGGTCTCCCTCCCGGGGTGGCTCTGGGTCTCGTTAGTGGGTTCGCTGCATTGGGCCGCTCTGCCCATTCCCTTAGGGAGCCTCAGGCTACGCCGCCTCCTCCTCATGGGCACCGAGGTGTTTCCGTTGACCCCTATGGATCGGCTCCTGCCGCTCCCGCGTACCGTTCGCAGACGCTTCGGTCCTGGGTTGCTCGGGGCACGCTCTCTGCGGCTGTGCCCTGGACCGCCCCCCCCGCCGACGATCTGGGTAGACACAGATGCGTCGAGCGAGGTAGGGTGAGGTTACCAATCAAACCTGGGACGTCCACTTCCCGGCAGATGGGTGGGTCTCCCTCCCCTTCCCCGTCTATGCCCTCGAACTGTTGGTTCCTTTGTTCTTCCTGAGGGACCACGCGCTGGCCCTTCGGGGAAACTCGGTGGCCTTCGGGATGGACACTCAGACAGCTGTCCACTGTTTCCTAAAGTGGGGGTCCTCCAGGTCATTGACTCTATTGGGGATCTCGGTGGAGTTGTTCTTCCTCGCGAACCGACACACCTCCTCCCTGCCCGGGACTGCCACCCTGTGGGCGGACGCGCTGTCGAGAGGACAGGGCGTTCTTGTAGAATGGGCAATGCAACGGACTGTGTTCGACGACCTCGCGGCTTCCTGGGGTGTTCCGGAGGTCGACTTGTTCGCATCGGAGGTGCCGCGCCAGTTGCCTCGGTACCTATCCCTCCGGCCTCGCACTCCGGAGGGGGGTCCGGACGCTTTCATGGTAGACTGGAACAGGTGGCGGTCGATATACATATTTCCGCCACCAGACGCACTGTTGATGTGCAAAGTCCTCGCGAGGCTGCGGCTGTACCGCGGCAGCGTCTGGCTACTCGTGCCTCTGTGGCCGGCACGGGCTTGGTACGCCCGGTTGACGCGGTGGTCCCGAGTCCGGTCCCTCTACCTGTCTCCGACTTCCACTTGAGCTAGGTTGGGGACCTGCGGACCTCGTTGGCCTTCGCATCGTGAATGTTCATGAGGCACGGTGGCTCCCAGTCCACGGCCGGGACCTGACTGACTTCCTGAAGCGTTCCTGGCCGCCTTCTCCTTGGGGGACTTACGGGTCCCGCTGGAGGTCTTTTACTAGGTGGATACAGGACACTCGCCAGACAGTTGGCTCTCCTTCCCTCGTCCTACACTCCTTGTTTCACCTCTTCCGTACATGTCACTTTCACGTCAACGCTATACGTAACCACTTGTCTGCCGTCCGGGGGGTCTTTGAGTCCGTCGCTGGGCTGGTCGTTCCGCCGCAGGAGCTGGATTCCTTCATGACGGCTGCCTTCCGGGACCGACCGCCTCCGCGCCAGGTCCCTCCACAGTGGGATCTGGGGCGGGCTCTGGACCTTCTGGCTTCACCCACGTATACACGGGCCGCTACACCGGTTCCGTTGCTCGGGCGTACGCTCTTCCTTGTCGCTCTGGCCACTGGGGATCGGGTGTCTGCACTAGCGGCATTGTCACGGCCCCAGGGCTGCGTGCGATTCTCCCCGTCCTTGCATGGCGTCACGTTCGCCTCCTCCCCTCATTTTGTTGCCACGAATGAGAGGGAGACCCGCGTTTTCCAGCCTTTCACCGTCCAGGCTTTACAGCGTGGGCATACTCGCCATGTGTTGTGCCCGGTGTCAGCCTTGCACTCCTCTGTTGCGTCTGTGGCGCCGCCTTCGGGTACTGCTGTGTGGGTGTCTCCTCGGACAGGTGGGAGGCTCTCGCAGGTGCGGATGGGACGCCACATTTGTCGGACCATTCGTGCCAGTCACCCTGTTTGTAGGGGTTCTGCCCGATGTGCGATCCTTTGCTGCCCCCTTCCGGTTCCTGCAAAGTCGATCCTTACCTGACATCGCCTCAGCGGTTTTGTGGTCTTCTATCAATTCCTTCATCTCCTCCTACCTCTCCATGTCCGGTGTTCGACCCCCTCGGCCGGTGATAGCTCTCGGGGGTCGTGTTTCCTAGTGCTCTGGCGAAGATACCTGGTCTTCCCCACTTGTCCCTCGTTCTTTTACTTTGTTTTATTTGACAAAGGGGGGGGGGGAGTACGGGTTTGCAACACTTGATTGCAAGTTTGGGATTATGTATTGTTACAGTACATAAGTGTTTTTGCCACATTGAAAATTGTGTTTTGTTATTGTGTTCAATGTTTTTGTTGGTTTTGGAAGAAAGGGGATTTTGGGTACAGTACCTTTTTGGTTTAAGACAAGTCTATGTTTTTGCATTACTATGAATGACGGGCATGTGTTAAAACTGTTCTTTTTAGCTACTCCTCAGTTTTTCACTCTTTTATTAAACTCTCTTGTTTAAATTGTGTCTTTGTCATTCATAATTTTGTTTTATGCATTGTTTTTTTTGGTATGTTGGGCTTGGATGTCCTCCTCCTATTTGTTATGCAGCCTTGATGTTGGATTTGCCAAGACTACTAACAAATTGGGAGGTTTGACGTACCATCCCACCTACCAAATAGGAAAACCTACTATTTGGTAGTAGTCTTGGAAAATCCAACGTACATTCTTACAGTTTCTTACAGTAGATCCTCTGGAAAAAGGCAATACCCTCATAATACATAATACATAATACCCTCCCTCACGCCGGACCCCTGCCCATCCGCGTTCTTCTGCTGACGTGAGATGTGATGACAAGAGAGGGTCGCTCATGCGCACGTTCGACAGGGATCTGCACATGACGGAACACGGGATGGGCCTTAAGCGGTAACTAAGGTAAACCCCTTTTTCTTCTCTTCTATGCTTTTTTCACCTTCGGTGGTAGTTTTGGTTAATGTACAACGTCTCCTAGAGCAAGATAAGGAGTAGACTCTAGACGTTTTCTTTTTTAACCGCGGTTGGAATGACGACATAGCAGTCAAAATAGACAAGTCGTCATTGCAATTAGGTTAATAGCCTTGACGTTGGATTTTCCAAGACTACTACCAAATAGTAGGTTTTCCTATTTGGTAGGTTGGGAGGTCAAACCTCCCAATCTATCTATTGCCGGACGCCTTACTCCCCTTACGAGGGTGGCCATACACAGAATGCCCCCAAGTGGACCTATTCCCTGTGAGAGGGACAACTCGAGCCAATTTAGTGAAGGACTTACAGGATTGACCACTTAATTTAGGATCCATCCGACTCCGAGGCCCTCTGTGTATCTTGTTAGCACTATTTTTATACAGTGGTGTTCGGCTAATCCATCCACTAACCTGCCTTACCCTTAGGTAAGCAGTACGGTTTGTATCAGGTTTACTCCCCTAGACAGGTTGCCAACCAAGGCTGACGAGTCCCATCCACCCGGATTTGTATAAGGTTGTCTCCCCTAGATGAGTTGCCGACCAAGGCTAACGAGTCCCATCCACCCGGAATTATTGAGATACTTATTGAGATGCCAGGGCCAAAAGAAGAGGCTTCCATCACTTACCACAACCCATTCCCGCAGACAGAAACACCCTCAAACTCAATCTGCAGACTTGCCTCCATAAATAGCAGAAGGAAAGCAAGGAATAAGTCTGCCCTCAAAACCCAAAATCACCTGTCTCAGTCGCCACTAAAATCTACAAATAGAAAACGAAACTCACCTGCCCCCTTAACCCGTACTGTACTGTAGGATACAGTAATAAAAGTTCCCAGCAGTCCCATGCAATGTGGCAAAAATGGCAGGAGAGACCACCTATCCACCTCCAAAGATGAGGCAACACTGGCTCTGTCACCCTTCAGTGGGTCTCATATAAGCTGAGAAGTGTTGCCAACACGGGAGCAGTGCTCAAAAGGTCGTGGTAACTGGTACAGGGTTGTACAGGCAGTTACAAGGAAACTACATTACTGACGGATATATACGTCGCTGGGACTGGGGAGTTGCTTATCTACTGACGTATATATACGGCGTTGGGATTGGAGGGTTAACCCTCCAGCCCCGGCTATGTATTATATATATATTCCTCGAAACCCGGGTGTTTTGGCCGAAAAACGTCTAGGCTAGGCTACCGTATATTCGTTAATCAGACTGCTTCCCGCATATCCCCAAGCGTAGCTGTGTTATTTACCTGTAGAATGGCATTAAGTAGAGCTCTCTAAGTCAACTGGTTGAGCTGTGATGATGATTTCATTGGAGATAACTTTATGGCCAAAACAGCCACTTTACACCACTTTTCGATACTTAACAATAACATACAGGCACACACGAACAAGCGACGCTCTCCTTCTTGTGGCCGGAGATGCGGCGCGTCGGTCCAGCCGGCTGTTGTTTACATGCGTCGGACCGACGCCTCGCACACGAAGCTCACAGGCTTTCAACC
Organism: Paralithodes platypus; assembly: GCA_032716605.1. NCBI lineage: Eukaryota > Metazoa > Arthropoda > Malacostraca > Decapoda > Lithodidae > Paralithodes > Paralithodes platypus. The sequence goes on from CM064504.1 coordinate 52,274,420, forward strand.
ACTCGGCGTTCAAGAGGCCTTCCGGGTACCTGTTATATGCTTTTTTATGGGCGTTCAAGAGCCCTTCCGTGGTGAGAGGGTTAAGGGGAGCGTCCGCCATGTTTTTCAAAATGGTTCGATCATTATCATTTTTATACAGGTGATACATACCACTTCTAGGAACAACATATCCAAGCTATCCCCCCACCAAAGGCGGCTTTCTAGGGCCTTTCCTAGCTGATGCTGAGAGGATTGGGTTCTAGTCATGTGGTGATGGGCTGGTCTATCAGAGTGAGAGCTGAGCGATCTCTGCCATACCCATAGCTTACTCTGACTGTTCCTTTTACTTATATATTTTCTAGATCTCAAGTGACGGCGTCTCTTCCGTGGATTGACCTCCCAATCTACCAACCTAGAAGTTGGCAGATTGGAAGCCAAAGCGTCACATTTTTCCTTTGCCCCTCAGCTTTCTCTTCATAATTGCTGAGGGGCACAGGCCCTTGGGTGGGCCTTTGGTTTCCCGGGCGTTTCCGCACCCTCCTCAGCTCCCCGCCATGGAGTGGCTGCAGTCATCCAGGCTTTATTGTGGAAGGCAGGGAGGGTTCTGTGGGGGCGCTCGGTTATGGCCTTGGCCTTGCTTGGGGCCTTGGGGCTGTTCGGCCAGGCAGCCTGGGGAACAGCAACAACAACAACAACATAATATCCAAAAATTAATCAAATCGGACCAATATTTTATTTGCTACCTCGGATTTTTACGTTAAGTGGAAAGTGGTGTGGACGATGAAGGATAAGACAGTGGTGGAACGAAAGTCACTGATTGATTATATATGTGTGGATGAACGAATGAAGAAATCTGTGCTGGATGCTAGGGTGTATAGGGGTATTGGAGGGGGTCTGTCTGATCATTATGTAGTAGTTGTTGTTGTTGTTGTTGTTGTTCCCTAAGCTGCCTGGCCGAACAGCCCCGAGTCCCTGAGGAAGGCCATGGCCACGATCGGGCTTTCCCACAGAGCTCTCATTGAGTGTAGATTGTGTTGTTGGCGTAAGTGGTTGTGTGAAATGCACTCTTCTATGATGTGTTTAATGGTATGGGGTGCTGTGTTACATCCCGGGCAGGCGTCGACAACGGAGTCATCCAGTCTCTTCTGATAGCTCAGGAGAGCTGGATGGTGTCCGCATCTCACCCTGGCCAGGTGGACTCTGTCCTCGCGAGGAAGGGAGGATTCGGAGGGATGTATTTCGGGAGGTCGTGCATGCAGCTGCGTGTTGTCTGTGAGTGAGTGGATGGATCGGTGAGAGATATGAGTATGGATGTGCTTCTGGAAGTTGGTTCGGGGTGGGCAGGGAGGGAGAGAGGACAATAATTGTGTGTGATACCATGTGCTGGGTGTTGTTTTGATATTTCTTGGTGTCTGTGGGTGTGTTGCCATGTAGTTTAGTGGGTGGTCTTGGTTCGTGGAGGCTGCTGCCAGGAATTGAGTGCCTCTCATGTCCAGATGGTCTTTGACTTTGAGGATTTTGGTTTCTTGATGTAGGTGATCTGTGGGTGCAGTAGCTGTGCAGCCTGTAATGATCTTCAGGGCTTTGTTTTGAATAGTCTTTAAGGTCTTATGATGTGTTTCAGGTAGGTTAGAAGCCCAGGCTGGGCTTGCATATTCCATCACTGATCTTATGTATTGTTTATATACTGTGGTGGTAGTTTCTTTGTTGTGTCCAAATTTTGTGTGAGCAAGTGACCTGAGGGCGTTAAGTCTGGGTGTCAGTTTCTTTTTAATGTTTGTGGTGTGCTGTTTGAATGTCATATGAGTATCATATGTTACTCCTAGGATTTTGGGTGTGTGTGTATGTGTTAGGGGTGTGTTGTTTATGGTGAGTTGAGGGATGTATTCGTGTTCTCCTGTCCAACTTGTGAGCAGGGTTGCGGTGGATTTGGCTGGGGCTAGATTAAGTCTGTTTGTAGTGCACCAGCCATGTAGTGTGTTGAGATAGGGTTGAAGGAGATCTGTTGCTCTTTTTGGGTCATGGTGTGTGCATGTGAGTGTTATGTCATCTGCATAGGAGGCTAAGTTTATTTGGGGCGTATTGGGTGTAGTTATATCGTGCATGTACAGATTGAAGAGTGCGGGCGATAGGACGTATCCTTGTGGGACTCCGTTTGGAAAGTTTCTGATTTTAGATGACTGACCGGCAAAAGATACGTGTGCACATCTGCCTGCTAGGAAGTTGGCCAGCCACCTTTTTGTGTTGTTGTGCATGTTTGTGTTGTAGATTTTGTTTGTTAGGTTGTGGCGGGGGATGGCATCGAAGGCTTTACTAATGTCGAGTGTGGCTAATAGTGATCTGTGTGGTGGTCTAGCTGAGTTGATGCCGTCGAAAGCTCTTTGTGTAAGGTCTGTGAGAAGAGTGTTTGTGGAGTGCAGTGGCCTAAAGCCATGTTGTGTTGGAGCTAGGGCTAGGTCAGGTGTAATTAGTTGTAATACTAGGCGTTCCATGACTTTGGAGGGGGAGCAAAGGAGTGTGATGGGGCGGTGCGAGGAGGGTAGCGTGGGGTCTTTGTTGGGTTTGGGGAATGTGATGATGATACCATGCTTCCAAATGTCTGGTATTGTGTTGTGTGAATACCTGTAGTTTGATATGTTAGTGAGTGCTTGTGGTCCCAGGTGTCTGAGGTGTATGTTGCTTATGTTGTCTAGGCCACAGGCGGGTGAGTGCTTGAGATTGTTGACGATATGCTTTGTCTGGTGATTGGTGAAGGGTGTATAGTCAGGGTCTGTGGGGAATTGTCTCTTACGTCGGATGACACGTCGGTCGTCTTTGTGAGGTTTTAGGTGGCTGACATGTGAGAAGTGATTGATGAGAGTGTTTGCTTGTTGTTTACATGAAGGAGTAGAGTCTGTTGTTGTGATTGCAGCATGTGATTGTGTTGTGTTGCTGTTGGAAAGTGTGATGCTGTTTAGTGTTTTGTAGAGTTTTTTGGAGTTTGTTTTGTGATCAAGTGTTTGTAGGAAGTTATTCCAATTTAGTTTTTGTTGTTCTTGTATTTTGTTGTTAGTTTGGGTGTTGAGTGCTTGAATTTGTTGTGTGATGTCTTGAGTGTGGGGTGCTGGGGAGTGTTTCAGTATGTTGCGTTGTCTGATGAGGTTTTGAATTTCTGGTGTGAAGTTGGGGTTGTGTCTTTTTCTGTTACCTCTTGGAATGTGTTTCTTGTCAGCGTTTTGGATAGTTTTATTGAGTATGTGTACAGCATTGTTGATGTTAGTGATGGGTGTACTGTTTAGAGTTGTGAAGTGTTGTTCTGTCTCATTTGTGAATGCTTCCCAGTTAGCTCTTTTATAATTGGTGTATGTGTGTTTGTGGCTAGCTGGGGTGAGTCTGGTTTTGGTGGTGATAATGATCGGGAGGTGGTCAGAGCTTAAGGTTCTGACCACCCTCCAGGATGTTGTGGGGGCGAGTTCTGGGGAGCAAAAGGTGATGTCTGGAGATGATGGGTTATAGAGGGCTTGGTGAGGAATATGGGTATGTTGATGGATGTCGTTAAGGATGATGAGGTTATCGGTTTGGTTTTGTAGTACCAGCCCTCTGTCTGTGTCGGGGTTGTCGACAAACCAGGCCGACGTCTTGGCGTTGAAGTCACCACCCAGGATGATGTGTGGGGTGTGTGGGGTGTTTGTGATGTGTTGTAAGTGTGGTCTGTATTCATTTGGTACTGTAGGGGATGTTTGGGGAGGGATGTATGTGTTTATGATGGTTATGTTGGAGTTGTTGCCAGTGCATATTTTAATTGACTGTATTTCTGTTGTGTTATCATTTGGGGGGAGGAGGGATTTGGTTTGTACACTGGTTACTATGTATGATATTTCTTTATGTACCAGGGTGATGAGTCCACCGCCCCCGCCGACAGCCCGGTCTTGTCTGATGGTGGTGAAATTAAGAAATGTGGGTGTTTTTTGTATTGTGCGGAGTTTTGTTTCTTGTAAGATGGCAATGTGTATGTTGTGTTGTTTGATGAAGTGTGAGAGTTTGTGTTTCTTTGTGTTGATGCCATCTATGTTCAGTTGAAGAATGTTAATGTTATGTGCGTGATGTATGTTGGGTGCTGCTGCACGAGGATGGGGTGGGGGTGAGGGAGGGGCTAGGGGCTGGGAGTTGGGATGGGTGAGGTGGGGGTGGGGATTGGGGAGCAGGAGATGGGGGTTGGAATGGATTAGGATGGGGTGTGGTGCGTTGAGTTGAGGATGTGGATGGTATGGGAAGGTTAGGTGGGTTAGGGAGGAGAGGTGGACGGGTTTTAGGGGGGGAGTGGATGATATGGGAAGGTTAGGTGGGTTGGGGAGGAGAGGTGGACGGGATTTAGGTGAGGGATTTGACTGGGAGAGGGAGGGGCATGAGGAACAGGTCCAGGTGTTTGTGTAGTGTTTCTTGGAGGCAAGTGTTGTGCAGGTGAAGTGGGTCCAGTTCCCGCATGAATTGCAGAGAACTGAACCCTTAGTATGGCGACTCGAAGTGATGGGTTTTGAGCAAGTTGGACATATGTATGTGTACGTGGGTCCTGGGTTGCTCTCAATGTCTCCGGCTAGAAGAAGTCTTCGAGAAATGACAGCCGGAGAGTCATTTCTCGGTGTAGGAAAAACTGTGTGATGTGTGTGTGTGGTGTGAGAGGTGTGGAAATTCCCGGCGCGACCGAAGCCGCTCCAAGGACCCGTGCCCCCAGGGAGGGGGCACTACTACTATGTAGTAGTAGCTAACATTAGGATACAAAAGAAGTGGGTGAGGAGAGCTGGAGGGAGGCGAGAGGAAGGTAGAATGGTGAGGAGGGTGGAGAGGCTACAGGAGGAGGAAATCAGGGAAGAGTAGAGGAGAGCAGTAGAAAGACGACTAGGTGGGTTCGACCTGGAAGATATGGAGGAAGTGGAGGAGATGAGCAAGGTGTTTAAGGAAGAGATCTGTGCAGCATGTGAGGAGGTGTGTGGAGTGAGGAGAAGAGGGAGGGGAGTGAAAGGTACAGCATGGTGGACAGAAGAGGTAAAAATAGCTGTGGAAGACAAGAAGAAAGTGTATAGAGTGGTTGGGTAGTAGAGGGAATGAAGATTTGGAGAGGCAGAAACGAGCGACGTACGTGGAGAGAAAGAAAGTGGTGAAGAGAGTAGCGAAGGAAAGTAAGAGAAGAGTAGATGAGGAATTTGGAAGGAATCTGAGTGTAAAATGGAGGGAGTGTAAGAAACTGTTCTGGAGAGAAGTCAAGAAAGTTAGGGAAGGTAGCAAGGGAAACAGTAAGGGTATGAAAGATAAGAATGGGAGAATGCTATCCGAGAAGCAAGAGAGAGTCGAAAGATGGAGGGAGTACTTCAACGAGTTGCTAAATGTAAGGAATGAAGAGCCAGCAAACATAGTTGGATATGGTATGGGAGGGAGAAGAAGAGAAGTAGTGGAGGAGGAGGTGGGGATCAGGTCATAAGTGTGGGAAGCCATGAAAAGAGTGAAGTTGGGGAAAGCACCAGGAACAGATGGAGTGTGTGGGGAAATGTTGTGGTATGGTGGTGAGATAGTCATCGAATGGGTATGGAAATTGTGCAAACTAGCATGGGAGAAGGGGAGTGCACCAGATGACTGGAAGACTGGCATAATAGTCCCCCTATATAAGGGCAAAGGGGAAAGAGGCGTGTGTGGTAACCACCGAGGAATATGTCTTCTAAGCGTAGTAGGGAAGGTGTACAGTAGGGTAATGATTGAAAGAGTGAGAGTGAGAACGGAGAAATGGATAGGCGATTAGCAGGGAGGTTTTAGGAAGGGAAGTTGATGTGTAGATCAGATTTTTACCCTGAACTGTGTTGTGGAGAAATATCTGGAGAAGCAACAAAAGGTGTACGTTGCCTTTATGGACTTGGAGAAGGCCTATGACAGAGTGGATAGAGAAGGTATGTGGAAAGCACTTAGAATATACAGAGTAGATGGCAAGTTGCTGAAAGCAGTGAAGAGCACGTATGAGGGTGCAAAGGCGGCAGTACGTGTGGAAAATGAGCAGAGCGAGTTCTTTGACCTGAATGTTGGGTTGAAACAGGGGTGTGTGATGTACCCGTGGTTGTTTACTGTATATATGGATGGAGTCATGAAAGAAATACTAGGAATAGCAGTGGATGTTGGTGTATCGCTGAAAAGGGAGGGAAATGAGTGGAAGCTGCCAATACTGCTGTTTGCGGATGATACAGTTCTAATGAGTGATAATGAATGGGAGTTGCAGGGTCTGGTAAATGAGTTTGGAACAGTGTGCGAAAAACGGAATTTGAAGGTACAGTAAATGCGGGGAAGAGCAAGGTTATGGTCTTCGAAAGGGGTGAAGTCACAAAGTGTGAGGTGAAGTTGAACGGCAGCTCTTTTAAGTATCTGGGCAGTGTGTTGAGTAAAGATGGGACTATGGATGAAGAAGTGCGGGAGAGGGTACAACAGGGGAAGAGGGTTGTAGGAATGCTGAAAGCAGCAACAAGAAATAGGGTGGTCAGTATGGAAGTGAAAAAGTCCTTGCATGACAGTGTGGTAATCCCGACACTAATTTACGGAAGCGAAGCATGGACGTTCGGGAAGAGACTCAGACCAAGAGTGAGAGCGGTGGAAATGAGTTAGTTGAGAAGTGCGTGCAGAGTTACATGGAGGGATAGACAGACGAATGAGGAAGTAAGAAGGTGTGGTGTGGAGGTAGATGTGCTGGAAAGTGTGAAAAGGAACAACTTGAGATGGTTCGGTCATATGGAATGTATGGAAAGCGAGAGAATGACTAAGAGGGTGTACGAGAGCGAGGTGGAAGGACAGAGAGGGAGAGGTGGAAGGATGGAGTGAGGAAGTATATGGATGAAGGAGTGCTGGTTGGGAGGAGGGGCGTCGACTGACTGGGGACAGAGGTGCATGGGGGTGGTTCGTTCGTGGCCACCCCTTCAGGTATCACAGCGTCAGGCAATAGATATACAGTATAGGATTTTCACGCTTTTAGCTAATTTTCAAACCGCTAAAACTTTGTTATTTTTGGACCAATTCTAATAAATACGATATCATTGGAAAGAGGATAGACAATGGAATACAATGGTCAAACAGATTTTTTATATACCCTTTAGTTTTGCCGTTATATGAATAATTCATTTCTGCAAATTCCGGAGATTAACTATTTTCGCCTTCTAGCAATTGTTGCTCATATCGAGAGAACATACAAACTCTGTCTTGGGATTGATCTATCTATATGCATTGTAATATACTGTATATTCCTATATTACATTTAATGTTTATAGATATATTTGTTCGGAAATAATACCCGCACACTACACGTAAATACCAGTGAACGCCAAGCAGATCTTAATCTATGTTTAATATCATTGGCTGGGTAGTAATGGTGCATAAGTGTTCACAGAGAGTGTTAACTATTTTTTTCTCTTAGTCAGACCTGTTTATATTCATGCTTCCTGATTTCAAACTCAGTTTAAGTATTAGCTGAGTTAATTATTAACTTCTATTTATATCACGTTGTGTTAATATCTCCACGGCGAGATCTCAGCCACTCACACAGGCTAATATTAAATTATTCTCAGTTCCCTGAACTACATTCCTATTTGCAACTGTATACAATAATAGAGATTTATATCTTTTATACGTTGAACTAGCTTTCCAGTTATTTGTACTTCATCTGATACTCTAAATTACATATTTTACCATCACTGAATTTGTGTGACCTCAGTACTATTTATCTACCTTACTCACGCTTTACCTTGCGTTTACTTTACCTCAAAATATCAGTTATTGTTGTGAGACTCACCGCTCTGTGATTACTTATGCGATGTATGTATACTCATCATCTTGCATATGTTAAACTTATTATCCATTGAGAACATCCTATATTCTTGTTCTTAATTTTTGTTTTCTATGTAAATGAGGGAGACAAAAGGCATAACTGCCTGCAGCGAGTGCCTCCCCCAGATTTCAAAGAGTGACAGGGCCGAAATCAAGGGACGTTAGAGCTAAAATGCCTGGACACACGGAGTTTGAAGCAATTTAAGTCATAGGAAGAGGGAAAGACTGATTCTGGGAGAGAGTTCCAGAGCTCAGCAGTTGAATAGAAGAAAGTCTGAGAATAGCGTTTCACTCTTGGGTTGGAAAGTTGCACAGAGTAGGGGTGGGATTGTGTTGCAAGGCGGGTACTATGTACCCTACGTAGAGGAGGTGGTATACACTGGGAAAGCTCCGAGGAACACTGATTATTGTAGTAGCGATAGAATAGTGAGAGAGATGCAACATTGCGGCGAAGAGAGAGAGATTGCAGAGAGTTGGTGAGTGGACGGGAGTTAATGATACGAAAGGCTTTCCTTTCTACTTTATCTAGGAGTGCGGTGTGAGAGGATCCTCCCCACACATGTGAACAATACTCAATACAAGGACGCACTGTGCCCCTGTACAGAGCAAGTAGCTGCGCAGGGGTAAAGAACCCCTTGAGGCGGTTGAGCACACCCAGCTTCTGGGAGGCTGCCTTAGCGAGACTGGTAATATGGTCTTTCCAAGTGAGAGCAGAAGAAAAAGAGACACCGAAAACATTGAGGGAAGATGAAGGGTTGATTTTTGTATTGTTGAAGAATAAGGGATAGTCCTCTGGAGGTTCCTGACGGGTAGTAAGATGGAAAAATTTAGTTTTGGAAGCATTAAAGGTAACAAGGTTTTCTCTACCCTAATTGGAAATAGTAGCTAGATCAGAAGATAAGCATTTTATGGCTTCATTACGTTTACTTTTGAGGGACTGCTGGCTGGGGCGTTCTGGAAAATTAACTGAGTGGTGTAAAGTCGAGTCGTCTGCATATGAATGGATGGGACTAGATGTAGCCTACAGTTGAGAAGATCATTTATGAAAATTAGAAAGAGAATAGGAGATAGGACAGAACCCTGAGGAGCACCGGAGTTGATAGGATGAGGAAGTGAGCGATGGCCATCCACAACCGCAGCTATGGAACGGCCGGAAAGGAAATTAGAGACAAAGGCGCAGATGGAGGGACAGAAACCGAAGGAGGGCAGTTTGGAAATTAAATATTTGTGCCACACCCTATCGAAGGCCTTCGATATGTCTAGTGCAACAGAAAAAGTCTCACCGAAGTCCCGAAAGTTGGATGACCAAGAGTTAGTAAGATATGAAAGAAGATCACCAGTAGAGCGACCCTTAAGGAAGCCATACTGGTGATCTGAGAGCAGATTATGAGAAGAGAAATGCTTAAGAAATTTGGAAGCAAGAATAGTTTCAAAAACTTTAGAGATACAAGAGATGAGAGCAATTGGACGATAGTTGGAGGGTTGAGAGCGGTCACCCTTCTTTGGGACAGGTTGAATGAGAGCAAACTTCCAGCAAGAAGGAAAGACGTTAGAGGAGAGACAGAGACGAAAGAGTTTGCCTAGGCAGGGGGTCAGCACGGAAGCACAGTTTTTAAGTACAACAGGAGGAACACCGTCCGGACCGTACGCCTTCTTAGTATTAAGCCCAGAGAGGGTAGAAAGTACATCTTTAGATGAGATTAGGATATTAGGCATAAGTAGAAGAGAGAGGGGTGGAGAGGGAGGAATAGCACCGGAATCATCCAAGGTAGAGTTTCTGGCAAAAGTTTGAGCAAAGAGTTCAGCTTTGTCAGAGGAAGAAGTGATGGTTGTGCCATCAGAGTGGAAAAGGGGAGGGAAAGACGAGGAAGAAAAGTTGTTGGAGAGGTTTTTGGCTAGATGCCAGAAAGCTTGGGAAGAGCTAGAGTTGGATAGTTCAGTGCATTTATTATTGATGAAAGAGTGCTTGGCAAGTCGAAGAACAGATTTGGCTTGATTCCGGGCAGAAACATAGGAAGAATAAGATTCTTGAGTTTTAAGGCGTCGGTACCGTTTGTATGCTTCCTCCTTGTTGTTGTTGTTGTTGCTGTTCCTCAAGCTGTCTGGCCGAGCAGCCCCAAGGTCCCGAGCAAGGCCAAGGCCATAACCGAGCGCCCCCACAGAACCCTCCCAGCTTACCACTAATAATGCCCAGGTGACCGAAGCCACTCAAAGGCGGGGAGCTGAGGAGGGTGCGGAAACGCCCGGGAAACAAAAGCCCCACCCAAGGCCCTGTGCCCCTCAGCAATTATAAAGGGAAAGTTGAGGGGCAATGGAAAAATGTGACGCTTTGGCTCCCAATCTGACAGGGTTGGCAGTAGGGAGGTCAATCCACGGAAAAGACGCCGTCACTTGAGATCTAGAAAATATATAAGTAAAAGGAACAGTCAGAGTAAGCTATGGGTATGGCAGAGAACGCTCAACTCTCATTCTGATAGACCAGCCCATCACCATGTCCTTGTTGTGGACAGCAGTAGAACAAGCGTGAGTAAACCAAGATTTGTTTGCATTAGACTGAGAGAAAGAAAATGGAATGTACGCTTCCATGCCCGAGAGGATTACCTCGGTAATGCGTTCAGCACTCTCCGAGGGTCCTCGGCCACGAAAGCAGAAGTAATTCCATGGGAAATCAAAGAAGTACTGCCGGAGAGCCTCCCACTCGGCAGCGCCAAAGTGCCACAAGCGCCGCCGGCTGGGAGGATCGGATGGCCATACTGAATATACCAGGAATAGCGTTATTTAGTAGTAGCCTCTACGTCTCCAACGTAGAGCTATATACTTATCGTATAATTCCGTTCCGCTCTGGAGCGGGCAATTATCGTAATCACTAGCGCGATTAAATCGATAACATCTAGAGTAGCACCTTACTCTCTCTACTAGGTACGTTGTACACACTTTTGAGGCTACTATTTTAAAGGAAATGAAAATATTGATGAGAAAGAAAAGAGAAAATTGCAGAACATTGTCCATCCTATCTGGCTCCTTAAGCCGTTGTCACGGGTCCACCGCACAACCCGACCGGGTTCATTAGATCATTCCTTTTCGCGCTACACTCTATGACAACACGCTTTTTCTGGTGCTCTGTTTTTGTGCCTACCACTCCTGTCACCTCCCCTTTGGGGGAGTTGTGGGCCTTATTTAAGGTACCTGTGATTCTAGACAGATGATACGTGCTGTAGGCATGCTAAAAAATTGGCTCAAATGTGTTTTTCTTGGAGTGTAGCGTCGAAACTGGAGGTTACTTAATTTTTTGCCATCTGCGCATGCGTCGTCGCTTGGGTGTCACTCGTTCATTTAGGCTAGGCTTTGCCTTTTGTATTCATTTCACTTGCGGTGGCTTTAGTTTTGTCTTTAGTAAGCTTCTTGTCATTATAGTTTTTTGTCACTGCCTTTATTTTTGCTTTTCTTTTTGCGAAATTAGGCCTAGGCTTACTTGTGCCCTTCTAGTTGGTTGGAAGGGGGGCACTGACCCTTGTAGGGCCGATCCCTTTTGGTGGTCTTTTTACTTGTTGCTGACTCTCATCAAGAGTGCAGAAACTAGTGCGCCAGGTAATTTCATATATTACTGCCTCAAGTACCGAATAGGCTAACTTCCGAGTATTGGCCTAGCCTAGGGGGGGGGGGAGTTTGGATTTCAACACTGTGGCAACCTCAATCTGGCATACAATGCTCACTTTATGATTGACGGACCCAGTGCTCTGTCTCCCTGGATACAGTCCTACAAAACCGCGAACGTAGCCCGTTCTGATGAGTTTTTGTATGACAGTTTTTGTTCTGTCTACTGCCCCTCCTACGGTATTGATTATATCCTTCATCAAGGGTACAGTAACTGGTGGCGCCCTGTAATTTCATATATTACTGGCTCCAGAACCGATTAGGCTAACTTCCGTTTTTAGCCTAGCCTTGATGGGGGGCGTTTTGGTTTAGACTGCGACTCTGCGGCCTCCTCAATCTGGCATACTCTGCCCCGGTATTGATATTACGGCCCCAGTGCTCTGTCTACCTGACGCTTCGGTCACTTGTTGCTTACCCTCATCAAGGGTACAGTAACTGGTGACTCCCTGTAATTTCATATATTACTGGCTCTGGTACCGAATAGGCTAACTTCCGTTTTTGGCCTAGCCTAGGTGGGGGGCTTTTAGGTGTCCGACACTGTGGCTTCCTCAATCTAGCGTTTAATGCTCACTTTTTGATTGACGGCTCCAGTGCTCTGTCTACCTGGCCTCAGTCCCACAAAACCGTGAACGTAGCCCGTTCTGATGAGTTTTTGTATGACAGTTTTTGTTCTGTCTACTGCCCCTCCTACGGTATTGATTATATCCTTCATCAAGGGTACAGTAACTGGTGGCGCCCTGTAATTTCATATATTACTGGCTCCAGAACCGATTAGGCTAACTTCCGTTTTTAGCCTAGCCTTGATGGGGGGCGTTTTGGTTTAGACTGCGACTCTGCGGCCTCCTCAATCTGGCATAAATGCCCCTGTATTGATCGGCGGCCCCAGTGCTCTGTATTCCTGTCGCTACGATCCCTTGTTGCTTACCCTCATCAAGGGTACGGTACCTAGTGGCTCCCTGTAATTTCATATATTACTGACTCGCGTACCGATTAGGCTTACTTCCGATTTTGGCCTAGCCTAGGTGGGGGGCTTTTAGGTGTCCGACACTGTGGCTTCCTCAATCTAGCGTTTAATGCTCACTTTTTGATTGACGGCTCCAGTGCTCTGTCTACCTGGCCTCAGTCCCACAAAACCGTGAACGTAGCCCGTTCTGATGAGTTTTTATCTGACAGTTTTTATTCTGTCTCCTGCCCCCTACTACGGTCGTGCACTTGATTACCCACAGGCTCTCTCGCGCCTGATGTGACTTTAGGAGGGTTACCTTTGGGCCCCTCCGCATTTGGAAGGGACTTTTCTTTTACTGGCCTTCCACCTTCATGGGTGCCACAGACCTCACAGACGTACCGATGGGTTTCCGCCCTGGGTCGGGAACTCCCCGCTCTAGGTCGGACCTTTCATTTACGGTCCCATGGTCTCACTGGGCCCCTCCTCTCTAGAACGGGACTTTCCGTTCTATGTTGGAGGTCTGTTTTCACACTGACTGATACCCACAGACGCTCTAGAATGGGACTTTCTGTTCTATGTCGGAGGTCTGTTACCCACAGACGCTCCCACGTCTGCTGCGACTTGCCAGGCTACCTTTCCTGGGTCCTCGGCTTACGGCGGGGCCCATCTGCGCCTCTCCGCTCTCGGACGGGCCTTTTCCCTCACGCACTACTGCCGTCTCATACCACTTCCCGCGCCTGAACGTACGAGTCCGTATACGGACGATTCCGCCCGCCTTGGAACGCGGACGTTCCCGCTCGATGTCGGTACTTTTCCGCTCTCGAACGGACGTTGCCGTTTACGGTCGCGCTACTCTTGCCTCAGTTTAGGCCTAGACTGGTCGTCCTGCACTTCCATTAAGACGTATTTTAATGCTCCTTTTTACCAGGCTGTGCTTTCTGACCTACAGGACCTCTTCACTGATACCGGCCTTAAGGTATCGGTCTCCATTATATTTTGGGGTGGGGTTTCCTTCAGTTCTTCAGAGGGTTGAGCTTACCCCTTGTTTTTTTCTGACCTGGGGTTTTGGGCTCTTTGGCCTGTTGCTGGTTCCCCTATGGCCTCCCTGATCCTCCTTTTGGAGGGTTCTCTTCAGCTTTAACTTCCAAGGGGTGATGGGGGGGGGGGCACTCTCCTTCATTGGACGGGACTCCAGTCTCCAGGCCTAGTGAGAGCCTTTAAGCTACTCCCTGACCTGGTGCCTGTAGCCTATTCTGGGATCTCTGATCTTTATTTTGTGCATGACCTCATGACTGATACTCCTGCCTGGCCTCCCCTTTCGGGGGCACTCTTTGGCCTTCTTCTTAAGGATTCATCGACTTTCAGTGGTTTTTTCGTGGTGCTTCCGACCAGGCTTTCGTCTTGTCTCTGCCAATGACATACATGCGTGCATTGCCATGGCCTTTATTTCCATGGTGCTTACAAACAGGCTTTATTCTTGTTACTGTCGATGACATACATGCATGCCTTCCCATGGCCTCCACGAGGTCTTCACAGGTTTTGTTTTCTTCTGGTTCCAGTGTAGTATGTCTACTTCGCTCTGCTCTCGCCACGGGTTCCTCACCGGGTGGTGAGTTCCACCCATCCTACATTCGTCCTACATCCCGCTCCAGAGCGGATTTCCGCCCCCGAGCGGAGCGGCCCGTTCTAGTCCACTCCTCTCTGGGTTGGTGCTAGGGTGCTTTGCTTTGCCTCTGTATAGGGACTCGGTTGCAGTAGTTCACGGACTTCTCCTTTTCATCAGATTGTGCTCCCACTCTACTCTGATGGTACCCTTGGGCGTCTTCTTCTCTTCAGTACCTTCAACCTTTGGGTATTATTCTTATCCTCTTCCATTATAAGGTTTTTCATGCCTTCCTTCTCGGGACTTGCACAGGGTTCTTTGCACTTGCTGATTCGCCTAGTCTCTCCCTGACCCTCCGCATGGGGGGTCCCTCTTCACCCCTCACCACGCACAAGGGGGGGGGGGGATACCCACTTTCATGAAAGGTGCTCCATTTGCAGGGTGTAGTGACCACTTTTGTGCGCTTTTCTGCCCTCGTGCCTGTTTCGAAGGGCCCCCCTTTTTCGTCCTTCCCTTCCTCAACAGGGGAAGGGGGTACTCTCCTATCACGGATTCAAGGGTTTTTTCCAATATTGTGCTTGCACACATTTCCTGTGCTTCATACATGGGACATCAGTATCTTTTACTTTCCAATTGCGATGTGGACGTCACTTCCTACTTACGCAAGCCATAGGCGTGCGTGTCGGAAGTCTACAAGGCGCCAGATCGCCTTTCCTCCAGGAGCCTCGTTCGGGTGTCCTGGCTGTTTCCGAGGACTATGAAACGAAGGTGGGTCGTCGCTCTCCTTCACCATCCCGCCGACGATCTCCGACTCCTCTGTCGGGTTCAGGCCATCCATGTGGCTCCACCCAAGGCTCAGGGGGGCACCGCTGACCGGTTTGCCTCCATCCGCCCCATGCTTATGTACATGGCGGTATTCTTGGGACGCTCTACTACCGTCCCTCCTATTTACCTGTGGTAACTCTTTGTGGCCCTCCTGCCTTCTTCCCCTGCTCTGCCTGGGGCGCTTCATACATGGGCCTTCGGTATATTTTTCCTTTCCGGTTGCGGTGAGGATGTCCTTTTCTCCCTGCGCACACCATGGGGGTTCCCGTCCTGCCATGCCCGTTGGGACATGGAGAGTCCTACCCATGTCTCGTGCTCCAACCGCGATGGATTTAACCCTCGGAGGTGTAGACCGTGTCTCGTCGATATTCACCTTTGGGTCTCGTCCTACGTTCCCGGACGCTGTAGAGGCTAGGTCTCGCCTCTGAGCTACATGATCGGGGTTTCGCTCTCTCTGTCAAGGACCACCTCCGACGGTTTCCGCGCTTCCTAGACGAAGGGGTGCGTGCCATGCTTCCCCTTCCCTCTGCTGTCTCCCTGGCCGCCGGGTTGTAGGGGAGACGCCGCTCTACTTCACCACGTCGCCGACGGTCTACGGCTCCACGCCGCCCTGTCTCTTCCCCTGTACGATCTCCGGGCGTGCTTCCGTACTGGGCGGTGTTCTTGCCTACGTAACCTGCTCTCCCTGTGGTTGCTGCTCCGGTTCTCCATCCTCCCACTCGCTCCCAGGCGGCATCGACTTCTTTAGTCATGGTCCCTGCGTGTAGCCTGGGGCTGGTTGGTCGGCCTGTCCATGTTCCGTCCTTCGGGACGTTTTAGGTCCCTAACGGACGTCGCTTCCCTTCCCTTTACGGGAAGCCGTCATCGTGGGGGAACGTGGCGGCATCCCACCCGGAACGAGCTCTTACACATGCACAAGGTGCGCCCGGTGCCTGCGAGTTGGCAGGTACAGCTCAAAGCCTTTGCTCGACATGACGTACATGTCGATGCGCCCACTCTGTCGGCCTCGTCTGAGTTTCGGTAGTGTCATTCCATAGTTTATCTTTTACTGTTCCTTGTGGCTGACGGAGGGCGTCGACTTCGGGGTTCGGTCGGAGATGGGTTCTTCACCACTCCCTCCTGTCGGCTGCTCCTCCGTGTCGAGCCTCGTCATGCCTTCATCCGGGGTTTCACCTCCATTTTGGGCCTGGTTCTTTGGCCCTCCGTTATCTTTCTGAACGTATGCCACGTTCCTTCATGCCACCAGAGAAGGGTGCCCTGGAACGAGTTCACAAGCCCTGGCGGCGCACTGCTCGCATGCTCTCCACCCTCTTCGAGCGACTGCACCTAGCTCGGCTTCCTCTCAGGCTTATTGTAGCCTGACCGACTAGGGTGCTCGGGAAGGGTGGGGCCCAATTCGGGCGAGTGCGACTGCAGCTCGCCATCGCCTCCGTTGGCTTCATTCAGTGTCCCTTCCATGAGGCTGCGCGTTGTCGCCAGTCTCTGTGATTTTTCCTTCTGTACACTGGCACCGGCTGAGGTCCGCACGTCGCTGTTGCTTTCTGGGCTCCCTCCGGAGGGGCTCTTCTCTGCCCCTGCATGGCAGGGGTCTTCCCTCTTTGCTGCTGCTTGGCTCTTTGCTCCCCGTCCGCCTGGGATGTCACGACCCTCCTCAACCACTTCCTCTTAGTTGAGGTCGGCAGACCGGCTCGTAACGAGGCCGCCAGACTCGGGGCCCCTACCGGCTCTTGCGTCCCACTCTCGGTTTAGCTTTGCCGTTCGTGGGCACGCCGGGTAATACGGCGGGGTCTGTCCTCGAGGTGCCGGTCCACGTTTCCACTTCGGCGACCTGCGTGACATCGGCCTGTCTCCCCAGACGTCGCCTAAGTTATTCTGTCCATGCACGTGGATGGGATTATTCGGGAAGTCTCGCCTCACCAGCGGGGCTTCCTGTCGCATGTCTTTCTGGTCTCCGTGACGGACAGCGAGGTGTTGTGACCGGTGGTCGACCTGTCGTGCCTCGTATTGATGACTCTAATTATGTCACGTTCGGCGGTTTACCCTTCGGTCGCCCCTCGTGTCTTTACGACCCTCGTCGGACTGGCCTTGCCTCCCCTGCTCACTCGGGGTCTTCCGCTCCTATTTTTCCTTGGTGGGTGGGATCTTTTCCGCGAACTCTCCCACACACTGTGTACACGATGCTCTCCTTGTTCCTCCTCGTTCCTCGGTTCGGTTTCCTAGTCGCCATTCCCGAGTCCTGCCTTCCACCGTCGCACGATGTGCCGTGGGCGGGCCTCGACTGGGACTGGTCGAGCACGCCTGTCACCCTGAGTCAGGTGACTGCGTAGTCTTTTCGTTCTTCAGGACCTGGCGCGGTACGTGTTTTACCACGCACTCCTTTACACCGTCGCACTGCATGTAACCTACCTACCTGGGACTGCCAACCTATGGGCGGTTACTCTGTCGATGGGACAGGGCACCCGGGTAGTTTGGTCTTTCCGACACACCGTATTCGATGTGTTTCCGCCACCCGACGCCCTTTTTGATGTGCAAAGTCCTCCACAGGCTGCGTGGGTACATGGACTTTGTTTGGTTGTTCACTTCCATCTGGCCCGCACATGCCTGGTCCGCTTAGCTGTGGCGGTGGCGCCCGAGTCCTGTTCCCCTATCGTTCCCCGATTTCCACTTGGGATCGATTGGTGACCTAGGGACCTCGTTGGCCTTCACATCGTGGATGTTTGTGAGGCAGGGTGGCTGCCGACGTTTAGTCGATCTTTGACTGTCAAATCCTCTCCACTGGACACATTCTCAGTGACAGACTTCCGTCTCTCACTGGCACGGTTTTCCTTCTGGGATGACCAACACATCACGGACACGCCTGTCGGTGGCGTTCGTGTTTGCCTACCTCATTTGGTTATTTTTGAGATGCGTCCCAACATATGCACCACGCTTAGGACCCGCCTGTCAGCCATTTGGGTACCGTTTGAGTCATTCACGGGGTTGGTCGTTCCTCACAGGGCATTGGATTTCCTCATGCGGGCCTGCTTTGGGCTTAGGCCTAACCCGCATCAGATTCCTCCTCAGTGGTCTCTGGCGGAGACTCTCCCACTGCTCTCGTCTGCCTCTTACACTATTTACCCCGCGCCTGAACACTTCCATGCCATGACACTGTTCCTTCTGGCTTTGGCGGCGGGTGACGGCGTCTCGGAGATGGCTGCCATGTCTAGGACCCGGCATTGCTTACGTTTTCTCCCGTCCTTGGGTCAGTTACTTTGGCTCCGTCTGTTCGTTTTGTAGCTACAACCATACACGACACTCCCATTTTTAGGCCTTTCACACCGGCTTCCACACGTGGTAGGGTTCATCGTCCGTTATGCCCGGTTCAAACCCTGCATACGTATGTGTACTCGGCCAGGCCAGTGTCGGGGTTGACATTACGGGTGGCGCCTACGTCCGATAGGAGGCTTGATCGCCGTGCTGTGGGACTTCGCCTGCGTCGGGTTCTTCGGGCCAGTAACCCGTACGTTCAGGGCACAGCTCATGCCGTCCGTTCGTACGCTGCTACAGTCAGGTTTTACTTGATTTTTCTCGCCCGGACTTTGCCGACACAGGGCTTTGGTCTTCCCCCACCACGTTTGTCTCCTCCTCTCTGTCGTTGTCCACCGACAGACCGGGGCATCCTTGTAGTGCGTTGGGCCTGCAGGTTCCCTCGGGGTCTACCTGCGGGTTTCCTTCTGTCTCTTGTCCTTCTCCTGTCATGTCCTTCCCTTATTGGGGGTTGGGGAGGAGGGAAGGGTATTGCACTATACCCATACTTGCACCTATGTTAAAGATTAATAACTGGGCTAAGCTTTTGATATACTTTCTAGTCTTAAGTATACTACATTCTTTCGGTATGTCTTGTCCTCATACCACTGAACTTTTCTCATATGGCTTTTAGTGCTCGTCACTGACACTGCTCATGTAGTTTCTCGTCACATCCTGTACGGTACTCCTATTCGGCGTATGCCGGTATTTACTCGTTACAGTATGGGTCGTCCTGCTTTCTTCCGGAAGGGGGGGGGGGGGGCATCCTGGAATTTACATTCATCATTATGAAATACATCATTCTTTGTCTTAGGCTAAGTTATCTCATGGAATAAGACTTGACTGTACTTGACCTCTCTTGATATGCACCTGTCTGTACACTCTTTATATAAACTCTCTTGTTTAAGTCGGTCTTTCCATGGTCCTGATATTTCCTAAGGGCTAAGTTTGTGTTTTTTCACTTGGATGTCCACCTCCAATTTGTTACTCTAGCTCTACGTTGGAGACGTAAAGGCTACTACTAAATTGGGAGGTTTGACACTCTCCCAATACCAAAGAAGGAAAACCTTCTATTTGGTAGGTAGCCTCGGAGTATCCAACGTCATAGTATCCCGCCCTCACACCGTACCCCTGCCCATCCAATCTTGTCTAATTCACTTGATACCTGGATGATCTAATGAACCCGGTCGGGTTGTGCGGTGGACCCGTGACAACGGCTTAAGGAGCCAGATGGGATGGACAATGTTCTGCAATTTTCTCTTTTCTTTCTCATCAATATTTTCATTTCCTTTAAAATAGTAGCCTCAAAAGTGTGTACAACGTACCTAGTAGAGAGAGTAAGGTGCTACTCTAGATGTTATCGATTTAATCGCGCTAGTGATTACGATAATTGCCCGCTCCAGAGCGGAACGGAATTATACGATAAGTATATAGCTCTACGTTGGATACTCCGAGGCTACCTACCAAATAGAAGGTTTTCCTTCTTTGGTATTGAGAGAGTGTCAAACCTCCCAATTTATTCCGCCATATTTTGACCTTATTTACCATATAAGTAAGAGTCAGAACCAGTCATTACTGTACCTTTACCCTAGCTATATATGAAATAAACTTGTGAACCGCAATTGTGTATTCTGTGACATTGGTGGGGATTGATTTGATTTAGATTTATATGATTAAAGTCAGTTGTGTTCCCGTTGAGTATTATGGTTCTAGTCTAAATTTCCTAAATTGGAATAGTGAACTAACTTAATGCTTACAAATTACGGCGTCGCATAACACTTATCAATTCTAAAAAAAATTATAATAAATCACAAATTCCTTATGCTAACAATAAACCATATTCGTCTGACTCCCAAACCCAATGCTTAGATAGTAACTGTAGACCTCAAAGATGCCTACTGGCATGTACTAATAGTAAGGAGGTCCCAGAGGTTTCTGGCCATCCCATACATGAACTCAGCAGTAATGTTCAGCCGCCTACCTACTAGCCTGAACATAGCTCCAAGAATCTTTACCAAACTAGTGAAGCAGGTGTGGATGATTGGTAGGGAAGAACTTGTTGCCGAGTCACATTAAACGTTTGAGTCGCAACCTTCCAAGTGAGACTGTTAATTGAACCCAGTTTATTGAACCTATTAGTGATTCCCATAGCTTTCTTGTAATGGTTTTGGCATGCAGTGCCTTGAACAGTTTGTTTTGAAGGTGTCGTTGTGCATTTGACTGACACTGTTGAATGGTAGGAGTACGAGTATGTACACTTCTCCCCCTCAGTCAACAAGGCATAGACATACTTTTCTATCTCGACGACTGGGTAGTAGTGGGAGAGTCTCCACAACAGTGCATAGACCATGCAGTGCAAGTAGTCCATTATGTCAGAAACCTAGGATTCAGAGTAAACCTAGACAAGTCAAATTTAACTCCAACCCAGAGAGCAGAATGGGTAGGTCTTATTTGGGATACTCGTACTCCTACCATTCAACAGTGTCAGTCAAATGCACGACGACACCTTCAAAACAAACTGTTCAAGGCACTGCCTGCCAAAACCATTACAAGAAAGCTCCTCCTTATCAGCCCTACAATTCTATTGGCTTTGTTTATCTTTTCCGCTAAATGTTCTGAGAAATTTAACTTATTGTCTATCACTACTCCTACAGTATATCCTTTTCTGCATTAACTTCCTCCATCGCTTCATACATACTGTATCCTACCTTGTCTATCTTGCTTGTCCCAATCCGCATGTACTGTACTTGCATTTTTTGGATGAAAAGGCATTAACCAATGCTCAGACCATCCCTTCATGCCCTCCACATCTCCTTGAAGCAAACCCACATCTTCCTTACTCTTCTATACAGCTTATTGTCATCCGCATACAGGTATATCTCACTTCCATTAGTTATAACTTCAGGTAAGTCGTTGATAAATATAACGAACAGTAGTGGTCCCAACACAGATCCCTGAGGTACCCCCCTTGTAATTTCCCTCCACCCCGAGCCTATTCCATTCACCAGTACCCTCTGTCTCTGATCTTTCAGGTAGGCTTCTATCCATTTCACACATTTCTCCCCTATATTATAGCTTCTAACTTTCTCTATTAACCTTTTATGTGGGACCTTATCGAAGGCTTTCATAAAATCGCAATATACCACGTCTATAACATCACCATCCTCCAGAATTTGCATCCAATCATCTACCACCTTAACCCTTGGGATCCGGGAGGCCTCATATGAGGCAAAACGTATTTTGGTTAGGAGTCCGGGAGGCTTCATATGAGGCAAAATCAAAGGGTTTAAATCGCGCGGGCGGATTTTTTTTTGTGCATGGGCTACCGCAGCGCCACCAAGCACAAACTAACAGGCAGCATCAGTTCTTAGTGCGCATCCAAGATGGATGGAGGGAATCCAAAAATAATCGCTGTGTCCGAATCGCCGCCCGCCGCCGCGTACCGTACGCCTAACAAAAGCAAGGCTAAAACGACCAAGAAAACAGTGCTTAGTCCCGATGGTGTTGCACACACTCTGGAAGAACTAAGCAAATATAGTGAACTGAGTGAACTTGGGAGTGACTTTGACGAAGAACAAGTGGTTAGTGAAGATGAGGGTGAAGTGGCGGATGGATTAGAGCTTCTGGGCTTTATTAGTACCGATGAGGACGATAATGACGATAGTGAATGCGGTACTCGTGAATATAGTGAACTGAGTGAACTTGGGAGTGACTTTGACGATGAAGAAGTGGTTAGTGAAGATGCGGTACTGTACGCTCACCTCACCTAGCCTAGCCTAGCCTAGCCTAGCCTAGCCTAGCCTAGCGTAGCGTAGCCTAGCGTAGCGTAGCGTAGCGTAGCGTAGCGTAGCGTAGCGTAGCCTAGCCTAGCCTAGTAAGTGAAAGTCACACACAAATGTATAACAAGTAATAATAACTCAATAATAACAGTGAGTGACAATAATTCATAACAAGAAGAGTAATAAGAGTGAAAGTGACACAATTATATCCAATAACAGTGAAAGTGCTGAAAATATGTTATAAAAAGTTTCACATAACTCAATAATGGTTGTAAAATAAATAAATGACACAATAACTATGGCATTATCACCATACAAACATAATATCGTCTACCGGTACCAAAGCCACCGAAGCAACGAGTAACTTAGTGCGTGCTAGCCAGGGCTGCGGCGAAGCGTTCGGACACAGGCGAAAATACGCGGGAAATTACCTCCATTCCCATCATCATATCTCGGCAACCACTTGTCGTAGTGATCTCAACTCAACGGCAGTCTACAGACGAAGGTTGGTTCTACACTATGCAATTTAGTTGACTGCTCTAGATGGTCTCAATCAGTAGATATCGAATTATGAAGATAGCCATTTTTCAGGAATAACCCCGGACAGAAAGATCGCCTCATATGAAGGCCCCCGGATCCGGAGGGTTAATTAGCTGTAGTACTGTCGACCTCCCCGGCAAGAATCCGAACTGTCTCCCACTGAAAAGTTGGTTTGATTTCATATGCTCCATTATTCCTTCTCTAATTACCGTTTCCATTAGATTACACACAACACTTGTCAAACTGACTGGTCTATAATTTCCTGGGTCATTTCTCTTTCCCTTCTTAAAAATAGCTGTTATGTTCGCCTCTCTCCAGTCCATTGGGATTTGTCCTGTATTAAATGATACCTCAAATAACATTCTTAATGGCTCTACTAACATCTCACCTCCTTCCTTTATGATTCTTGGATGTATCCCATCCGGGCCCGGGGACTTACTTCTGTTCATTTTTTCTATAGCCCTTCTTATTCTAGCATGGGAAAACTCTATTAGTTCTAGTGCCGGTGCCTGTTTGATGGGAATAGTAGGCACTGCATCATCCGACTCCACTGTTAGTACCTCCCCAAAGTATTTCCCCAGCACCTCTGCTTTCTCTTTATCCGTTTCTGCTCTATTCCTATCAGTTCTGGGATACCTACTCTTCTTGTTAACTTTTCCTTAACCCCTCCACCCCGGAAGGGCTCTTGAACGCCCATAACAAACTCGGCCCGCGCAACCCGGAAGGGCTCTTGAACGCCCATTGCTTGCGCGAGTGCTTTCGAATGCCGCGCGTATATTTTTGGTGTCGTGGGAGGGTAGGTGGCGCCACCAGGCGTAAACTACGCCACAGCAACAGTATCTACCCCGACGCCATTATGGACAGTACGCCAAATAGTGATTCCGCTGTGTCCGATACCGTGCTTCCTACGACGCCCTTGCTAGTTCGTCGCGCCTTACCCCGACGCCATCGCCTAAATGTGTTATCTCCCGGAGGTATTGAGACGACATTGAGACTATATGAGCGTGCTGATGCCAAGTATATTGTTGATGATATAGTCAGTGACGAGTCCAGTAATTATAAGTCGAGTGATTATGGCCATGAGAGTGAGAAAGAAGAGCAATTCCTGGGATTTGCGAGAGAACATGACAGTGATGAGAGTGATGAAGGTGATGTACCAGTTGTTGAGAAAGCTGGTTTACCTAAAGACAGTGAACTTGGGAGAGTTCAAGGTCACTCACCAAATTTCGCATAAGTGACACGACGCCAAGCCCTTCCCCAGGTAAATCGCCTTTCAAGCTACACTTGTATAAGCAGAAAATACTTGAGAAGGCAGCCGCGGAAGCTAGGGAACAAGCAAAAATACTTGGCGAGGATGAGGCTGTGAGTGAGGGTCAGCGTGGTGACCCTTCTCGTCCGCCATTGTCTCCCTTATCTACCCACGCCACCCAAGATGACCCGGATGCCCCGCATTCTTCCCCACCACCCCCACCACTGCCAAGGGTTGAGGACCCCTCACTTTCGGCCTATTTGCCTCCTAGGTCCCCCGACAGGAGACATACTGCTGCCGAAAAGGGGAAAGGCAGGAAATATACCAAAAAAATTAAGAAAAGTAAGAGAGTTTTGTTCGAGGCTCCCGCGGCGTCCACCCCGGCCGGCCCCAGCCATACGTCCCCGCAACTTTCCCCACGGTCCTCCCCACCTCTCCCGCCTTCAACATGTCTTCCTGAAGAAGTCTTTGAGCTCGCATCACCAATACCTGGGCCTAGTGACAGTGAAACATTGCTTTCTGTCACTCGTCGCAGGCCAAGGAGCCCAGGACCTCGGGGGGGGGACAGCCTCACCTGCCACTCCTTCCCCACCTCGCCCACCCGCACGCCGCCCACGCATCACTGGTTCCCCACCAGATTATGTGGGGCCACTGATGATGAAGGGCACCTCTCTGAAGACTCTGGCCATGATTACATAGGTCCACCGTCAGGGCAAGATGACCACTCTGACGATGACTATATGGACATCGACGACCCTCGACCCATCCGCTTGGCCCGGCGTCGTGCTGCCCGTCGCGCTGGCCGCCGCCCTGGCCGACGCCCTAGGGCGCGCGCCTCCCGAGTTGGCCGTGGGCGTGCTGGGCCACCAGCTGGAGCTCCTCGTCAGCGTAGACAAGACCCATTCTACGTTTTTCAGTGGCAAGACGTAGTTGATGGGGATGGATACAACCCTGATGTGCCAGCTTTTGATGAGGTTCTGGAGGGTTCAGGCATTACCCCCAATTTTCCTGCAGGCCCCAATGCTCCACCACACGAACTATTTGAGGCCTTCTTTGATGAGGAGGTGGTAGGCTATATTGTCAAAGAGACAAATAAGCAGCACCAATTCCAGGTCCACTTTTTGGGCAAGGTGACCAAGGGCCACATGAGGCAGTGGACCCCAGTGACTCATAAAGAGTTCATGGTGTTCCTGGCACTCACCATGCTAATGCCTCATGTCAAGAAGCATAGGTTGCCTGACTATTGGATCACCAATGATCTGATATCCACCCCTGCCTTCGGGAAATATATGTCTCGCGACCGGTACCTTGATATCCTCGCAGCACTCCATCTTGTCACCAACACCGACGTCCACCTCGGTGACAAGCTGTGGAAGATTAGGACGTTGTACGAGATGATGCGAGAACGCTTCACCTCCTACTTCAAGCCCTTCCGCAAGGTCGTCATTGACGAGTCTCTTGTGCTGTTCCGGGGAAAACTCAGCTTCCGGCAGTACATCCCCTCAAAAAGACATCGCTTTGGCATAAAATTCTTTGTGCTGTGCGACTGCCAAACTGGCTATGTCCTGGACTTCCTGGTCTACAGCGGGAAGGAAGGGGACTTACTTGTGGACCCCCTCATTGGCTTTGGCGGAGCAGTGGTGCAAGCCATGATGGACCGCTACTTTCATAAGAATCACGTCCTCTACACGGACAATTACTACACGTCCCCCACTCTCTCACAGTACCTGCATGAGCGCAAGACGGGGACTGTAGGCACAGTACGAGGGAAAAGGAAGGGCATGCCACCTTTCCCTCCAAAGACCAAAAAAGGTGATGTGTTCAAGAAGAAGTCGGGGCCCATTCTGGCTATCCACTGGCACGACCAGCGGAAGGTCAACCTCCTGACCACCATCCACAAGGGGGAAATGGTGGAGACTGGCAAGGTGGATCGCCGCACCCAGGCCAGGGTGACCAAGCCCGATGCTGTCCTGGACTACAACATCAACATGAGGCTGGTGGACAAGTCCGACATGCAGATAGGCTTCATTGACTGCCTGCGTACCTCGTGCAGATGGTACAAAAAGTTCTTTCTGCATATGGTGGACATGTCAGTTCTGAATGCCTACAATATATACAAGCTTCGGAATGTGAACACACCCATGAAGTTCAATAGCCTGCGGAGGTTCCAAAAGCAGGTGTTGACGGAGCTCCTGGAGAAGTATGCTACGCCACAGAGGGCAGTGGCACATCCTGGGCCCGCCGTTATTGACCGCTTGCAGTGTGCTCAATACTTGATTAGGCACAGGCTTGGTTCCCTGCCTCAGAATGAATCAGGAAGAACGCAGCAGAAGCGGTGCCATGTCTGCTACAACAGCAGGGTGAGGCCGAGGTCAGGTAAAAAGTCAACCATGGAGTGTGTGGAGTGCAAGGTGGCACTCTGTGCTTTAGAGTGCTTCTTTGATTACCACTCCAAGCTGGAGTTCTAATAATCATACTGAAATTGCCAAATAAAATGACAATATGTACACTATAATTATATATAGGCAAAAAGTGGAAGAAAACCAATTTATTGTAATACAAAAGTCATGTATTATGATAAAATTGATACAAATACAATTACACCATAATAATATGTGAAAGTGACACATATGTATATACCAAGTGACATTCATATGATTAGAACCTATAGAAATATAGAAATCAGTGAAAAAAGACACAATAAATTGTATATAAAACGTTTACAAATCATATAACTAAGTGAAAGTGACACAAGACCTAATATTTGATGGCCAAAGTATAATAAACACCTGTGATAACGAATAATCAGTGCCTAATACAACAATAACCTACCTCAATTACTAATCAAATGTACGGTATCGAGTGAAAATGAGCATTATCAGTGACAGTGACACTCTCTAAAGCATATTTGTCAAAGTGAAAGTGACACAAGACCTAATATTTGATGGCCAAAGTATAATAAACACCTGTGATAACGAATAATCAGTGCCTAATACAACAATAACCTACCTCAATTACTAATAAAATGTACGGTATCGAGTGAAAATTAGCAATATCAGTGACAGTGATACCCTAATAAACATATTTTATATAATTGGCCTCAAAATAACTATAAAAATATCAAATAAACATCACATTCTCAATATCAAACACTAAAATCGTCTAAGGGAGATAAATACTTTGGCACGACGAGCGGCTAGGTGCGTCGTAGCCATGGCCGGGGCGACGCGTCCGAACGCGGGAAGAATTTGCCACCGAAAAGCACTCGTATTCCCGCGCTCACCATTATGCAACCAGAGGGGCTAGAGACCTCTACTCAATGCCATTCGACAGAGGAAGGTTTGTGGAACATTATTATCTTTTATTCACAACATTAAATGCCATATTCATTGACTTACAGAGTAGTTAACATAGCCCAAAGATCGTCAAAACACCCGGTACCGCAGCACAGTCGCGAGCTATAGCCCCCGGGGCTGGAGGGTTAATGTATTTCCAGAATATTTTTGGATTATCCTTCACGTTATTTGCAATCTCTCTCTCCTTCACCCCCCTCCTTGTCTCCCACCTTATTTTATTGTTTATTTGTCTACGTTCCAAATCCACTTCTTTAGCTTCTATACTAGACCCCCTGTTCTTTTTTAACACTTTTAGTCTATCCCACAATCGTTTCTTTCTTCTTATCCATGTCCAAAGCTTTCTTTTCATTGGTAATTCTGGGTTCGTTCTTTTCCTCAATTTTGTTTTATCCTTATATTCCCTTACTGGTACACATTTGGATATAGCATTCTCCAGTTTGACTCTAATCTTCCTCCACATTCCTTCAGCGTCTTCACCGTTCAAGTATTCCCCCCAGTCAATGTCCAAACACCTTCTCAGCAGCTCATTATCTGCTCTATCATACATTATATTTTTTTGTTGCTTCTATTATCCCTCTCTGTTTTAATATTGCAACTAAAACTTATACAGGCATGGTCACTACGACCTATAGGGCTATCCACATTGACATGTTCTACTATATCCTCCTCATTGCTAAAAATCAAATTAAGTACACTCCCCTGCGTCCCATCTCTATATCTTGTCATCTCTGTAATATGTTGCGTTAAAAAACAATCTCTCACTTTCTCTATAAACTTGTTTTCCAGGCTACACTGTCCCGCTAGAGTACCGGTAGTAAAATTTGCCCAGTTGATCCTTGGCAAATTGAAATCTCCAATCAAAATCTTATATTTGTTCTCTCTATTATCTATTTCCTCCATTGCTTTCAGTAGGTTATCATCCTCTTCCCTACTATTATTTGGGCTTCTATATATAGAGGCAATTAGAATTGACCCTCTTGCACATTTTACTTCAATACACAAATACTCACAATACTGCTGTCTCATATCCACCTCATTTACCTTGAGCTCTTTTCTTACATAAATAAACAGTCCTCTTCCAACCTCTGCTCTAATAGCATTCCTCTCATACAACTCAAAAACCCTCCAAACTATACTCCACCAGTTCCCTTTCAATTCTAGCATTTTTTGGTCTTACTTCCTGTAAGGCTATGACATCAGGTTTTTCCTCTTCATCCTGCAATCTACATATCAGTTCTCTTTTCTTGTCCTGGGTAAACACATCAACATTGCTAAACATAATCCTTAATCTTTCTACCATTCCTTCAGCAGCTACATCATCCCGCTCCTCCTGTCCGTGCCCTACTCCCCCCCTCACACTACCGGTACTGTGTCTGCAGCTTATTCTTCTCCTGTCTCTCCCCGAGACGCTTCCACCCTGCTCTCCACCTCTGCTACAACTTCTATCACATTCTCTTCCCTCCCAGCTCTCCTTCTCCCTTCTATTCGTATAAACCACTTCTTCAATTTCCCGTCCCTCACTCTCCAGAAAAACTTCTTCTTATCCTCCTCACCCAACTTTCCATTTTCCTCATCAGCCTTTTCCTGTAGTTCCTTTTTTTTTTTTCTTTGTTCTATGCTCAAATCCTTCTTTAATCTTATATGTTTCAGTTCTTCGTTTTTGTTTAGTCTCCAACTAAAATTTGTCACTGTCTCTGCCACTGCCCTGGTTTTAAACTGTACCCTTATAGGTCTCATCTCCCCCCTTCTATATCTACCTATCCTCCACCTCCACCTGCCCATCCCATCCACATCCATCTACATCGACAGCTTTCATGACCTCCTTCACTTTCTCCATATATCTCACTTTTCTCACTCCATTATCATTCATATGAGCCTGTATATCTCCATGCATGATGACACCTCTATCCCTGTCCATGGCCTCCCTCACGACACTCTCCTTGTTCTTCATGACTCCTACGACTGCACTCTCAAAACTTTTTTTTGTCTTGCTCATTCCCTCCTTTTGTTCTTTCACAATTTCCTCCAAATCCTTAACTTTCTGTTCACCTACCACCATCCATGCAGTTGACTCCTTCACTTCCTTGAATCGTCCTTCATATTCCTTCAGCTGCTCCTTTAATGCCATATTCTCTGCTCCCAAATCCTCTACCCTTTTTAGTATCATCTCTAGGTTATCATTAACTTCCGAAATAGGCCTACATTCGCTTCCTTCACTAAGCCTATTCCCTGCCCCACTCGACGCACCACATAGTTCGCACAACACCTTGATTTTCTCACCAATGTCCCCCTTCCACTTCTCTGTATCACTCTTCCACTTTTCCAAATCCTTCACGGCATTAAAAATCTCTTCTACCTTCTTATCTGTGCTCCTAAACCCACGAAACCGTCCTAACCTTTCTTCCGTCTCCTAGGTATCCCCTAGGATGTGTTTTTTCTTTGTTATGTATTCGGGTTGCGTTAAGCATTCTCCGGGTGCCCCATGGGGCCCCGGGGAACCCTAATATATAATTAGGCTCTCACGTCATTAACTATGGAACCACTACTAAACAGGGGAGGTGTGGTGGAGTGGTCATGCCACTGGATTGGTAATCCAATGGACCCGGGTTCAAATCCCGATATGTCAATGGGAAGATATTATTGGGATTGAATTTGTGCTGTACCTAGTATCAGTGCATTACCACAAAGCCCACCGAAATGCCAAAAAAAATACCCTCATTGTTCCCTGATTAAATAACACTGTATGAATATTCCCATATTCAAAATATGTTACAGGGGGACAATGCCTAGTGAGTTCACTGCTCAATAGGTGGCGTTCTGAGAGTGAGGGTCTGAGTCTGGAGGATGAGACGGTGAAGCACTTGAGCGAAGCAACCGGCCGCTTCAGAGATGGAGCTGCTTCGAGCCATGATGGATGCTTCACATGTCTCACTCCCCAGGCTGGAACAAGACCTCACGGGCTTCACCGTGTTGAGCGGTGGAATGTACAGGCTCTCAGCCTATGCCCGAGAGGGAGTAGTTGGAATATAGAAAAAAATAAAAAATAAAAACAAAAAATGGTTTTCCTTCCCTCCCTTTGGGTTGTCAAACCCATAATGGAAATAAAACACATATGTCTCACCTTTCTTATGGTCCTTGTCTTCTTATGCTTTATGTGCCCTGCAAAGAAGGAGAAGGTATACAGAATCCACTTGTCCCGTTTGCTGTGCTGGGGTACAGTGTCTCCGCTGGCCTTCTTGACAAGCTTTCCGTATCTGCTGCGCATATTTTCTACCCATGCACGCAGCTGTGCCCCTGAAGGAAGAGGAAATTTACGCAGGATTGGTTATAATAGCAGGGTATGTTATATAATAATAGCATTTTAGCTATCAAGTCAATTGCACATACAACATTCGAACATGAAAAATAAACTACCATCACAGCATACAAACAATATACAGTATATGTTCAGTGATGGAATATGCTAGCCCTGCTTGGGCCTCTAACCCACTGAAACACATCACCAAAGACTACAGATTATACAGAACCAAACCCTCAAAATAATCACTGGCTGCACAGCTACCACACCTACAGACCACCTACACCAGGAAACCAAAGTCCACAAAATCAAGGATCACCTTGATATAAGAGGCACACAAATTCTCGCCGCAGCCTCCACAAACCAACACCACCCACTACACTACATGGCAAAACATCCATGATATGGACGAATACTATGAATGCATTGGATGCTTACCTGTTACTGATGCACGCAGGGTCTTGGCCTTATTATCATAATAGCGTAGCTTCCTTGTGGCGTCTAGGTACAAGGGTGATCCACGGTCGTATATCCAAGTGGTCTGCTGCAGCCACTCAACCACGTCCACCTCGTCTGCTGCGGGTAGGACCACCCGCGTCAATTTGGCCTTCTTTTTTGCTCCGTACACGTCAGGCAAGGGAGTCTTGTCGCTACTGTGGCTGTTGTGATCATCGGTCAGAGCCTCCTCATCTATCTCGTGAATGGTAGCCCCTTTGTTCTCGAACATGGTTGCCTCTTCAAACTTAATCTCATTGATTCCTTCAAATTCCATCTTAATATCATTGGTTCCTTTTAAGTCTAACTCTTCCTCTTCAGTCTTCAACATAACAACTAAACCATCATCCAACATCTCCATCATAATTTTTTTGGACAGTATTTGTTTTTTTCAGTTATAAATGAATGTGTGTAAGGTAACTAACAAGAAAGTTTTACTATCTAAACTATTCAAAGCCCAAGAGCCCATACCAAGATGTGATCATACTACACAGAATCATTATCGACCAATCAATAAATAAACTATGTTGCTGCTTCCTGATGAGTAACTTCAGTTGTGAACCTGAAACAAGAACTGTCATTAGTGTACAAGTCATAATCATTGTATTAAACTTCTGCATATTTTTTACTATTTTTAAGAAAGCAAAGACAGAGAATTGTTATTAACCCTTTGAAGATTATGAAGCATTTTGACAGTTTATTCTGGCTATCGTGAGATGATTTTAAACAGCTTTGGAAGAATCTGTTGGAATTACAAAGGTAAAGATTAGCTCGGCTTTCATATACCATCCCTAATCTGAATATAATCATCTAAAAAAAAAGACAGAAAACAGAAATGAGATGCATTATTGGATCTTGAAAGGGTTAATCTTACTAATATATTATCATAATGTAAAAACTATGGTTCATTCGCCAATGATCTCGGCAAAATTCCGATATCTACGGTACAAATCCGAGGGACCACCGTGGCTTGTCGGACAGGTGTCCATACTTCTCGGAAATTCCGAGACAAAACTCTGAGGGCCCACGTGGTCTGTCGGACAGGTCACCTTACAACTCGGAACATATCAAGAAATTCCGAGATGTCCGTGGGGTCATGCCCAAGCCGCGGACACCCCACGCGGCGAGTTTCCATAGCAACCACTCCCCCCACCCCGTATCCTCCATCCCACCCCCCTTTGTTTTCCCTGACTCACCCTCATCTGCCACTTTATCAGCTTGTTGTTTTCAGCTTTTCAGCTTGTTTTCAGCTTGTTGTTTTCTTGCGCATCGCATCCCTTAGTCCGCCATTATACCTCCCAAGGCTAAAGTGAAGCGTATAGTGACATCCGTATCCCTGGAGACGAAGCTGCAGATGCTTAAGGACCTGGATGGCGGTATGAGAGATAAAGCCTTGCAGGAGAAGTACCAGCTTGGGAAGTCAACTGTGTACGACTTTATCAGAGATAGGGAAAACATCCGACAGCATGGCGCCGCCCTTCTTCATAGGCCAGCTGATTCAAAGATTTTCCGGAAAGCTAAGATGCCCTTTCCGGACATTGACACAGCAGTAATCAAGTGGTATCACCAGCTACGAGCCGAAGGTGTGACCGTTCGAGAGATAGAGATACAGCACGTCGCGAAGAAGTTTGCTTGCCATCTTCATCATTCATCATCATCTTCATCATTGTGGGAGTTTGGCGCTGCCAACTGGGAGGCTCTCCGGCAGTACTTCTTTGATTTCCCATGGAATGATTTCTGCTTCCGTGGCCGGGGACCCTCGGAGAGTGCTGAACGCATTACCGAGGTAATCCTATCGGGCATGGAAGCATACATTCCATTCTCTTTCTCTCAGACTAATGCTAAAAAATCTTGGTTTACTCACGCCTGTTCTACTGCTGTCCGCAATAAGGAGGAAGCATTCAAACAGTACCGACGCCTTAAAGGTGGGGGCTCATGGGTTGAGGTAAACATGGACAAATAATCGCCAACCTGCATATAATTATCTTGTAAAATGCAATGTCACTGAAATAATTATTAACAATGGTATAAGGATTTTGCGGATCGTCTATACCGGGCCTGTGACGTCATAGTGACGTCACACCAGTATCCTTAGCCTAGACTGGATGGTGGACTTACACTCTTGTGACGTCACAGGCCCGGTATAGACGATCCACAAAATCCTTTATACCATTGTTAATAATTATTCCAGTGCCATTGCATTTTGCAAGATAATTATGTACAGCTTGGCGATTATCATTCCATGTTTATCTCAACCCATGAGCCCCCACCTTTAAAACTCAAGACTCTCATTCTTCCTATGTTTCTGCCCGGAATCAAGCCAAATCTGTTCTTCGACTTGCCAAACACTCTTTCATCAATAATAAATGCACTGAATTATCCAACTCTGGCTCTTCGCAAGCTTTCTGGCATCTAGCCAAAAACCTCTCCAACAATTTCTCTTCCTCGTCTTTCCCTCCCCTTTCCCACTCTGATGGCACAACCATCACTTCTTCCTCTGACAAAGCTAAACTCTTCGCTCAAACTTTTGCTAGAAACTCCACCTTGGATGATTCCGATGCTATTCCTCCCTCTCCACCCTCCTCTCTCTTACTTATGCCTAATATACTAATCTCTTCTAAAGATGTACTTTCTACCCTCTCTGGGCTTAATACTAATAAGGCGTACGGTCCGGATGGTGTTCCTCCTGTTGTTCTCAAAAACTGTGCTTCCATGCCGACTCCCTGCCTAGGCAAACTCTTTCGTCTCTGTCTATCCTCTAACGTCTTCCCTTCATGCTGGAAGTTTGCTCACATTCAACCTGTCCCAAAGAAGGGTGACCGCTCTCAACTCTCCAACTATCGTCCAATTGCTCTCATCTCTTGTCTTTCTAAAGTTTTTGAAACTATTCTTGCTTCCAAATTTCTTAAGCATTTCTCTTCTCATAATCTGCTCTCAGATCGCCAGTATGGCTTCCTTAACCCTTGGGATCCGGGAGGCCTCATATGAGGCAAAATGGTCAAATAAAAATCGCCGCTATAATCATCAGAACTCGGCAACCACGCATTGTAGCGACGTCATCTCTACGGCATTCTACAGACAACAAAAACTTCTACAATTTGCAAAAACATTGACTGCTCTAGGTGGTCTCAATCAGTAGCTACTGAATTATGAAAATGATGTTACCAAAATTCATATGAGGCCCCCCGGATCCCATGGGTTATTGGGTTAAGGGTCGCTCTACTGTACTGGTGATCTTCTTTCATATCTCTTGGTCATCCTCCTTTCGGGACTTCTGTGAGACTTTTTCTATTGCACTAGACATATCGAAAGCCTTCGATAGAGTCTGGCACAAATCTTTAATTTCTAAACTACCCTCCTTCGGTTTCTATCCCTCAATCTGTGCCTTTGTCTCTAATTTCCTTTCCGGCCGTTCCATAGCCGCGGTTGTGGACGGCCATCGTTCACTTCCTCACCCTATAAACTCCGGTGTTCATCAGGGCTCTGTCCTATCTCCTATTCTCTTTCTAATTTTTATAAATGATCTTCTCAACTGTACCTCAATTTCCATCCATTCATACGCAGACGACTCAACCTTACACTACTCCATTAGTTTTTTAGAACGCCCCAGCCAGCAATCCCTCAACGACAAACGTAATGAAGCCATAGAACTCTTAAATTCTGATCTAAATACTATCTCCAATTGGGGCAGAGAAAACCTTGTTACCTTTAATGCTTCCAAAACCCAATTTCTCCATCTATCTACCCGTAAGCAAGATAGACAAGGTAGGATACAGTATGTATGAAGCGATGGAGGAAGTGAATGCAGAAAAGGATATAGGAGTAGTGATAGACAATAAGTTAAATTTCTCAGAACATTTAGCGGAAAAGATAAACAAAGCCAATAGAATTGTAGGGCTGATAAGGAGGACATCTGTGTCACTTGACGAAAAAATCTTCAGGAATTTCTATACAGCACTGGTTAGGCCGCACCTGGAATATGCGACCCAGGTGTGGGCTCCATATATGGTAAAGGATATAGAAGCAGTGGAGAAAGTGCAGAGGAGAGCTAGCAAGCTAGTACCAACGTTGAAGAACGCGGGCTATGAGTAGAGGTTGAAGACACTGGGACTTCCGACACTGGCATATAGGAGAAAGAGAGGGGATATGATAGAGACTTTTAAGATAGTGTCAGGAAAGTATGATGAGGATGTGTGTGAAGGTATCTTCTTGATGCGGGAGGAACAAGAACGAGGGGACACTCTTAATAAAATTTACAAAGAAAGAAATAGGCTTGAAAAGGCAAGGAACTCATTTTGTGATAGAGTGGTAAATGAGTGGAACGCACTGCCCCAGTATGTAGTCGATTCCGAATCAATAAGGAAGTTTGAAAGTAATCTTGATAAAGCATGGGGAAGACAAGATTTGAAGTTTGATTATAAAGCAAAAATACAGAATAGTAAAAATTTTGCATCTGCTGCCGCCGCCGCCAACACCGTGAACGACCGCAGTAGTGCAAGTACTGGCACTGAGCTGGATACACAGGCCTAGTTTGCCTTGTTCCAGAGGATCTACTGTAAGAAATTGTAAGAAACTGTAAGTAAGGAACTCCCAGCGGACTATCCCTTATTCTTCAACAATACAAAAATCAATCCTTCATCTTCTCTCAATATTCTTGGTGTCTCTTTTTCTTCTGCTCTCAGTTGGAAGGACCATATTACCAGTCTTGCTAAGGCAGCCTCCCAGAAGCTGGGTGTGCTCAACCGCCTTAGGGGGTTCTTTTCCCCTGCACAGCTTCTTGCTCTGTACAGGGGCATAGTGCGTCCTTGTATTGAGTATTGTTCACATGTGTGGGGAGGTTCCTCTCACACCGCTCTCCTAAACAAAGTTGAAAGGAAGGCCTTTCGTATCATTAACTCCCGTCCACTCACCAACTCTCTGCAATCTCTCTCTCTCCACCGCAATGTTGCATCTCTCTCGCTATTCTATCGCTACTATAATAATCAGTGTTCCTCAGAGCTTTCCCAGTGTATACCACCTCCTTTACGTAGGGCACGTGGTACCCGTCTTGCATCTCAATCCCACCCCTACTCTGTGCAACTCTCCAACCCGAGAGTGAAACGTTACTCTCAAACTTTCTTCTACTCAACAGCTGAGCTCTGGAACTCTCTCCCCAAAATAAGTCCTTCCCTCTTCCTATGACTTAAATTGCTTCAAACTCTGTGTGTCCAGGCATTTTGGCTCGAACGTCCTTTGATTTTGGCTATGGGGGAGGCACTCGCTATAGGCAGTTCTGCCTTTTGCCTCCCTCAATCACATAGAAAAAAAAACAAAAAACAAAAACCCAAATTTCAAGTGTAGCGAATGTTGGCTGTGGCGATTCAGGAACCGCCATGGTCTGTCTAATCGGAGATTTGTGGAGAAATCTTGAGTGCCGACGCAGCAGCGATCGGTCCGTTCACTCAACATCTTAAGAAGATTATGACATATGAACATTTGCAGTTGTTCCAGCTCTACACCGGAGATGAAACAGCATTGTACTGGCGGTCCCTTCCTACTAAGACCCAGGCGTACCATGAGTTGACTTTTACTTCCGGACATAAGACTGTTAAGGAGCGCATTTCTGTGTTATGTTGTGCTAACACTGATGGGAGTCACCGCCTCACACCAAATGTTGTGGGAAAATCACAGAAGCCAAGAATCCTGAAGGATTTGATGAAGACAAACCAGCTGCCTGTGGACTACTATAGGGCCAAGAGTGCCTAATTTAACCAGCACATCACCGAGGAAGTCTTCCATGGGCGTTTTGTATGGTATTCCTCCTGCTGGATAACGCACCTGCACACCCGTGTACCTCTAAGTTGGAGAGCTTCATGTATTTGCCCCCTAACACAACCAGTGTCATCCAGCCCATGGACCAGGGTATCATCGAGTTGTAAAGAGGCGATACAATAGGAAATTTCTAGAAGAGTGTTCCCTATAAGAGTGTCTTGTCATAGTTGAGGATGGGATGGACGAGGAGGGCTATGTGGATGAACGAGGCAAGAAAAGTCTAGAAAATTTAAAGAAGTACACCCTCCGTGATTGCATCTACAACTGGGCCGAAGCATGGAAAGAAGTAACATTTAACACACTCAAGAACAGCTGGTGTAAGCTGCTTGATATCCCCAAAGTCAACGATAATGGGTTCCTTAGGTTCGAGGCTGGGGACTTTCGCAACCTACTCCGGCAGGCCAACCAGGGTGACCTTCCTGAGGCAGAGGTGAAGGACTGGATACAACAAGATGTCGATCTACCAGGTCATCAACACAGGACTGATAAAGAAATTGCTGCAGAGGTGCTCGGTGGCTCTGTAGAAGAAGAGCCAGACGAAGACGAAGAAGCTGCAGAAACTGGTGAGGCAAAGGTCAGCCTAGCCAGTGTCCTGGAGTCTTTTGATACCATTCTGAAGTACCTGTCGCAGGAAATGGATGATAAGCTGACTTTTCTCTACGAGCCTCTTTGAAGTGGCCGCTTTAGTGTACAGAAGGCCTACCTGGACAGCAAGAAGAAACAAAAGATTAGTTCCTTCTTCACTTCAACACCACTACCAACTATACCTCGAACATCCTCTGGTGCTAGTTCAATCTCAGTTGCATCGATCTCCTCCCTTGCATCGACCTCCCTCAGTACAGCTGACACGATCCCATGGTCAGATATGGATACCAGTATGATGGACCTAGATAGTGACATTGATGATGTGATGGTGATGTGTGAGGGTCAGGGTAAGGGTCCTATAAACGGTAAGGGACATGGTTCGAAGAACAGTGAGGGTGTGAAGCCGAAGAACAGTAGGGGGGGGTGAAGAACAGTGAGCTGGAGAAGGACAGTGAGATGGAGAAGGACAGTGAGGTGGAGAAGGACAGTGAGGTGGAGAAGGGGAGTGAGAGGGAGAAGGGGTAGTGAAGTGTGGGGAGGGGGGAGGGGGGAAAAGACAATCATCAAGGAAAAATAATCATCAAGAACTACAGCAAGACTACATACAAACCTACAGTATACATTACAGGGAAAGGAGAGAAGAAGGGACCTGTTTCCAGTGCTTCTTATGGGAGGGTGAGTGTTCCTGTTCAGTATATTACAGTATAGTATACCGGTACTGTACTATAATGTACTGTTCACTAAACAAATTGTACCGTACTGTACTGTATTCCCTATATAAGTGGTCCCTCTCGCTTGGCGAGTTTCAGCTTGGCGAAACACAGTATTGGCGATAGGTTGGATATGGTACCAGAATTCGCATTTGGCGCTTCAAATGCACTTTTGGCGAGAATGCTGACGTCACGGAATGATATCGGCCCAGAATGCACCACCCGCAAGCGTCCACAACCACCACACTCACTCGTCTCACCAGGCCTAACTCAAAATAATTCATGGTAAATAAAATCTGTTATCTATTATCTATTGTCTTTTATATTGCTGTTAATGTTTCATGTATAATGTCTTTGCTTTTAACCCGGGAGCTGCGGGGAGACTCTTAAGAGTTCCCCCGGCGCACTGCGGGGAGACTCTTAAGAGTCAGAGAAAAAAAAAATCAACTTTTGACATCGAAAAAAAAAAAAAAAAAAAAAAAACAGATTTTTATTTTATTTTTTTTTTGGCCCCTGGGCCATGCAAAATCTCAGTCCTCTACCTCCCCTCCTTCCCCACTTTCCTCCTCTCCTTCAGTTATCACCTATTTTCCCTGTTATTCCCTTATTCTGAGGTATATTTTCGTGCTAACATTAGAAATCCGATTGGAGGGTGTGGTCATCACTGATAGCAAGCGAGTGCAAGAGAGAGAGAGAGAGTATCGATCGACTGTGTCTCAGTGGCCTTGGGGGAAATTGGCGGGAAAGCAGATTGCCTCACCCATACATTATACAACTCGCGGGCTATATCTCCGATTTTGACCATCCAAACGCTGTTTTCACTCGTTTTATTGTTGTT
Organism: Paralithodes platypus; assembly: GCA_032716605.1. Classification (NCBI taxonomy): domain Eukaryota; kingdom Metazoa; phylum Arthropoda; class Malacostraca; order Decapoda; family Lithodidae; genus Paralithodes; species Paralithodes platypus. Next base: position 52,313,203 of record CM064504.1, read on the forward strand.
TCAGGTTAATACCTTTATAATCAACCCATAATAGGCGCATATGGATAAGTATTAATGCTATTATTGGCACAATGAATATTTTAGTGACGGAAACACCTCAAATACGTCAGCACAGGGGGACGTTTCCAATTACCCCCATGCGCACTTCAGAGGTTAAGCAGTTAAAGTACAAAAATGGAGGTCAAAAGGGTGAACTCGGGCCTCGTCAAAGACTAATGGATAATTTTCCCATTTAAAGTACTATTCGTGTTTGGCGAAATTCACTTTTGGCGATGGTTTGGCGAGGCTAATGAAATCGCCAAATGAGAGGGACCACTGTACTATATATTTACATGTACCTGTAGGCTACTGTATAATGTGTCTGCTGTATACTGCAATTCATCTTGAGTCTACGTTGTTAGTGATAAGGTAGTCTCTGTTAGGGTTTTTTTTTTTTTTTTTTTTTTTTTCTATGTGATTGAGGGAGGCAAAAGGCATAACTGCCTATAGCGAGTGCCTCCCCCATAGTTGAAAGAGTGACAGTGCCAAAATCAAGGGACGTTCGAGCCAAAATGCCTGGACACACGGAGTTTGAAGCAATTTAAGTCATAGGAAGAGGGAAAGACTGATTCTGGGAGAGAGTTCCAGAGCTCAGATGTTGAGTAGAAGAAAGTTTGAGAGTAACGTTTCACTCTTGGGTTGGAGAGTTGCACAGAGTAGGGGTGGGATTGAGTTGCAAGACGGGTACCACGTGCCCTACGTAAAGGAGGTGGTATGCACTGGGATAGTTCTGAGGAACACTGATTATTATAGTAGCGATAGAATAGCGAGAGAGATGCAACATTGCGGCGGAGAGAGAGAGATTGCAGAGAGTTGGTGAGTGGACGGGAGTTAATGATACGAAAGGCCTTCCTTTCAACTTTGTCTAGGAGAGCGGTGTGAGAGGAACCTCCCCACACATGTGAACAATACTCAATACAAGGGCGCACTATGCCCCTGTACAGAGCAAGAAGCTGTGCAGGGGAAAAGAACCCCCCTAAGGCGGTTGAGCACACCCAGCTTCTGGGAGGCTGCCTTAGCAAGACTGGTAATATGGTCCTTCCAAATGAGAGCAGAAGAAAAAGAGACACCAAGAATATTGAGAGAAGATAAAGGGTTGATTTTTGTATTGTTGAAGAATAAGGGATAGTCCACTGGGAGATCCTGACGGGTAGATAGATGGAGAAATTGGGTTTTGGAAGCATTAAAGTTAACAAGGTTTTCTCTGCCCCAATTGGAAATAGTATTTAGATCAGAATTTAAGAGTTCTATGGCTTCATTACGTTTGTCGTTGAGGGATTGCTGGCTGGGGCGTTCTGAAAAACTAATGGAGTAGTGTAAGGTTGAGTCGTCTGCGTATGAATGGATGGGAATTAAGGTACAGTTAAGGAGATCATTTATAAAAATTAGAAAGAGAATAGGAGATAGGACAGAGCCCTGAGGAACACCAGAGTTTATAGGGTGAGGAAGTGAACAATGGCCGTCCACAACCGCAGCTATGGAACGGCCGGAAAGGAAATTAGAGACAAAGGCACAGATGGAGGGATAGAAACCGAAGGAGGGTAGTTTAGAAATTAAAGATTTATGCCAGACTCTATCGAAGGCTTTCGATATGTCTAGTGCAATAGAAAAAGTCTCACCGAAGTCCCGAAAGGAGGATGACCAAGAGTTAGTAAGATATGAAAGAAGATCACCAGTAGAGCGACCCTTAAGGAAGCCATACTGGCGATCTGAGAGCAGATTATGAGAAGAGAAATGCTTAAGAAATTTGGAAGCAAGAATAGTTTCAAAAACTTTAGAAAGACAAGAGATAAGAGCAATTGGACGATAGTTGGAGGGTTGAGAGCGGTCACCCTTCTTTGGGACAGGTTGAATGTGAGCAAACTTCCAGCATGAAGGGAAGACGTTCGAGGATAGACAGAGACGAAAGAGTTTGCCTAGGCAGGGAGTCAGCACGGAAGCACAGTTTTTGAGAACAACAGGAGGAACACCGTCCGGACCGTACGCCTTATTAGTGTTAAGCCCAGAGAGGGTAGAAAGTACATCTTTAGAAGAGATTAGGATATTAGGCATAAGTAAGAGAGAGGAGGGCGGAGAGGAAGGAATAGCACCGGAATCATCCAAGGTGGAGTTTCTAGCAAAAGTTTGAGCGAAGAGTTTAGCTTTGTCAGAGGAAGAAGTGATGGTTGTGCCATCAGAGTGGGAAAGGGGAGGGAAAGACGAGGAAGAGAAATTGTTGGAGAGGTTTTTGGCTAGATGCCAGAAAGCTTGGGAAGAGCTAGAGTTGGATAGTTCAGTGCATTTATTATTGATGAAAGAGTGTTTGGCAAGTCGAAGAACAGATTTGGCTTGATTCCGGGCAGAAACATATGAAGAATGAGAGTCTTGAGTTTTAAGGCGTCGGTACCGTTTGAATGCTTCCTCCTTATTGCGGACAGCAGTAGAACAGGCGTGAGTAAACCAAGATTTTTTAGCATTAGTCTGAGAGAAAGAGAATGGAATGTATGCTTCCATGCCCGATAGGATTACCTCGGTAATGCGTTCAGCACTCTCCGAGGGTCCTCGGCCATGGAAGCAGAAATCATTCCATGGGAAATCAAAGAAGTACTGCCGAAGAGCCTCCCAGTCGGCAGCGCCAAAGTGCCACAAGCGCCGCCGGCTAGGAGGATCGGGTGGCTGTACTGGAGAGATAGGACAGGTGACAGAGATAAGTTTATGGTCGGAGGAGCCCAAAGGAGAGAAAAGATCGACAGTATAAGAAGAAGGGTTAGAAGTTAGAAACAGGTCAAGAATGTTGGGCCGATCTCCGATGCGATCCGGGATACGGGTGGGTTGCTGAACTAACTGCTCTAGGTCATTTAGGATAGAAAAGACGTAGGCTTGTTCACCAGGTGGATCAGTAGTGTGAGAGGAGAGCCATTGGCGGTGGTGAACGTTGAAATCTCCTAAGATGGAGATTTCTGAGAAAGGAGAAATGGATAGAATGTGTTCCACTGAAGAGTTTAGATAGTCAAAGAATTTAGGAAAGTTGGTAGAGTTAGGGGAAAGATAGACAGCACAGAAATATTTAGTAAGAGAATGACAGGAAAGTTTGAGCCATAAAGTTGAGAATTCAGAGGAGTCGAAATCGGGAACACGAGAGCAAGTGAGTTTGTTGTGCACATATGCACAACATCCGCCTTTGGCTTTGAAACTAGGATAGAGAAAGTAGGAGGATACAGAGAAGGGGTTGCTGGATGTTGCTACAGACACCTGGGTTTCGGTGAGGAAGAGAAGATCAGGTTTGTAGGAGGAGAGATGGTGCTCAACAGAGTGAAAGTTAGAGGAAAGTCCGCGAATGTTGCAGAAATTAATAGAAAGAGTAACAGGCCGAGGTCCAGGTAATTGTGTGGGGTCGTCAGGGGATGGTCGGTCGGGTGAGGGGGCATTTATGGTCCCCCCCCCTGGGGACTCCGAGGCTGGGCTAAAATTCATCATTTTGTGTTTTTTTAAATTTTGGTGTGGAGGAATGAAGTGTGGTGTGCATGTTTAGTGTAGTGAAGTGGATAGGAGGAGGAGGTGTTTGTGAGAGCTAGCTGGATTGCTCTCAGTGTAAATGAGGCACAAAGAAAATCAGTAAGAGAGGCCAAGCAAATGAAACAGGAGTTCCAGCGACTCTTTATCACATGCCTATAACCTCACCTGGGTCTAGCCCTGATCGATTGGTGACTACAATCTCCCCACCAAAGGGTAGTCTCCATTTGCTATGGTGGCTCATACCATGTCCCAATTCGGACATTTTCCCTCTCTTAAGTCGGACACTAAGTCGGACTTAGCACTTCTCGGAAAATCTGACTTTTCGGAAGTGGTCTCCCACCAATTAGTCCGAGTTAGCGAGGGTTTACCGTAAAACCGTGTAACTTCGGACATTTTTCAAGGTTTTTTAACAATATCTCCTGACTGTAAACACATTATAGAGATATAACTAGGTCAAGTGATGTGTGGTGATAGTGCGCGGTAATCCAGGAAGCCTCCTAAAATTATCCCCCATAATAAGAGAGCTATCCTTATCCTAAATGGTGTCCGAAGTCATCTTGAAAAGTGGCTAACTTCGGACATGTATGGATAACTTCGGACATCCAGTGATTTCTTATGGAAAATGATTGCCAAGAAAGCTGGGATAGCCTCGGACAAGCGGAGGGGAACTTCGGACGTACGTTCGTGGTTTTATTTCATTCATTTTTTGGCTCCTACTATTTTATATGAATATTTTACTATTGCTGCTTATTCCTGTCCGATGTCTTACTGGAAAATGCACAGTCAATACTTTTAGGCCTGTATAATTAGTATAGGAGGGGGTGGAAGGTGGACGTAGTTTTTGAGCTCCGACATATTATCATGTGCAAGATTAAATATAACGGAATATCGAGAACATACTGAGCGAGCGAGGAGAGGAAGGACTGGTGAAGTGCTAGGGGGAAAAAATGGTGTGGTGGAGGGGTGAGTTATATAATAACTTATATTGTAAAACGAGTAGTTTAACAAGGGTCAGCTGGAGTGTAGTGATTGTAAACAAACATGGCGGATGGAACGGCGGGAATCTCGGAGTCGGAAGAAAGGTTAGAGCGATTTCGTAGGTTTAGGAGTACAGATAGGAAGGTCGAAGAGATTATGAATGAACATTGTGAAGGATCTGGAAAAGTGGAAGAGTGAAACGGAGAAATGGAAGGGGGACATTGGTGAGAAAATCAAGGTATTGTGCGAACTATGTGGTGTGTCGGGGGAGGGGGGGGAGGGGGGGGAGCAGGGAATAGGCCTAGGCTTAGTGAAGGAAGCGAATGTGGGCCTATTTCGGAAGCTAATAAGAACCTAGAGATGGTATTAAAAAGGGTAGAGGAATTGGGAGCAGAGAATGTGGCATTAAAGGAGCAGCTAATGGAATACGAAGGACGATTCAAGGAAGTGAACGAGTCGACTGCATGGACGGTGGCAGGTGAACAGAAAGTTAAGGATTTGGAGGAAATTGTGAAAGAACAAAAGGAGGAAATGAATAAGACAAAAAAAAGTTTTGAAAGTGCAGTCGTAGGTGTCATGAAGAACAAGGAGAGTGTCGTGAGGGAGGCCATGGACAGGGATAGAGGTATAATCATGCATGGAGATATAGAGGCTCATATGAATGATAATGGAGTGAGAAAAGTGAGATATATGGAGAAAGTGAAGGAGGTCATGAAAGCTGTTGATGTAGATGGATGTGGATGGGATGGGCAGGTGGAGGAAGTCAGTAGGATAGGTAGATATAGAAGGGGGGAGATGAGACCTATAAGGGTACAGTTTAAAACCAGGGCATTGGTAGAGACAGTGACAAATTTTAGTTGGAGACTAAACGCAAATGAAGAACTGAAACATATAAGATTAAAGAAGGATTTGAGAATAGAACAAGGAACAAAAATAAAGGAACTACAGGAAAAGGCTGATGAGGAAAATGGAAAGTTGGGTGAGGAGGATAAGAAGAAGTTTTTCTTGAGAGTGAGGGATGGGAAATTGAGGAAGTGGTTTATAAGAATAGAAGGGAGAAGGAGAGCTGGGAGGGAAGAGAATGTGATAGAAGTTGTGGCAGAGGTGGAGAGCAGGGTGGAAGCGTCTCAGGGAGAGACAGAAGCTGCAGACCCAGTACCAGTAGTGTGACGGGGGGAGTAGGGCACGGACAGGAGGAGCGGGATGATGTAGCTGCTGAAGGAATGGTAGAAAGATTAAGGATTATGTTTAGTAATGTTGATGTGTTTACACAGGACAAGAAAAGAGAACTGATATGTAGGTTGCAGGATGAAGAGGAAAAACCTGATGTCATAGCCTTACAAGAAGTAAGACCAAAAAATGCTAGAATTGAAAGGGAACTGGTGGAGTATAGTTTGGAGGGTTTGGAGTTGTATGAGAGGAATGCTATTAGAGCAGAGGTTGGAAGAGGACTGTTTATTTATGTAAGAAAAGAGCTCAAGGTAAATGAGGTGGATATGAGACAGCAGTATTGTGAGTATTTGTGTATTGAAGTAAAATGTACAAGAGGGTCAATTTTAATTGCCTCTATATATACAGAAGCCCAAATAATAGTAGGGAGGAGGATGATAACCTACTGAAAGCAATGGAGGAAATAGATAATAGAGAACAAATATAAGATTTTGATTGGAGATTATTTCATAAATGTTTATACATATTTTAATAATGCATCACTTAGCTCTACTCCCACTAGTTCTGTATATTTTGATAGAACTAAACTTAAAGATGCCCTTAAATTCCTCCTTTTCAATACTTATGTTAGATTCGGGCCTTACATTTTCAAACAAATATTAGGAATCCCTATGGGTGGCAATGCTGGCCCTTTAATTGCAGATTTATTCTTGCTTGCTTTAGAATTTAAATATATAAAAGACTTAGTTGACAGTAGCAAGAAAAATAAAATCCCACAAAAATTAGCACTTGCTAAATTGTTAAGTAATAATAGTAGATATATTGATGATATTCTCGTTTGCAATTTGTTAAATTTTAATCAAGTTGCTAAACTTATTTACCCTAATTCTATTCCCCTCACACAATGTAACGTAAATTATAAAGTTGAAAATTTTCTTGATATAAATATAGAGATTGTTAATGAACAGTGCATACTTAACCCTCCAGCCCCGGCTATGTATTATATATATATTCCTCGAAACCCGGGTGTTTTGGCCGAAAAACGTCTAGGCTAGGCTACCGTATATTCGTTAATCAGACTGCTTCCCGCATTCCCGCGCATCCCCAAGCGTAGCTGTGTTATTTACCTGTAGAATGGCATTAAGTAGAGCTCTCTAAGTCAACTGGTTGAGCTGTGATGATGATTTCATTGGAGATAACTTTATGGCCAAAACAGCCACTTTACACCACTTTTCGATACTTAACAACAACATACAGGCACACACGAACAAGTGACGCTCTCCTTCTTGTGGCCGGAGATGCGGGGCGACGGTCCAGCCGGCTGTTGTTTACATGCGTCGGACCGACGCCTCGCACACGAAGCTCACAGGCTTTCAACCACTGGGCGTTCAAGAGACCATCCAGGTACCTGTTATATGCTTTTTTATGGGCGTTCAAGAGCCCTTCCGTGGTGAGAGGGTTAAAGTATATCACAAAGTTGATGATTTTAATTTTAACGTAATAAACTTTCCTTTCCCTAGTAGTAATATCGATAGTAAAATAACGTATAATTGTTTTTATTCCCAGTTAATAAGATTTTGTAAAATTTGCACTAAAGTAGATGATTTTTGGGCTAGAGCTAGGTTACTATACAGACTCTTAGTAGACAGAGGTTTTGAGTCAAGTAAATTGTTCCATAAATTTAATCTTTTTAGGGTCAATTATTGTGACTATTCTAAAATTTGACATCAATAATTTTAATCAAGCATTTTTAACTTGAAGTTTCTTGTATAACCTCTGCTTACTTTTTGTCTGTATTTATTATTTTTGTCTGTATTTATTGTTTATCTTTTTCTTTTTATATTATTAATATTGATGATTTTTAAATTGATTGTTCTTGTTAAAAGAGTACTCTTTGTTTAAATCTGTTGTTACTTCATATTTTGCAATTATTTGTCTTTATATTATATGTATTCATTGTCGATAGTATCAATTGCTTGCTTTTGCGATTTCCTTAGTTTATTTGTGCGATAAATGTAGGTTATTTGTAGGGTAGTTGTTGTTGTTGTTGTTGTTCCCTAAGCTGCCTGGCCGAACAGCCCCGAGTCCCTGAGGAAGGCCATGGCCACGATCGGGCTTTCCCACAGAGCTCTCATTGAGTGTAGATTGTGTTGTTGGCGTAAGTGGTTGTGTGAAATGCAGTCTTCTATGATGTGTTTAATGGTATGGGGTGCTGTGTTACATCCCGGGCAGGCGTCGACAACGGAGTCATCCAGTCTCTTCTGATAGCTCAGGAGAGCTGGATGGTGTCCGCATCTCAGCCTGGCCAGGTGGACTCTGTCCTCGCGAGGAAGGGAGGATTCGGAAGGATGGATTTCGGGAGGTCGTGCATGCAGCTGCTTGTTGTCTGTGAGTGAGTGGATGGATCGGCGAGAGATATGAGTATGGATGTGCTTCTGGAAGTTGGTTCGGGGTGGGCAGGGAGGGAGAGAGGACAATAATTGTGTGTGATACCGTGTGCTGGGTGTTGTTTTGATATTTCTTGGTGTCTGTGGGTGTGTTGCCATGTAGTTTAGTGGGTGGGCTTGGTTCATGGAGGCTGCTGCCAGGAATTGAGTGCCTCTCATGTCCAGATGGTCTTTGACTTTGAGGATTTTGGTTTCTTGATGTAGGTGATCTGTGGGTGCAGTAGCTGTGCAGCCTGTAATGATCTTCAGGGCTTTGTTTTGAATAGTCTGTAAGGTCTTATGATGTGTTTCAGCTAGGTTAGTAGCCCAGGCTGGGCTTGCATATTCCATCACTGATCTAATGTATTGTTTATATACTGTGGTGGTAGTTTCTTTGTTGTGTCCAAATTTTGTGTGAGCAAGTGAGCTGAGGGCGTTAAGTCTGGGTGTCAGTTTCTTTTTAATGTTTGTGGTGTGCTGTTTGAATGTCATATGAGTATCATATGTTATTCCTAGGATTTTGGGTGTGTGTGTATGTGTTAGGGGTGTGTTGTTTATGGTGAGTTGAGGGATGTATTCGTGTTCTCCTGTCCAGCTTGTGAGCAGGGTTGCGGTGGATTTGGCTGGGGCTAGATTAAGTCTGTTTGTAGTGCACCAGCCATGTAGTGTGTTGAGATAGGGTTGAAGGAGATCTGTTGCTCTTTTTGGGTCATGGTGTGTGCATGTGAGTGTTATGTCATCTGCATAGGAAGCTAAGTTTATTTGGGGCGTATTGGGTGTAGTTATATCGTGCATGTACAGATTGAAGAGTGCGGGCGATAGGACGGATCCTTGTGGGACTCCGTTTGGAAAGTTTCTGATTTTAGATGACTGACCGGCAAAAGATACGTGTGCACATCTGCCTGCTAGGAAGTTGGCCAGCCACCTTTTTGTGTTGTTGTGCATGTTTGTGTTGTAGATTTTGTTTGTTAGGTTGTGGCGGGGGATGGCATCGAAGGCTTTACTAATGTCGAGTGTGGCTAATAGTGATCTGTGTGGTGGTCTAGCTGAGTTGATGCCGTCAAAAGCTCTTTGTGTAAGGTCTGTGAGAAGAGTGTTTGTGGAGTGCAGTGGCCTAAAGCCATGTTGTGTTGGAGCTAGGGGTAGGTCGGGTGTAATTACAGTAGTTGTAATACTAGGCGTTCCATGACTTTGGAGGGGGAGCAGAGGAGTGTGATGGGGCGGTGCGAGGAGGGTAGCGTGGGGTCTTTGTTGGGTTTGGGGAATGTGATGATGATACCATGCTTCCAAATGTCTGGTATTGTGTTGTGTGAATAGCTGTAGTTTGATATGTTAGTGAGTGCTTGTATGCCTTGTGGTCCCAGGTGTCTGAGGTGTATGTTGCTTATGTTGTCTAGGCCACAGGCGGGTGAGTGCTTGAGATTGTTGATGATATGCTTTGTCTGGTGATTGGTGAAGGGTGTATAGTCAGGGTCTGTGGGGAATTGTCTCTTATGTCGGATGACACGTCGGTCGTCTTTGTGAGGTTTTAGGTGGCTGACATGTGAGAAGTGATTGATGAGAGTGTTTGCTTGTTGTTTCATGAAGGAGTAGAGTCTGTTGTTGTGATTGCAGCATGTGATTGTGTTGTGTTGCTGTTGGAAAGTGTGATGCTGTTTAGTGTTTTGTAGAGTTTTTGGGGGGTTTGTTTTGTGATCAAGTGTTTGTAGGAAGTTATTCCAATTTAGTTTTTGTTGTAGGGTAGTTATTGATAGGGATCACTTGAGGCATGCTATGCTTACAGGTACCTACCCGATAGCACTATCGTTAGTGAGTGCTGTACTGTATTTTATATATTATTTTGTAATAGTATAGATATCTTATCAATATTTGTATTTTGTACTATTGTTAATGTCTTGTCATGTTGCAAATTTGATTTTAAATAATATTTTGACATTTAACATGTAGTTTCTTTATTCATGCAGAGTTTAGTAAAATTTACCAGAACGTCCCGGACTTCCCAAACTTGACTAACTCCTTTAACGTGACGATAGTGCGTTGTTATATGTGCGATTAGTTTGCTTGGGAAACAGATTAACTTGCTCATGTAGTAATGTACACCCTATGTGGTGGATTGTGTTCTTTTATTTAATAATTTTAATTTTAGTAAGCGTTGTTTCCACATAGCGATTTTGATCATTTAATTTGACTTTATTGTGAGCCTTGTCCTTGTCCCAATTTTGGTTTGGTTTGCAAGTTTTACATTTTAATTTTAATTTCAATTTGCCAAGGATCAACTGGGCAAATTGTACTACTCCAGTGGGACAGTGTAGCCTGGAAAACAAGTTTATAGAGAAAGTAAGAGATTGTTTTTTAATGCAACATATTACAGAGATGACAAGATATAGAGATGGGAAGCAGGGGAGTGTACTTGATTTAATTTTTAGCAATGAGGAGGATATACTGTAGTGGAACATGTCAATGTGGATAGCCCTATAGGTCGTAGTGACCATCCCTGTATAAGTTTTAGTTGCAATATTAAAACAGAGAGGGATGATAGAAGCAATAAAAAAATATACATGTATGACAGAGCAGATTATGAGCTGCTGAGAAGGTGTCTGGACATTGACTGGGGGGAATACTTGAACGGTGAAGACGCTGAAGGAATGTGGAGGAAGTTTAGAGTCAAACTGGAGGATGTTATATCCAAATGTGTACCAGTAAGGGAATATAAGGATAAAACAAATTTGAGGAAAAGAACGAACCCAGAATTACCAATGAAAAGAAAGCTGTGGACTTTGATAAGAAGAAACAAACGATTGTGGGATAGATTAAAAGTGTTAAAAAAGAACAGGGGGTCTAGTATAGAAGCTAAAGTAGTGGATTTGAAACGTAGACAGATAAACAATAAAATAAGGTTGGAGACAAGGAAAGGGGGAGAGAGATTGCAAGAAACGTGAAGGATAATCCAAAAATATTCTGGAAGTACATTCAGGAAAAGTTAACGAGAAGAGTAGGGATCCCGGAGCTGGTAGGGGGGTTGGATGATGGGAGTAGAGCAGAGATGGATAAGGAGAAAGCAGAGGTGCTGGGGAAATACTTTGGGGGGGTACTAACAGTAGAGTCGGATGATGCAGTGCCAAATATTCCCATCAAACAGGCACCGGCACTAGAACTAATAGAGTTTTCCCATGCTAGAATAAGAAGGGCTATAGAAAAAATTAACAGAAGTAAGACCCCGGGACCGGATGGGATACACCCAAGAATCATAAAGGAAGGAGGTGAGATGTTAGTAGAGCCATTGAAAATGTTATTTGAGGTATCGTTTAATACAGGACAAATCCCGATGGACTGGAGAGAGGCGAACATAACTGCTATATTTAAGAAGGGAAAGAGAAATGACCCAGGAAATTATAGACCAGTCAGTTTGACAAGTGTTGTGTGTAAACTAATGGAAACGGTAATTAGAGAAGGAATAATGGAGCATATGAAATCAAACCAACTTTTCAGTGGGAGACAGTTCGGATTTTTGCCGGGGAGGTCGACGGTACTACAGCTAATTAAGGTGGTAGATGATTGGATGCAAATTCTAGAGGATGGTGATGTAATAGACGTGGTATATTGTGATTTTATGAAGGCCTTCGATAAGGTCCCACATAAAAGGTTAATAGAGAAAGTTAGAAGCTATAATATAGGGGAGAAATATGTGAAATGGATAGAAGCCTTCTTGAAAGATCGGAGACAGAGGGTGTTGGTGAATGGAATAGGCTCGGGGTGGAGGGAAATTACAAGTGGGGTTCCTCAGGGATCTGTGTTGGGACCACTACTGTTCGTTATATTTATCAACGACTTACCTGGAGTTATAACAAATGGAAGTGAGGTATACCTGTATGGGGATGACACTAAGCTGTATAGAAGAGTGAGGAGTAAGGAAGATGTGGGTTTGCTTCAAGGAGATGTGGAGGGCATGAAGGGATGGTCTGAGCATTGGTTAACCCTTTCGCTGCGGGTGACGTTCTGGAATGTTTTGGCAAGTTACAGCAATTTCCAGGCTTTAAAAGCCTGTAAAAAACGTAAAAATCGAGTGTCAGTGGGTGGGAGCGTGAGGGGCCCACCTCCGACCCTCAGAGCACCGAGCGGCTCACTGAGCTAGGCTGTGTCTCGGGCGAGTCTCTCTCTGTCTCTCTCATCAGTGTAGCCAAGCGAGCGAGTGTTACATAATAACGGGGTTCCCGCGTTTCACTGGGACCACTGCGAGTGAACCAGACCACGTACACGGTCCGTTCTGGTGTCATTTTGAAGCTATTTTCGCCTAGTTTTCGGCAGAATACACTTCATTTAATGCAGATGCTTGATTTATCATTCAGGAGTGCCTGAATATGCCCTAAATTGCCCAAACATAGCCGCAGCCAAAGGGTTAATGCCTTTTCATCCAAATAAATGCAAGTACATGCGGATTGGGACGAGCAAGATAGACAAGGTAGGATACAGTATGTATGAAGCAATGGAGGAAGTGAATGCAGAAAAGGATATAGGAGTAGTGATAGGCAATAAGTTAAATTTCTCAAAACATTTAGCGGAAAAGATAAACAAAGCCAATAGAATTGTAGGGCTGATAAGGAGGACATTTGTGTCACTTGACGAAGAAATCTTCAGGAATCTCTATACTGTACTGTACAGCGCTGGTTAGGCCGCACCTGGAATATGCAAACAAGGTGTGGGCTCCATATATGGTAAAGGATATAGAAGCAGTGGAGAAAGTGCAAAGGAGAGCTAGCAAGCTAGTACCAACATTGAAGAACGCGGGCTATGAGCAGAGGTTGAGGACACTGAGGCTTCCGACACTGGCATATGGCACTGAAAGAGAGGGGATATGATAGAGACTTTTAAGATAGTGTCAGGAAAGTATGATGAGGATGTGTGTGAAGGTATCTTCATGATGCGGGAGGGAACAAGAACGAGAGGACACTCAAAGAAAATTTACAAAGAAAGAAATAGGCTTGAGAAGGCAAAGAACTCATTTTGTGATAGAGTGGTAAATGAGTGGAGCGCACTGCCCCAGTATGTAGTCGATTCCGAATCAATAAGGGAGTTTGAAAGTAATCTTGATAAAGCATGGGGAAGACAAGATTTGAAGTTTGATTATAAAGCAAAAATACAGAATAGTAAAAATATTGCGTCTGCCACCGCCGCCGCCAACACCGTGAACGACCGCAGCAGCGCAAGTACTGGTACTGAGCTGGATACACAGGCCTAGTTTGCCTTTTTCCAGAGGATCTACTGTAAGAACTGTAAGAAAAAAATATTCTTTTTGGATCTGTTCTCGTTAGGCATTGAACTCACTCTTAGAAAATATTGAGCAGGAAAAATAGCCAATGCTGTCAAATCAATAACTCGAAAATTAACTAGGCCTAGTGATAATACTGTATATAGGTATGTATACTCTATCACTGCATATACATTTTTATGAATTTGAGCATTTTTATAGGTAGGCTATAACGTATGTGTTGGTGTTTCTTACGGCAGATAATAATTTTTTTGGACAAGATATATGCCTCTCCTAATTTATATATATTATATATCCAGAATTATCCTAAATACATAAATCGGTTAGCATATTATCATACTGTATTTTTATGGGTTTTTGGACTCAGAGAATGATTATTTGATCTTTAACCACCATTTTAATGATGGACAAGTATTATGAATTATTTTCATAGGGCAAATAATAACAAACGTTTTGTTTGTTCCATATCCGAACCTACCATTTTTTTTTGTGGAAAACACAATAGGTTAAATGATAGTGTTCTAGCTAGAGCGTTATACAGTACAAGTGTAACAAATTTCCTTTGGTGGATGTTGTCTCTGGTAATTTTACTACAAAATTATATCAGTCACAACATCATTCATACAAACAAATTTCTTCAGGGTGATAGAAGTTTGGCAGGGTAGCGAAAAATTTAAAAATTTTCGTCATAATTATATATAATATTTTTTTTGTGTACATATACTCATGTCAGTTCCCTAGGGCTTTTACATGCTCTTCCTTTGCCATTTCTCTAAACGGACCCCACAAAAAAAACAATAAAAAGCGTTTCCATTATATAATGACAATGGCTAATTACTTATTATCGCCGATGTCCGAAGTTACGACCCAAGTCCGAAGCGACCCGGTTTTACGGTACTTATTATAATAGACGTTAGGTGAGGGTTACTTTTGTATCCCACATACTGGGTACTAAGGATATATTATAGGTATGACTCCCGAAGGGAAGTAGAGAAAACCTAATATTTAGTAGGGGCCCCGGAATCATTGACGACGTTGCCTATTAGTATAATAGTCTCCATTCAACACCCACGTCAGTCGTTTGAATCAACCGCCGCGAGGACTTTAGGTTACCTAGAAGATCACTACAAAACCCAGAAAACATAAACAAGGCCAAATTAGCCCACCTTCCCTGCCTTCATGATAAATTGGCCCACTTTCCCTGCCTTCATGATAAATTGGCCCACTTTCCCTGCCTTCATGATAAATTAGCCCACCTTCCCTGCCTTCATGATAAATTAGCCCACCTTCCCTGCCTTCATGATAAACAAATGTAAGGGCAGGTGCCCAACCCCTTTCGAAAAAGGGGAGCTATCCCCCCGCCAAAGGCGGCTTTCTAGGGCCTTTCCTAGCTGATGCTGAGAGGATTGAGTTCTAGTCATATGGTGATGGGCTGGTCTATCAGAGTGAGAACTGAGCAATCTCTGCCATACCCATAGCTTACTCCTACTGTTCCTTTTACTTATGTATTTCCTAGATCTCAAGTGACGGCATCTTTTCCGTGGCTTGACCTCCCAATCTACCAAGATTGGAAGCCAAAGCGTCACATTTTTCCTTTGCCCCTCAACTTTCTCTTCATAATTGCCGAGGAGCACAGGGCCCTGGGTGGGGCTTTGGTTTCCCGGGCGTTTCCGCACCCTCCTCAGCTCAACGCCATGGAGTGGCTTCGGTCACCCAGGCTTTATTGTGGTAGGCAGGGAGGGTTCTGTGGGGGCGCTCGGTTATGGCCTTGGCCTTGCTCGGGGCCTTGGGGCTGTTTGGCCAGGCAGGTTGGCGAACAACAACAACAACCGCCGCGAGGAAGAAAGAGATTCATCTTCATAAGTGCAACGCTACTTCTCTCATATTGATCGGGTACCCACTACGAAAAAACTTCGTAAAAAATAAGAGAACAAAAAAGGAAAAATAATTTTCCACTTTAACACTGTTATTCACAAGCTTCCCACATTCGGTGGATTTTCTTGCGTTGTGGCTTCTTACCGCCTCTCGCCAAGCGCAACAATTCCTTCTTCAATGATATACCAAGATAAACTCAAAATATCAGCGAATGGGAAGGGGATGGCTGGGAGGGACGTCGTCGTTAATGATTCCGGAGCCCCTACTAAATATTAGGTTTTCTCTACTTCCCTTCGGGAATCAAACCTATAATTTAATAGTGGCCCCTTCATCATTGACGACGTTGCCTGAATTCCAAGACTGGAGGGGGACATTCGTAAATATCAAACTCTCAATAACCGCATGGTTAACCCTTCCTACCCGGGCGTCCTTGTGGAAGGACACCGCTGCAGAAGGGCAGGTACCCGGGCGTCCTTCTGACAGACAGTAAGCTTGCAAGCCTTGCAAGCTTGATCCGAACGCCGTGCGTCGGACAAATGTAAACAAAATCGGTCGCTTCGTCACCGCACCTCCGAAAACAAGAAGGAGAAGACTCGTTTGTTATTGTACGTCTGTATGTCGTAGTTTCATTAGTGAAAAGATCGTCGTATTGCTAACATCGCCTGAAAATGCTCTCCACTAAAATCGTCATCACAACTGAACCAGTTGACTTAGAGAGCTCTACTCAACGCCAGTTTACAGATTGGAAACCGCACGTTTAGGGATGCGTGGGAAATTTCTAGCAGTTAAAATAACAAAGATACGGTAGCCTAGGCCTAGACGTTTTTCGGCCATTTCGCCCGGGTACGGGCGACCGTCCTTCTAACAGGCAGCCCGGGTCCCGAGGGTTAAGTCAAGAAATCTTATAACAGGAAAAAGAAATATTAATTGTTTTGTTGTGCATACAACATTATAAAATATGAAAGAGTGGGAGCAGTGCGTTGCTTCAAAGAAGCCTGCTCCAACAACAGAGTCCTCTTCCATGAGGTATTTGTTGTACCGTGTGACACAGAGAGTTAATTGCAAAAACCCTTCGTCACCTCGACCCGTAACCTGGGCTGAGCTCAGCTTGGTCCTTAGGTCCATTTATTGAGTCATTTCGACCAATACTGAACTTAGTGAACCTAGTGCATACTAGACTGGAACATGTATTGATTCATTTTGACCAATGCCAACTTTTCGTAATCTAGTGCAACTAGCATAGAAACCTGCAATTGACATATATATTAAACTTAGTGAATCTAGTACATACTAGGCTGGAACATGTATGGAGTCATTATGACCAATACCCACTTTTCGTAATCTAGTGCAACTAGCATAGAAACCTGCAATTGACATACTGTATATAGAATTAATGAACATATCGAGTCACCTTGACCAACACCAACCTTTCTTAATCTAGTCTATCTATCTATCTATTGCCTGACGCCGTGATCCCCGAAGGGGTGGCCACGAACGAACCGCCCCCATGCACCTCTGTCCCCAGTCAGTCGACGCCCCTCCCCCCAACCAGCACCGCCTTCGTTCATGTAGTTCCTCACTCCATCCTTCCACCTCATATTCGGTCTACCTCTCCCCCTCTGTCCCTCCACCTCGCTCTCGTACACCCTCTTAGTCATTCTCTCGCTTTCCATACGTTCCATATGGCCGAACCATCTCAAGTTGTTCCTTTTCACACTTTCCAGCACATCTACCTCCACACCACACCTCCTTCTTACTTCCTCATTAGTCTGTCTATCCCTCCATGTAACTCCGCACGCACTCCTTAAGTAATTCATTTCCACTGCTCTCACTCTTGGTCTGAGTCTCTCAACCAACGTCCATGCTTCGCTTCCGTAAGTCAGTGTCGGGATTACCACACTGTCATGCAAGGACTTCTTCACTTCCATACTGACCACCCTATTTCTTGTTACTGCTTTTAGCGTTCCTACAACCCTCTTCCCCTGTTGTACCCTCTCCCGCACCTCTTCATCCATAGTCCCATCTTTACTCAACACACTGCCCAGATACTTAAAAGAGTTGACGATCTCCATAGCCTGACCGTTCAGCTTCACCTCACACTCTGTGACTTCACCCCTTTCGAAGACCATAACCTTGCTCTTCCCCGTATTTACCTTCAAATTCCGTTTTTCGCACACTGTTCCAAACTCATTTACCAGACCCTGCAACTCCCATTCATTATCACTCATCAGAACTGTATCATCCGCAAACAGCAGTATAGGTAGCTTCCACTCAATTCCCTCCCTTTTCAGCGATACACCAACATTCACTGCTCTTGATAGTATTTCTTTCATGACTCCATCCATATATACAGTAAACAACCATGGGGGCATCACACACCCCTGTTTCAACCCAACACTCAGGTCAAAGAACTCGCTCTGCTCACTCTCCACATGTACTGCCGCCTTTGCACCCTCATACATGCTCTTCACTGCTTTCAGCAACTTGCCCTCTACTCCGTATATTCTAAGTACTTTCCACAAACCTTCTCTATCCACTCTGTCATAGGCCTTCTCCAAGTCCATAAAGGCAACATACACCTTTTGTTTCTTCTCCAGATATTTCTCCACAACACAATTCAGGGTAAAAATCTGATCTACACATCCTCTTCCCTTCCTAAAAACCTCCCTGCTCGTCGCCTATCCATTTCTCTGTTCTCACTCTCACTCTCTCAATCACTACCCTACTGTATACCTTCCCTACTACGCTTAGAAGACATATTCCTCGGTGGTTACCACACACTCCTCTTTCCCCTTTGCCCTTATATAGGGGGACTATTATACCAGTCTTCCAGTCATCGGGTGCACTCCCCTTCTCCCATGCTAGTTTGCACATTTTCCATACCCATTCTATCACTATCTCACCACCATACCTCAACATTTCCCCACACACTCCATCTGTTCCTGGTGCTTTCCAACTTCACTCTTTTCATGGCTTCCCACACTTCTGACCTCCTGATCCCCACCTCCTCCTCCACTACTTCTCTTCTTCTCCCTCCCATACCATATCCAGCTATGTTTGCTGGCTCTTCATTCCTTACATTTAGCAACTCATTGAAGTACTCCCTCCATCTTTCGACTCTCTCTTGCTTCTCGGCTAGCATTCTCCCATTCTTATCTTTCACACCCTTACTGTTTCCCTTGCTACCTTCCCTAACTTTCTTGACTTCTTTCCAGAACAGTTTCTTACTCTCCCTCCATTTTACACTCAGATTCCTTCCAAATTCCTCATCTACTCTTCTCTTACTTTCCTTCACTACTCTCTTCACCACCCTCTTACTCTCCACGTACCTCGCTCGTTTCTGTCTCTCGAAATCTTCATTCCCTCTACTAGCCAACCACTCTCTATATGCTTTCTTCTTTTCTTCCACAGCTATTCTTACCTCTTCTGTCCACCATGCTGTACCTTTCACTCCCCTCCCTCTTCTCCTCACTCCACACACCTCCTCACATGCTGCACAGATCTCATCCTTAAACACCTTGCTCATCTCCTCCACTTCCTCCATAACTTCCAGGTCGAACCCACCTAGTCTTCTTTCCACTGCTCTCCTGTACTCCTCCCTGACTTCCTCCTCCTGCAACCTCTCCACCCTCCTCACCATTCCACCCTCCTCTCGCCTCCCTCCAGCTCTCCTCACCCACTTCTTTTGTATCCTAACCTTAGCTACCACTACATAATGATCAGACAGACCCCCTCCAATACCCCTATACACCCTAGCATCCATCACAGATTTCTTCATTCGTTCATCCACACATACATAATGATGATAATAGATTAATGATGTGTATGATATTATTTGCTTCGATGTTTAGTGCATTATTTCTTTGACTGCTTCAATCATTCAATGTGGCATTCATAGCTTTAAGTTCTAATTACTCAAACACTTCGACTATAACTACACAATTGTGAGTGATTTTAATAGAATCGAGCCAATATTGGAGAAGTGAGTACCTTGGATAATGAAAAATATGCAGGTTATTAAATACCGGTACTGTCTTGATAGAGTAATGCATAAGCGCTTAATTTTGGTGTGAGTATCCTAGGTCCGAGTCCTTGGAGTGCCACGTACAGTATCCTAGGTCCGAGTCCTTGGAGTGCCACATACAGTATCCTAGGTCCGAGTCCTTGGAGTGCCACATACAGTATCCTAGGTCCGAGTTTGGAGTGCCACATACAGTATCCTAGGTCCGAGTCCTTGGAGTGACATACAGTATCCTAGGTCCGAGTCCTTGGAGTGCCACATACAGTATCCTATCCGAGTCCTTGGAGTGCCACATACAGTATCCTAGGTCTCCTTGGAGTGCCACATACAGTATCCTAGGTCCGAGTCCTTGGAGTGCCACATACAGTATGTACTGTATTTGTTGATTTCATTAATTGAATTTGGAAGTTAAGTTGGTTGGTGAAAAAATATGAATATCATCTATCGGTATTTCCATCAATTTCTTATAACAAGATGCTATACAATAAGAGACTACGTCGTCGTACTATAGTTTAGCTTATATGTAAAGGCGGCTGTGATGCCAGCTGAATATAGGCTAAACATTATGTATAATTGAAGTGTAATATATACTGTGTATTTACTAGTATTCCTATGCATGCACGACGGTATATATTACAATAAGAAGTTATAACATGTTTTAAAGCTATACTGTATATATTTGTTTCCTACAGTGGCATATTATACAATAAACAAATAAAACTACAAACAATAAAAGGGAGGTGTTATTGCAAAAGCATTCGTTCAAATCGACATTCACTCGCAATCCTTCTATTGAATCAGTTAACACTACACAACGAACCACTTACCTACACAACCACTTTTCTTAACCCTTCCAGCCCGGGTGTCCTTTTAAAAGGACGGCGCGGCAGATGGGCCGGTACGGGTGTCCTTTTAAAATCCCTGTGCTTGAAAGCGTGCTTTGAAAAGCGCGCGGCCAAAATTTACTTTGTAGGGGCGATCGCAGCGCCACCAAGCCTCAACTACTACCGTTATCAGTTCCTACGTGGCCGCCATGGCGAGTTATAGTGAAATCATGAATTCCAACGCGTCCGATTCTGTGCAACCTCTCGCGCCCCACTGCTACCCACTCGCAACTTCGACGCCTGTTGCAACCAAGAAGAAAGCTCAACGAAAGAAAGTGAAACGTTTGTTGAGTGATAGTGCTATAGGGTAAGACAGGGTAATTTCGCCGAAAATCGCGTATTTTGACAAATAGAAACTGCCACAAATGGAATTTAAATTTTTTTATTTTTTTATCAATACTGTACATTCAGCATTTCTGCTATAAATGCCCCCCAAAAATATATAATGTTTTGGTCATGCTGCCGAATTTTTGAAAAAAGTCACTCTCGCGGCGAAATTACCCCGCCCGGCGGGGTAATTTCGCCGCGACCTATTTTACGCATCATCTAGCTAGTAAACTAGATAACTTTATATGATTAATGGCCAGACAAAACACTAGCACACAGGTAAAAGCAATGAAAACATTCACAAACCCAAACTGACACTAAACATGCCAATAGAAAAACGTTGCACGCACACACACACACAACTGAACAGGGCGGGCAGAGATGCAGGTGTGTCACACGTGTAGGCCTATGCGCCTTTGTGTCTATTGCGGGTGTGGATGTGTCTAGTGCGGGTGTGGAGTTGTGGACATGTAGTGCGGGTGTGGACGTGTCTAGTGCGGTTGTGGACGTATTTATTAGGCCTACGGGTGTGGAAGTATTTAGTGCGGGTGTGGACGTGTCTCGTGTGGGTGCGGCGTGTAGGTTGCTAGTACAAAGTACCAGGCAGCAGCTGACGGCTACTGCCAACACTGTGTCACACGCAAACATACAAACAAACATACACACATATAAACCACCCACAAACACCCCCACACACACCCGACCATACCGTCAGACGCGCCGCTAGCCCCGGCTCCAGGCCCCGCGAAACTACAACAAAACCTAAGCCAAACTAGATCTACAACCTAAGCCAAACTATTTATACAACCTAAACCAAACTTGCTCTACAACCTAAACCAAAACTGCTCTACAACCTAAGCCAAACTGCAGCCGAATCCATGCAATAGTTTCGGAGATATCGGCGTTTGAATGCAAATTATTAGCGCCGCGGCGAAATTACCCCGTCTTACCCTACACCGAGAACTTTTTGACCTTGAATTGAGCAGTGGCGAAAGCTTGGTGGACAAAGAACAATTTATAAGTGCAAGCGAAGATGACGATTTCGTTGGTTTTGGAGACGACGACAATGTGAATTTATTTAAGGGGGGAGACAGTAGTGATGATCCTGATGTGGAAGTGTTTCAGGAAGGTGCTATTGAACTTCCAAGTGTGCTAGAACCTACAGCCTAGCCCTAGCCCGAGCCCAGGACCTTCCCCTTTGCCTGCCCGTACGCCCTTGAAAGTGGGCAAATACTATTACAAACAATCTTTAGTGAAAAGTGCAGCCAAGAAAGCACGCAGGGCAGCAGAAAAAGTAGGGAAGGCGAAGATAGTGATAGTGACGCCGACCCTGGGCTAGCAACCACCCGCATTCCTTTGTCCCGACGCCTTGACCCGGGACGCCGCGTGGTCACCCACAGCCCTCGGCTTCATCACTCCCTCAGGATGACCAAAGGGCCTCTACAAGTGGTACTAGTGGGGCGGCATTGTCCTCCCACAGTGTGCCACCACGGGCCCCGCATCATAGAGCATTATTTGCTGCGGAGAAGCCCTCGGCTCGCCGCAAAACGAGCCCAACTCCCGAGGCTGAGGCTCCCATTGTTGAACCTCCCGTAGCCTCACGCCGCCAACGCCCGGTCACTTCTTCACCCGAATTGTATCCTGAAGAGGATGCTGACGACCCCAGCATTGCGCCAAATGACCTGACGTCGCCTGAGGAGGAGGACGACGACGAAGAGGATGTGGAAGAGGAGGAAGTCCCGACAAGACGAGTTCGAGGGCGTGGTCAGCCTGCCGATGCCGATGCCCCTGGGCGTGGGCGTGCAGGGCGTCCGCGTGGCCAAGGGCGTGTGCCAGGGCGTCCAGTGCGTGTGCCTGCTGCACCTGCACGTGCTCGAGCATCCGACCTGTTTGTGTGGACAGATGGGGCTGATTTTAAGCCAGATTGTCCTGCCTTTGACGAGGTACAGATGGGTTCCGGGGTGTCACCAGCATATCCCTGTGGCCCAAATGCTACCCCCAGTGAACTTTTCTTGGCTTCTATGACAATGAAGTCATGGAATACCTCGTCGAGGAGACCAACAACCATCATGACATCTGTGCCAACTTTCTTGGGAGGAAGACCAGTGCCAAGATGGTGGCATGGAGAGCTGTCACTGTGGCAGAACTGATTTCGGTCCAAAAGACATAGAAGAGGCCATTTCCAACATGCCATCCCACTCGGCACCAGGCCCGGACTCATGGAATTCGATCCTAATGAAAAATGTAAGGAAAACCTCTCAAAACCCCTGGCTATAATGTGGAGAAGGAGTCTAGACACTGGTGACATACCAGATAGCTTGAAAAATGCAATAATTGCCCCACTGCATAAAGGAGGGAGTAAAGCACTACCAAAAACTACCGCCCGGTAGCTCTAACCTCTCACATCATTAAAGTTTTCGAGCGAGTCCTGCGGAGCAAAATCTCAACATTCATGGAGACAAATGAACTACACAACACCGGTCAACATGGGTTCAGAGCGGGAAGATCATGTCTCTCACAACTTTTGGAACACTATGACAAAATTCTTAAAGCGCTAGAAGAAAAAAAAAAACGTGGATGTCATTTACACCGATTTTCGGTAGCAGTAAACCAAGTCACTCTGAGCCTTCGGATGTCAAAAGCTCAGTTTCCCAAGGTACAGTGCTAGCGACCCTTCTCTTCCTCATACTAATTTTGCGACATAGATACCAACACCAGACACAGTACGGTGTCGTCTTTTGCTGATGACACAAAATTAAGCAAGATAGTAAACACACAAGAGGACACGGGCCGACTGCAGGAAGACATGAATGTAGTGTTCCCGTGGACCAGGGAAAACAACATGCAATTCAATGAGGAAAAATTCCAATTAATACGGTACGGAGATAATAAATGGTGTTAAAGAAATTACAAATTACTTAACAGAATCTAACCACATAATAGAACGGAAAGACAGTGTGAAAGACCTTGGGGTATTAACCTCTGTAAATATGAGTTCCAAAGTACATAACCATGTTCAAAGTGGCGGCTGCGAAACGTCTAACGGGTTGGAGTCTGCGTACTTTTAAAACACGCGGTGAATTGCCTATGATAACGCTCTTCAAATCTCTAGTGCTACCGCGGCTTGAATACTGTAGCGTATTAACATCCCCATACAAAGCAGGTGAAATAAATGACGTATAGAGTGTACAAAGAAATTTCACTTCGCATATAAGTTCGATCAAAACATCTACACTATTGGGAGCGTTTAAGAGCACTGAATCTGTACTCACTGGAACGTAGAAGAGAACGTTACCTAATAATATACACGTGGAAAATCGCAGAGGGTTTAGTACCAAACCTACATACTCCGATAGTCATGAAATTCAGTGATAGGAGAGGGCTGGGAATGCGAAATCCCCCGGATGAATAACATGGGTGCTATGGGCTCTCTGCGAGGGGCTGGTTATCACACAAAGGCCCACGTCTCTTCAACAAACTCCCACGGCGAGTAAGAGACATGAGGGACATCTCGTTAGACAACTTCAAGAGAGCCCTAGATGTCGAACTGCAAAAAGTGCCAGACGAGCCCATCCTCGCAAGGGAGCGAGCTGTCGCTTCAAACAGTCTACTGCACCAAATCACCACCCATAACGAGGGGCATCGCGCTCCTTGGTGCCGCTAGAGGAGCGGCGAACACATCCAAAGGTATCCAAAGTTAAGGATTAGTATGGTTGATATGAGTCAGTTGGGTTAGTATGGCTGATATGGGTCAGTGGGGTTAGTATGGTTGATATGAGCTAGTTGGGTTAGTATGGTTGATATGAGTCAGTTGGGTTAGTATGGTTGATATGAGTCAGTTGGGTTAGTATGGTTGATATGAGTCAGTTGGGTTAGTATGGCTGATATGGGTCAGTTGGGTTAGTATGGTTGATATGAGTCAGTTGGGTTAGTATGGCTGATATGGGTCAGTTGGGTTAGTATGGTTGATATGAGTCAGTTGGGTTAGTATGGTTGATGAGTCAGTTGGGTGAGTTGGGTTGGTATGGTTGATGAGTCACTTGAGTAGTATGGTTGATGAGTCAGTTGGGTTAGTATGGTTGATATGAGTCAGTTGGGTTAGTATGGTTGATGAGTCAGTTGGGTGAGTTGGGTTGGTATGGTTGATGAGTCACTTGAGTAGTATGGTTGATGAGTCAGTTGGGTTAGTATGGTTGATATGAGTCAGTTGGGTTAGTATGGTTGATATGAGTCAGTTGGGTTAGTATGGTTGATGAGTCAGTTGGGTGAGTTGGGTTGGTATGGTTGATGAGTCACTTGAGTAGTATGGTTGATGAGTCAGTTGGGTTAGTATGGTTGATATGAGTCAGTTGGGTTAGTATGGTTGATGAGTCAGTTGGGTGAGTTGGGTTGGTATGGTTGATGAGTCACTTGAGTAG
The DNA here is from genome assembly GCA_032716605.1 of Paralithodes platypus. Lineage (NCBI taxonomy): Eukaryota > Metazoa > Arthropoda > Malacostraca > Decapoda > Lithodidae > Paralithodes > Paralithodes platypus. Next base: position 52,338,102 of record CM064504.1, read on the forward strand.
TATGGTTGATGAGTCAGTTGGGTTAGTATGGTTGATATGAGTCAGTTGGGTTAGTATGGTTGATGAGTCAGTTGGGTGAGTTGGGTTGGTATGGTTGATGAGTCAGGGAGTAGTATGGTTGATGAGTCAGTTGGGTTAGTAAGGTAGATATGAGACAGTTGGGTTAGTATGGTTGATGAGACAGTTGGGTGAGTTGGGTTGGTATGGTTTGATGAGTCACTTGAGTAGTATGGTTGATGAGTCAGTTGGGTTAGTATGGTTGGGTTAGTATTGTTGATATGAGTCAGTTGGGTTAGTATGGTTGATGAGTCAGTTGGGTGAGTTGGGTTGGTATGGTTGATGAGTCACTTGAGTAGTATGGTTGATGAGTCAGTTGGGTTAGTATGGTTGATATGAGTCAGTTGGGTTAGTATGGTTGATGAGTCAGTTGGGTGAGTTGGGTTGGTATGGTTGATGAGTCACTTGAGTAGTATGGTTGATGAGTCAGTTGGGTTAGTATGGTTGATGAGTCAGTTGGGTTAGTATGGTTGGTGAGTCAGTAGCGTTAGTTGGATTAGTATGGTTGATATGAGTCAGTTGGGTTAGTATGGTTGGTGAGTCAGTTGGGTGAGTTCGGTTAGTATGGTTGATGATTTAGTAAATGTATAATATAATAATATATTTACCATACTGAGAGGGTTATCAGTTAACCCCTTGAGGAATATGATGCGTTTTAGCAGTTCATTCTGGCTATCATTAGACGATTTTATTCAGTTTAAGGAGGATATACGAAAGCCAGAGGGTTTAACCCTCTCGGTATCCTGTGAACTCGGGGGTTGCCGTTTAGCATTCAGAAATAGTTCTCTCGATCTCATAATTATATCTCCAAAATTATTGTTCTGCCCACAGCACACTCAAAGACAACTGCAGAGGTTGAAGTAACTACACTAAAGGTTTCTAAACACATCTGATTGTCACAAAGGATTTAACCCCTTCTGTACCGGTGACGTCTTTTCATTATATTTTCTGGCTTCTACTAATCTATTTTATTCAGTTTAGGAAGGATCTCTAGCAATTATACGTCTTTGAAGTACCTCAATCAACCCTTTTAACTACCACAGATCCTTCCTAAGCTACATAAAATCGTCCAAATATAACTAGAATTAGATACAACAGACGTCGCCGGTACTGAAGGGGTTAAGTATCCCAGAAAGGGAGTAAATCTCGTCCTGGGCGTGAAAGGGTTAATTGAGATAGTGTTTTACTCTTTTAACTCCAGCAGATCCTCCCTAAGCTCTACAAAAATCGTCTAATGAATACGTCATAATCCTCAAGGGGTCAAGAGGACTAGAGTTTAAGGGGGCCCACCTCGCTTGTTTTCTCTATCTCTCCCTCTCTCTCTTTGGCTTGTATCCATTCGGCCCCGTTCAGCCTACTGTTTTAAGATGTTTACCCCCATCCAGGTGTTGATATTTTCCTGGCGAGCGGTAGCGAGCCAGCCAGCATATAAATTGTTTTGGTTTGACCCTAAGCTAACTTTGTATAATTTTCAATAGAACAATTTCTCCGGCGAAGCCGGATTTCTCCATACAATACTGGCTCGCTATCGCTCGCCAGGAAGATATCGAACCCTGGATGGAGATAAACGTCTTAAAACAGTTGGCTGAATGGGGCCGAATGGATACAAGCCAGGGAAAGAGAGAAAAGGAGAGAAAGATAAACAAAGCCGGTGATACCCTTAAGAGGATAATGCAGATGAGGGAGAGGGAGTAAAAGGACGTTAATTAGAGCTAGGCCAGTTTGTGAAAGGTCCTGAAGCTTAGGAAAGATAATATATGGTACCTAAATGGATTCATTGAGATAAACTGTAGCCTTTTACTTCATAGACACCCTTCCTAAGCTGTATAAAATCGTCAAAGGGTTACCAGAACATAATGGATATGTCGTCACCGGTATTGAATGGGTAAATAAATCTGGCACCCAAATGGCGGCCCGCGCAAAAGATGTCCGGGATCTCGACTTGACACGAGAGCTGCTTCCGGGAATTTCAATCAGCTTTATTTTTCTTCCTATCAATATTTCTAAGCTCTCTGGCGTTGGGATTGGCAACTATAGACGGTTTTATTTCTGCTGGCGGTAAATTGAGTTCCGTTGACCCTGTAGTCTATTAATAGAGTAGAGACATTGGTTCTACAGGCTTTCTACTCAATATTTAAAGGGAGATGGACCGGTTCTCCTGGTCCCTCTTCTTCCTTATGTTTAGCCCATTAGTTTTCCGATTTTAAAATGTTTGCCCCATTAGTTTGTCGATTTTAAGACCTTTCGCCCCATTTCTTTGACAATATTAAGACCTTTTGTGCTATTTAGGTGTCAATGTTTTCCCTGGCGAACGATAGTGAACCTGTAATTCGGCCGGGACATTTTTCTACCGACTAGGGAAGAAACTAAAAAATATTAATGCATATATGAAATAATCGACCAAAAAATAAAGCTTCACCCCTTAACATTATCTGGTCCGAGGCTTGTGGGTTATTGTCATATTGTGTTTAATTATTATTGGGATTTTGCTTGCTTTGCCCATTTTCGAGCATTGTTATATTTTGATCCCTAGGCTAACAAAAACGCCTTCCCAGACTTCCTTCCAACTCAAATACTGTATGCCCACCTACAGTAGAACCCTTTCAAACTAAACTAAATTTGTATATTTTTCGATAGACAAATATCCTGGCCGAAAGCCTATTTCTTCTTCGTTACAAGGTCGCTGAATGGGGTGAAGTGTCTTATTATCGTCAAACTAATGGGGTGAAGCTTCTTAAAATATCGGAACTAAAGGAACGAAAGACTGGAAGTCCAAAAAGACCCCCCTCTAACTAACTAGGGTTAATGGAATAATATTAAACTATTACGTTTTGTAATTGATGCCACGTTTTCATAATTAACTATATAATTCACTACTATAATTAACTATATAATTCACTACTATAATTAACTATATAATTCACTACTATAATTAACTATATAATTCACTACTATAATTAACTATATAATTCACTACTATAATTAACTATATAATTCACTACCATAATTAACTATATAATTCACTACTATAATTAACTATATAATTCACTACTATAATTAACTAAATTATACACTACTATAATTAACTATATAATTCACTACTATAATTAACTATATAATTCACTACCATAATTAACTATATAATTCACTACTATAATTAACTATATAATTCACTACTATAATTAACTATATAATTCACTACTATAATTAACTATATAATCACTACAATTAACTATATAATTCACTACTATAATTAACTATATAATTCACTACTATAATTAACTATATAATTCACTACTATAATTAACTATATAATTCACTACTATAATTAACTATATAATTCACTACTATAATTAACTATATAATTCACTACTATAATTAACTATATAATTCACTACTATAATTAACTATATAATTCACTACTATAATTAACTATATAATTCACTACTATAATTAACTATATAATTCACTACTATAATACTATATAATTCACTACTATAATTAACTATATAATTCACTACTATAATTAACTATATAATTCACTACTAAACCTCCGTAATAGCTGAACAATAAAGATGAAGACATGGCAATTTACCGTCAGATGGAAAATATAACTACTATTGACGGGCGGTAGATTATTGTAGGTGGCTCCATTCATAACCCTTTCAACAATGTAGCGTCCTTTGGCTTTGTGTATATTGCTAGCATTGTACGATTTTATGCAGCTTAGGAAGGACATCGACAATCTTGGGGGTCATATCGATCTTGGTTATCCTTTGTACTCACATCGACATTTTGCAAGCTTGATAAACATCGCCCGGTTTCGTACGCAAAGAAATATGGAATGCCTTATGGTACACTGAAATATGGAATGCCTTATGGTACACTGAAATATGGAATGCCTTATGGTACACTGAAATGGTTAATAGATTATAATTTAAAGGTATCCGGACCAGAATTTCCGTACCCAAAAATAAATAAAATAAAATAAACATAAAAAAACAAAAAACGGAAAAAGCGCTATTGTGGCTTCTATACCAAACTTTATCAGGCATCAATATAATTGTGGACTTTAGCAAAACAAAATTATTAAAATTAATAATAATACTGATAAAAAATTATATGACAGTATACAATATATAGATATATAGGTACACAATTAGCGCTCCATTACGCAAGCGAGATATTAGACAATGCTTGTAGTAAAACATTAAAATGGACAAAATATTCCTGACATCAGTAAGCCTGATGTGAGCGAGAGACAGGGGCGAGGGAATAACAGTCGTCTGCCGGTACGAGGGGACATTGACAAGCCTCGTGTCGTACTGAAGGGTTAACATGAATAAGACCAGTTAATTAAAGCAAGGCAAGTTAAGGAAGTTGGGAAACTCTTGATGGTGAGTGGCACAGAGAGAGAGAGAGAGGGGTGGGGGGTTACGATGAGTTACAATGAATATTCATCTCAAAGCCCTTGAACAACATGGGGAGATACTCGTAGTAGACCGACAGAGATTGTGAAGTGCACTACACTCAATGCAGAGTGTTCATACTACTACTGTCTCTTGAACTGCTTACTGAAGAACTATGTACATCTTTTTGTTTTGTGCTTTGTCTTGTTTGTTTTTTTTCGCTGTGGAGTATTCCAGTGAACAAATCTTGTATGTGAAAAGGTTTCCACAAATACTAATGCAACGTTTTTAAGGAGATTTCCACCTGGAGGATTTTTTTTCTGGACCCTTCTCCCTCATGTTTAGCCCCGTTGCTTTTGAGATTTAAGACGTTCCCCCATAGTTTGGCGATTTTAAGACATTTCCCCATTTATATACTTTTAAGACCTGCTCCCATTTAGGTGTCGATTTTTTTGCTGGCGAGATAGCGACCCGTAATTTAAGAGGAACGGCCTCGGCCGGACATTTTCTAATGAAAAATGTACAAATTTATCTTAAAAGGGGCTAAAGAGGGTGTAATTTTATGTTTGATGGAGGTTTAGCTAAGAAACTAAAACTCCCCTTAATTCGAACTTTCAGCAATGGTTGCGTTTTGTATTCCTATTGAGCTAAACATGTTGCTTAATCACATTGTCAAACCATTAAGTATTTTAAAATCTTCAAAGAGTTGGCCTCGTACTCTGCATGTTTCTAATGGAAAGACATCAAGAGCTCTCAACCGTCCTCTTAGCTCATTCTTCTAGTCGAGGTAATAAGCTTTGTAGCCTCCCTAGCTGTACTCTTTCCAGTCGCTCTTTATTTTTCCTAAGTGCTTGGGACCAGAATTAATCAGCATATTCCAGGAGAGGCCGTTTCAAAGCGTTGTAGAGTGTGAGGACTATTTCTTTTTATCTAACATTAATCTTAGTATAGTCAAATAATTCCTGAGCTTATTTCTCTCCTTCAATGCACTGCTGGAAAATTTAGGTCATTACTAATCAGAACACCCAAATCCTTCCAAGTCAGTAACTTCGGGAGTCATTCTCAATAGCAAGTACCCTGACTGGGAGTTTATTAGCCCTTATGCATCACCTTGCACTTTTCCAGTTTAGTAACATTCATGTCTCAGACCATTCACCCAGTCTGCTTAGATCCACCCTGATCTGTTCAACCCCTTTGGGGTGCTTGACATTCATTCCAAGCTAAGTATCATCTGCAAACTTGGAGATCACACTCAACAGACCAATATTGATGTCACTGACATATGTGATAAACAGCTGTAGGCCAGGGACAGATCCCTGTGGAACTCCAGAAGTGACTGGAGTCCACTCAAAAGAAATGCCGTTAATTACAGCTCGTTGCTGTCCACTTGTTAGCCAACTTTCAATCCAATGTATGACCACAGAGAGAGAGAGAGAGAGAGAGAGTACAAAGGAGTACAAAGGAAATCAAGCAACAACAGATCAGGGGACCCTTCTAGGCTGCTTGTCCTCCAAAACACTGAGGATCAAGTGTCCATACAGTGGTTTAGAGTGGGTAAGGGAACTACAGCCCTGGAACTAATGTCCGTGGCAGGATTAGGAAGTTAGTAGGGGACAGATGGGTTAGTAACTGAGGGGGGGATAAAATAAAGTTATTCATTTACAAACGCAGTCAGTCGCGGGTTTGATGCGAGATATTTGTCTAAGCAGAGTTTAAATGAATCAACAGTGCTGCATTCTATAACGTCTCGGGGAAGCCCATTCCACAAGTTGACAACTCGATTGAAGAAGACATTCTTAGATTCGGTGTGAGTTAAAAGATTTACCAATCATTTTGCAACCGTTTCCCCGCGTGTAATTAGATTGGTCGATAGTGAAATACTTACTACAGTTCATATTGTCGATGCCTTAGATGATTTTGAACACTTGAATTAAGTCACCTCTTAATCTGCGCTGGGTTAAAGGAAATATATTTAATTCTCTAAGACGATCTTCGTATGGTTTCTTCTTTAGGCTAGGTATTTCATTTTGGGAACGCTACGTTGAACTCGTTCTAGCTTGTTTATATCTTTTTGGTAATAAGGGCACCAGGAGTGAACGCAGTATTCCAGAAGAGGGCGGACTAAGGAATTGTAAAGGGTTAGGATAACTTCTTTGGATTTATGCTCAAATGACCTGCCTATAAAGCCAATTATTTTGTTTGCCTTCTTAACAACTTCTGAACATTGTTGACTCGGTTGTAGGTTACTCGATATTGTTACTCCCAGATCGGTTTCTCTGTTTACATGCTTAAGCTGAGTGCCATTCATCGAATAGTTTGCTTTCTCATTTAGGTATCCGATATGTAGTACTTTACATTGATCCGCATTGAAACTCATTTGCCAAATTTGGGACCAACATGACAATTTATCTAGATTGTGTTGCATATCGTCAACTTGTTCTTTTGAGAGTACGCTATTTGCACTTTTTGTATCGTCAGCAAATTTTGAGATTGTACAGGTGAGACCCTCATCTATGTCGTTGATGTAAATTAGAAAGAGAATTGGTCCTAGTACCGATCCCTGGGGTACCCCGCTACTTACATTGGTCCATTTAGATGCCTTACCGTTTATGACTACTCTTTGCTTTCTGTCGCTGAGCCAATTTTCTATCCATTTCAACACACCGTCTTGTATTCCATGCGCTTTTAGTTTTAGCAGTAAAGGTTTGTGGGGAACTTTGTCAAATGCCTTTTGAAAATCAAGATATATAATATTCACAGCTTTACTCTCCTCGTAGAGGTTGAGGATATCGTGGAAGAAGTCTAAGAGGTTTGTTAAACAGGAACGTTTTTTACGAAAGCCGTGTTGAGTATCTTTAAGTAAGTTATTTGCCTCTAAGTGATTTACGAGTCTGTCTCTTATGACCGTTTCTAGCATTTTACATACAATTGAGGTTAAGCTAATTGGACGATAGTTACTGGGTAGGGATTTGCTGCCTTTTTTTAATATCGGTGTTACGTTGGCTAGCTTCCACTGATCAGGCATAGTCCCAGACTGCAAGGATTCTTTGAATAGCAATGTCAGTGGTTTGGAGAGCTCATCCTTAGCTTCCCTTTAGAACTCTAGGCGAGATTGTATCAGGTCCAGGCGTTTTGTTTACCTTGAGTTTATCTAAACAATTCAATACTTCTCTCTATTGTAACGTGTGATTATTGGCTTAGACATCTGAAATTATCCAATCTGAATCGGCGATGGCTGTAGGGATATCACGGGAAGGTCCTTCGGTGTGTCAAAAAAACTGATGTCAAAGAAGGGAGTGAGGGCATTACTCATGTTGTTAACTTCGTCTTTGGTGTATTCTCCATTTTCATTCGGACTAACGGTCCAACAGTTGGAGTAACTACTTTTTTTCTTTCGGATATAACTATAGGAATTCTTGTCGAGGTTTGTTTTACTTTGATTTCGCAACATGTAACTCCAGGGTCTTTTTACTTTGAGTAACTTAACTTTTTGCCTTTGCGGTCGTAGCTCTACAAATTTCACTCGTTCTTCGTCATTTTGGTGAGGATTTTTAATAATCCTAATCATTAGCAAATAATTTTTAGCAAGCAGACATGTCTGAAATATCTTTATTCCACCCATTTGGGCTTATCATTATGGCCTGGACGCCAAGTATTTTTCGATGGTATGCAGTCTTTGCACTGCCTTAAGGTAAGTAGTTGTGGTAAAACACCTCCCAATAGGTATTTATGTCGTTTAGTTGTTAGTCAGAAAGCTCCAGTAAGTTTCTTTAAGCTTTGATTTAAGTTTATGAAAATTTGCTTTCTCTTGAAATTAGGGACGTTTCTCAATGATGCTATTTGATTTGTTTTACTAGTAAACTTTAAAGTGAAGTTAATCGTACGATGGTCGCTGTTACTGAATTCATCATCCAACATTCAAAATTCCTCTATTAATTCTTCTTTGTTTGCCGAGTACAAGGTCAAGTACATTATTACCACGGGTCGGAGATTGTACCACAATTGAAAAACGTGAACTCTCTTGCAAGTTAGCATGAGAGGTCGTGTCCAGATGTGTGAAGTAAGAATAGCGCCCCATTTAGTCCAACTGGTTAAAGGTTGAAATCGCCAAGAATTACGGTAGGCTTGTTATGCTTAGTCTATCTTCTGCAAATTTGTTATAGCATAACATGGTCTGTAACACACGGATTTTCCTCTAGATCTTGAAAATTTATTTGCGTATGCTACGAGCATTTACATGAAAACACCTTAAAGAGTATTAGAGTTGGCGTTTACTGAATTGTGCCATTGTCTGAATTTTCAGTTCATATTTGACTTACACTACCCCCGGATACCCCGGTTGAACCCCCGTTTTTTTGAACGGAAATCCTTGGAACTGCATCGTTTCAGCAGACGACCAAGACGTGCAAAGCTCCTACTTCATTGAGGATGTACAACCATCTCCTGAACACAAAGATTTATCATAGTAAAAAATGATTCCCACGTTGTCGACAAAGCCCGATGGCCTCCTGCCTGCAGAGTTTTGCGACTCGGCGATTTGAACTGGTAGTTATGTTGGTAGAATTCGGTTTTCCACATCAATCCGGCGGAAAAATTCCTGAAATTAAGATTCTATTAGATTTTGTCCTTGAAGGACCTGATCATGCCGCCTGGTACTTGCAAAGTAGTTCCTCTGACCAGCCGTCCGTGGGACATCATTAGATCCAACGTGGTATGACGTACTTTGGTGCCTTGACAAATGTTAGTGGTGTGCGATTTATATAGATAACCAAGATAAAAAAGTTCAACCAAGTACAGTATTGGCTAGACTTTGATATAATAAAATACAAGAAGAGGGTTTTGTTTATGCGTACACAGGTGGCGCGTGGTATCAGGCGGCGTCTCTACTAACTTGACAAATAGAATTTTGAAAAAACAAACGTTTATCAGTCAAAACTACAGTACAATGTCCATGCAAGATAACTCTGGGTGGTTTGCTAAGCACTGAAAACTACAGTGAGGGCTAAAATTATATACAATAAAGTGCTAGAACTTTATAATATGAAACCAAGCAAGTAATTTGTCTTACTTTAGAGCGTCCGGTCGTCACTAACCGGTAACAAATGTAAAACAAAAGCAGTCTCGATAATAAACAAACGTTTTATCAGTCAAAAACACCGCAACAATTACCTGCAAAGCAACTACAATGGTAGTTTTAAGCTAGAAGACTTAGCTACAGTTCTGCAAACAAATAAGGGGATGAGTAAATGGAGTACTCAAGTTATGGTCAAATTTCGAAGCAGCGAGAGCGAAGTGCTGTTGGCGGAGAGAGAGAGAGAGAGAGAGCTAAGGGCGTGCGAGTAAGAGATATAATATGTGTGTAAGGAGAGAATCATTTGCCACCTAAATCGTAATACAATATTGCTAATACTATACTGGTATAATGATAAGGTGTTACGCAATTACAGTTGGAGTAATTGTACACCCGCCACTCACTACCGGCTGTTACAGAACTATACATAAATTCACAGTTAATATCTATTTTGAGTTACAGTAATGGCAACGACAAAATATGCAACACTTTTCTTAGCTATTGGGTTTTCTATAGATACTA